>CM077161.1:168304249-168417059 GCA_039583875.1 Platanthera guangdongensis
GCATAAAGAAGTAACCGATAATAAGTTGCACGGAAACTTGGGCACATAGAGGGTATCAGCCAAGCAGAGAGATGGAGTGACTTGAACCATGCCCGTCCCATGGACCGGGGAGGGAGATCCCAGCACAAATGACCGGGGGCAACTGAGACTGTGTGTCAAGAAGAGAGAAACATTGAGGGTTGCCTGTCATATGATTTGTTTGCACCAGAGTCGATGAGCCATCGTCCGCGAGTCACAACATGAGCACTACCAGATAAGAGTGACCCCGGAGGCGGACAGGCTGGAGGAGAGGAAAGCCATGGAAGCAAGAGGAGCAAACCCGACGAGAGAACAAGCCGCGAGAATAGAATAGATCACCAAGCCGGGCGACCAGAAAATAGGTCGGGCGGCTAGGAAGGCCGTTCCCAAGAAGCCGAGCAAAGCAGAGGAAAGAAGTCGCACGACCTGAAAAAGTCGGCGAACAGAGGAGAACAAGTCGCACGGCCAAAGATGAGGCCGAGGCGACTAGCAAGCAGGCTAAAAAGCAGGCAAAGGTCCAGCGGGGAAGAGGTCGCGCGGACTGAGAAGGCCGAGCGAACAGGAGAGAAAGAAGAGCAGGTGACCGCGACCAAGATGCGGGTGAAAAAGGAACAACCCGCACGGTCAGGCAGATCACAGCAGCAACCGGAGTATAAAGACAAAGACACGCGGACAGAGACATACCGCAACGACTAGGAAGTCGGAGAGGCAAGAAAGAACAAGGAGCGCGGCGACAACGAAACAGGTCGCTGCGACAAAAGAGTAGTAGGAGAAGAGACCAAGTAAAAGCAAGCCGCGCGAACAGTGGCGGACGGCAGAAACAGCCTCGCGGATAGAAACAAACCGCGCGGATAGAAGAGAGGGCAAGCCGCGAATCAAGTCGCAGAACGCGGAAAACAAGCCGCGAGCAACAGAGAGCGCACAGAATCAGGAGGAAATGACCATGTCCTCTGATACCATGTTAGAAAGTAGTGAAAGGAAGCGAAAAGTAGAGAACAAGCGATAAACTTTGAATAATTGAAATTTTATTATCCAAAAAAGATATCTATTACAAAGGTATGCTCTCTTTATATAGAATGGAGGAGAGATGAGAGAATACAAATAAAAGATGTGGGAGTATAATTTACAGGACAAGCGGACTATACAAAACAAACCGCACAAGCCGCGCATGTGGTTAAATGTTTTGGTTAGACAGCAGGGCTAACCGCTCGGCTACCACCTGAGAGGAAGAGAGACTTCCCAGGGTAGACTGGTCAGACGATATGATCTCCAAGCGATGAGAAAACGCCAGGTCCGAGCGTCTTCAACCCGCCAAGACAAACCGCCATTCCGCCGGTCACCAATTTAACACTATGATTACTGGGAGAACAGAGCATTGCTGACTCCATTAAATGAAGATGTTGCTCATTTAAAAAAAAAAATGTATGTATGTTTTCCCTGGGGAAGAGATAACATTCTACTTTTTGATTCCGTTGATGATGACAAATATTATTTATACCCACAAGAATTTCTAAACAGCATCTCAGCGAGTAATCTTCCTCCTCACAAATTGTCTTTAAAGAGAGGTGCCCTATTATGCTTCTGCGAAATATAAATCAGCATATTAGCCTTTGCAACGGTTCACGTCTCATATGCCGTCAATTTTCAAGAAATGTTATTGAGGCAGAGATTCTTTCAGGCCAATATAAGGCAAGTCAGTGTTCCTACCACGTATACCTCTAAAAAAACTTGAGATCATCAACAAATGCCTTTTGAACTCACTAGAAAACAATTCACAATCCGTTTAAGTTTTGCGCTGACTGTAAACAAATCTCAAGGACAAACAATCCAGCATGTTGGTCTTTATCTACCCTCTCCTGTTTTCACTCATGATCAGCTCTACGTTGCTCTATCCAGAGGAATTACTGCCACAAACACAAAGGTATTAGTGAAAAATAGTGTTCTACCTGGACATCCTGGCAAGTACACAAAAAATATTGTCTTCAAAGATCTGCTATCAAAAGTGAACTCCAGGTGCATTATATATTTCTTAATTATTTTTGAATTTGACATACAGTGACATGATATTACTATTTTCAATCATTGCTTACCCTTATATTACCTGCACATCCCCTATTCGTAGTCAGTCGTACCTGCATCTGGCAAAATTTAATTGTAGCACCTTGCAGGTACATTTGAGCATACTGAAAATTAATTGTCATCACACAACAAATTACAAGAGTAAAAGATTAAAATAAGGTATTGTTTACAACAATGTCATAAAACAATGGAATTTTGTTTTTCAAACATTTGCAGCCTGAAAAAAAATGGTCTTACCAAAGTCCCATGACATTGAAGCTGCAAAGACAGATTTTAATATAAAATAGTGATTGGTAAGTTCTTCTACGGTTCCTTGACACATACGTACTTTATAATTGACTAAAATTTGTTCTTCTTTTGTCAGGGAATCATGTGCTACACAGGATACTGTGAGATGTTCTGTCGTAATTGCAACATTTTGATATATGTGTCTACCAGCATTCAGCACTGTAGTACTGCTAGCGTAGAAAATAATTTAGATTTTTTCGTACTACATAGTACATGTTGTACTGCAATTGAAATGTTGTATAACTGTTATTTCTATAGAAAGCACTGTTTAACTGATTGATTTGAACGTATGAACTGTTGTATGATTGCTTTGTTTTGTCCCTTCTCTTCGTTTGCTCTATGACAGTTGAAAATCGCATACTGAATAGTTTATGCCTCTCTGCATTTCTTCTTTACTGCGATTGTTGCTAAGTTTCTCAAAATAAAAAACTCTCTTAATAGACAGATGTTATGTATTATTTCTGCTTGAAATTGTTATGTTTACAAAGACAACCTGTTGCCTGCTCCAAACATTGGTAGGCCACAGGCGTTGACTGCACTCAGTGCACTCAACGCCTGCTCAATGATCAGCCGTTGAGTGCTCTCAATGTCAGGCTCTTCAGCCGCCTAATGCGGTCGAAGGCCATTCGGCCGCCGAGAGCATCGATCACGGGCGTAGCCCGTGTGCAGGCGGGCGAAGCCGAGCGTAGCCCGTGTGAAGATGCCTGTGTGTGTGTGTATATATATATAGGGGGCATATACTGTGCGGGCAAACATTAGGCGGGCGTACGGGCAAGTGATTTTGAGGGTCAAGATGGTCTCAAAACGAAAAGTGATCAACATGAAAGTTGTAGATCTCAGCGAGACGAACAACTTTCATGTTGATCACTTTTTGATTTGAAGCCGATTTGGACCTCGATTTGGGCCCCGAAATCGGGGGCGGCGGAACTGCTACAGTAAACCGTTCCGCCGCCCCCGATTTCGGGGCCCAAATCGAGGTCCAAGACGGCTTCAAATCAAAAGGTGGTCAACATGAAAGTTGTTCGTCTCGTCGAGATCTACAACTTTCATGTTGATCACTTTTCGATTTGAGACCATCTTGACTCCCAAAATGATTGTCCGTACAGCCCGTATATTATACTTGCCCGTATAATATATATACCCATATATATATATATATATATATAATATATATATATATATATATATTATATATATATACATTTTATAATGAATTTAGAATCATTATATACATGCAAATAATATATGTATTTTATAGCCAAAAACGAAATCTACAACTTTCATGTTGAACATTTTCAAAAATTTGCACGGTTTAGCCGGAATCAGGCCCGAAAGGTTGCTGGCTCGAATTTTGAAATTTATTATTATTATACTCATTTCGAGCCAGCAACCTTTCGGGCGAGATTCCGTCCAAACCGTGCAAATTTTGAATTAATGTTCAACATGAAAGTTGTAGATCTCGCTCTTGACTACAAAATGCATATATTATTTGTCTAATTTCGATATGTATTGTGGGAGAACCAGCTCAAGTTTTTTTAAACTTAAAAAAGCTTGAGCTTATATATATTATATGATATATATATATATATATATATATATTGATATTTCAATTTTATCCTTTATAATGATTCAAATTATTATAAAGGTAAAATGTAACGCATCTTCTTCAATGTAGAGTTATTACAAAAGGGTAAAATTGGAATATCATAAAATAATTTGACATATTTAATCACTTTTCATCTATATATCTATATTTCTAAGGAAAAATGTCATATCTTTCAATGTAGAGTCATTACAAAGAGTAAAACTGGTTATCATAAAATAATTTGACTGATTTTATCATTTTTCATCCATATTTCTAATAGAAGGGGCATTTTTGTAAACTAGGGAAACTTAGAGGGGATGTAAATGTAATTTCGAAAGATAGAGGGGTGCAACCAGTAATTATGCAAACTCCCAAGAGAGGTTCCGGTAATTAACCGAACATATATATATACGAGCATCTTCGCACGGGCTACGCCCGTGCTCGATGCTCTCGGGCGGCCTTCGGCCGCCTGCACACGGGCTTCGCTTGCTTGCACTCAGGCTTCGCCTGTGCTTGATCCTCCGGGCGGCCTCCGGCCGCAAAGAATCGGGCCCCGCTTCACGCAATTCATCGGCTCAGCGCCGCAACCGCCAATCGATGCCACGCGGTGCGTATATATATGACTTTTTAGAGCACAGGGAGGTGGAAGGGTGCTGACATGTGCTGTCGGTCCTATGGCTTCGACCTCCCTTGGCAGACTCTGGTCGCCTTCGGCGGGCTTAGTCTGGTCGCGTCGGCCTGGTGTTGAGTGTTTAATTTAATTTTTTATATTTAAATATTTTTATATTTACATTTCAATAAGTTGTAATAAATATCAAAAGCTGTAACTGGTTAATTGAAACGTACACAAAAAATCCATGTTGATTACTTTAAAACTCATATTCAATGTTGTTTATCCAAATCATCATATTCATTATAATTAATCGAGTCGTGGTGGTGAGAGATATATACAATGAAATATTGTTACAGCATGTATTTTGTTATCTAATCAGCACAGAACATACTTGTAGGAGCATGTTGGAAGACTGTAAAAAGCATTAATACTGAGCAGAAACATAAAGAGAGGATGAAAGAAATAAAATTCACACATAAAAAACGATAATATGCGGGTATTACAACTTCAAAGAACAATTCAAACTGTGGATGGTGCACACTTGATGGCCTATGGTTGGGAGATTGTCGAGAGTCGACGATTCTTTAAACATAGTAGATGGCGGGCGCATCTGTAGTGGAAGCTCTTAGCAGTAACAGCAGTGTTTGATGGATCTTATTCAGTGGCCTTGGAGATTCTGCATTGTTGGAACATGTACAGTGATATCAGGTATTAACAAACGTTGATGAGTCTGGAGTATTGTTTGTCATATAATGCATATTATTCGTATGTGTTACTTCTAATCATTGTGATACAGTTCCATTCCTGTGGTGTTAGATGATGACACGCGGATTACGTAGTCAAACTGGAATCTATTTCTGGATGATCTGACCACCTGGCTGGTAATTGATATCTGATGCATGTTGACAATCTGTGATATCAGTTTGATTGTTGTGCTAGTTATGATTGATTGACTTGCTGACTGTGTATAGAGCTGTGATTGTGAGTTGCATCTACATATTGTTGACATAGTAGTGATCATGCGAATGATATTATCATCATGTAAGATGATCAGTTGATTGAAATGTTTGTTTGTAGTATATACTCTTATGCTTGTATTTTCTGTATGTGCATGGTAGTATTAATGACTTATCATATTGGTTTCATGTGTATGATCTGAAACTGACATCTTGATTCAGATATGTGTGTTGTTGCTTCACCTGTGGTGTTAGACCTGATGACACAGCTGGAATACGTAGTCTAAAACCTGGAATCTCATTTCGTGGATGATCTGACCACCGGGTTGTGGTTGGCGGGTAAAGCTCATCATAGTAATTGTAATCAGAGTCTGATGCAGTGTTGTTGTTGACAGGGTTATCTGCAAAACACATTTTATAGTCTCAGTTTGAAATTGTTGTGGTAGTAAAAAAATATATATGAATAGTAATAATGACTTACTGGGTTGCGTGGCAGACTGATTATGTAATTGTAGCTGCTGATCTGATGAGTTGTTTTCCATCTACATATTGTTGACATTCATAAAGTAATAAGCAATGTCTGCGAAATGAAGGCGTATTTTATAACATATATTAAAAAATGGTTGTCTTATTTAATGAGTAAATAAAAAATATTTATTACAATAAGGAAAGGTATTTTTTCTGATCATAGTATTTGGCTCGGAAGGTGGATTGACAAAATTGCTGTTGGAGGTGCTGAAAGTTGATGTAGGTGCATTTGTTATGCCGAGTGACATTATCCATTACTGTGCATTTTAAATGTTCTGTGGAAAAGCATGTCAATTGTACGGTAAAATCATATTGACTGTATACAGCAAAATGAGTTGTATGTGATGACTCGCTATGTACCTGTAGGTGTGTTTGCATGAGAAGTTCTTTGAATACAACATTTTTTGTGTATATAACTTGCTGAGTAGGTAGTGAGCCTTTTTTATTTAGTATTGTAGTACTTGATGAAGGTATTTCTCTTGATAGAGTTACATACAGTTGAACGTGAGTAAAAACATGAGCGGGTAAGTAGATTCCTATTTCTTTAACTGTTTGGCCCTGTAATTTATTGATTGTCAGTGCAAATCTAAGATGAATTGAAAATTGCTTACGCGGAAGTTAAAAAGGCATTTTTGAATCTTGAGGATTCTTCAGAGGTATACGTGGAAGAAATATTGTTTTTCATTTATGTTCTCTTGTAAGAATTTCAGTCTTAATGATATTTTTGCTGAAACGACGACACAGAAGATGTGAACCATTGCACAGACTTGTTATGACATTGAGATTTCGGAGCAGCATAATAAGCACATCATTTTTTAAAGACATTTTGTGTGGGGGGAGATTTCCTGATGATAAACTGTTCAAAAACTCTTGTGAATTTAAATTGTATTTGTCATCGTTTACCGAGTCAAATGAGTAGTAGGTGATTTTTTCTCCTGCAAATACTGATAGGCATTTATTGTTTAAACGATTGACAGCTTCATTTAGTGGAGTTAGCAAAACTCTATTGTTAAGATAATTTGAGTAGTGCGTATGCGTACTGATGTCAAATAATAATAAATTAATTAATATATCAATTGACTGTTTTCATTCCCAATAAATAGTCATAGCAGTTGGGATGCTGATCATTTCATTTTCAACTGTTATTTCGTCATCATCACCAACGCATAGTAAGAAATTTGAGAATTCATGAGCAGTTGAAGCTCTCATATGTCCTGTTAATGGAAGCACTATTACGGTTGTTCACAAAAGTGATTTGATAATGTTTGCGCTGATAATTTGAGCTTTAGTTCCATTAATAAAAACTGGTGTTAATTGACAAAAATCTTCGCCCATTATCATTATTTTACCACAAAAAGGTTCAGTTATTCCAAAAACAGCTTCTATTGAGTGATCAACTGTTTCAAATGCATGGCGATGTGTCGTTGGAGTTTCATCCAAATGATCGCCGAGCAGCGCTCAAATAGTTTATGCATATCAGATAGTTTTTCAAAATTACAGAATGATGTAGCGTGCAGTGGTATGAGAAATTTAAAGCGCAAATGTGCGGTCGTATCACCTGAAGAAGAGTGGCTGCAAATTCAGGTGCAGTTGTAGCTATAATAATATGGCCATTGTTTTGCATATTTGCAAGCAAACAATGATATAAAAATATTTTAGCACTGCATCCAGGTCCATCAACAAAAAAAGAGCACATTCCTTACGATGTATTGCTTCAGTAATGACATAATATGCATATCGTTGATAAACATTTTTATCAACGACATGTCAGCAGTGGTATATGCAGTACATAGCAGAGAAAATGATAGTATACAATGGGTGAATGACACAGTAGTAGAAGACACATGAGCATAATATGTCAACAGTGGTATATGCGATGTATGTATTCAGCAGAAGTGAGAGTGGGGAAATTTACTACAGAGTATTTATATGTACTGTCTATGACATTTGCAGCAGCATGCATCGACACTTCATCTGTAAAGATCAGTTCTGCTGTCGCAGTTTGGTTGCTGATGTGTCGATGTCGACCTGCATTAATAAATGTTCAATATGTTTTAATTATTGAAGAAAACTGGTGCAATAATTTATAGTGCAATTTGAAGTAGGACTGCTTACGCTGGCGTGTAGGAAGCTTGGAAGAGTTTGGAAGAGCGATCTTAAGAAAGCAACGGTTGTACCAGGAGTAAGGTTGCTGAGTAATACAACGAAGTAATAGTAATCACGCATATCTGCTGGCACATTGTTGTAGGAGTCAACAACCTCAACTGTGGCTGACAGTGTATTCTCTTGTGTCACGATTGCTGAGGATCTGTACTCAGTCATTGTCAATATATGTGTATATATTGAGCATTGTAGTCGTTACAGTTACGACTGTGGTTATTTCATGACAATCACATGAACGTAAAAACATTTTGGTAGATAATTTTTCATCTAAAAGCATGATGCATATTACAGTAAAAGTTTCAGCGCATTCTCTTGTAGAAGTAATAGCAGGAAGAGAAATTATTATTTCTTTACTTAATATGTTACTATTTTCTATTATTAGAACATATAATTATATGTGGTAAAAGAAAAAATAAATTTTTTTATTTATAAAAATCTAAAACGTGAGAATATTTTTGACATGTTGTCAAATTTGGAAAACTGATATTATAAAAAATAAAAATGACATAGTAATGAAAGTCAATATAATGTTGGTTGGCAAGCATTGCATTTGAGTGCGAATACATTATCAAGTAAGCATGGAACTCTGTATTGTTGAACAAAAAAATGTGTGCTTATATTTCGTAGCATGACTACAAATACGCTTATAGTGGAGGCCTTACGGGTATTGTTGTGTATTCATGCTATTAAATGCAGACCTAAATGAGAGGATTTTGTAAGCTCAAAAGATGGAGAAGTAGTAATTGATGTTTGCGAGCTTACGGAGGAATATATTTTAAATTACGCATAGGAAATTCATTTCTTTTTAAATGTAGTTTGCACATTTTTGCAATGCGTAAATGACTTAAATATTAAGTTCTTTAAAACAATAGTGCAAATTGGTTTTTTGTGTCTTTTTTATCACATTAATTGTCGAATATGTTTAATTAAATTTATTAATGTTTTTTGGTAAGTGATGATTATTTAAGCAGGATTATTTATGTTGTTCTGCATAGCAGTTGTCAAATGTGTTGTTTATTAGAGGAAAAAGCATTGATATGTTCTATCTTGGTCATACTACAAAAAATACAAATTTCATAGTTGATTTGGACAGTGCAAGTCATAATGGTTTTGTTATGTTTAATTGCTGAAGTTATTAATCTGTAATGTATGAGTTTTGCGTTATGATTAAACATCTACTGTGCTATTTAAGTGTAAAAATGTGTATTGTAATCCAAATAATAACAATATTTACAATATTGAGTGTTGAGAATTTGACAGAGCAATCATATAAAAAGAATGTTTATTTATGATAGGGTTGATAGAGTAGTAGAGGTAAAAGTTTTAAATTCCGAAAGCTACCTAATAAAAGAATATAAGGTTTGGCTTTGAAAATAAATTGAGCGTAGGTGGGTGTTTCGTAGTTAATAAAATAGGACGTAATTTCACATGTACGTAAAATGAGACATTTTTCATGTGGGAAGGTTTTTATTCTGAGAGTGGTAACAGCAGTTGTAGTACATAAGAAATGCATAGAGGCAGATATTATGTAATCTGTGTTTTTCGAATGTACCTGGAAGAAGAGAAATGAATTTTTATTGCTGTAGATGCGAACGATTACGGATGAGTTGGCTGTGCATGTAACGTAAAAGTAAGAAATAATTGAACATGCTACGATCATATCAGTGTATGTGAAATTTGAAAGGAAATATAAAAAATATAATGTACATGTATGTTTACTTTAGATATTATTTCTTTGTAAACAATATTTTTGGTATACGTGCCAGGATGTCCAGTTACAACACTATCTTTCAGTAATATCTTTGTGTTTGCAGCAGTAGTTCCTCTGGATAGAGCAACGTAGAGTTGACCGTGAGTGAAAACAGGAGAGGGTAGATAAAGCCAACATGCTCGATTGTCTGTCCTTGAGATTTGTTTATGGTCAGTGCAAAGCTCAATCGAATTGGAAATTGTTTCCTGGTGAGTTCAAAAGGCAGATGCTGATCTCCAGTATTTTTTAGAGGTATGCGCGGTAGAAAAACCGGTTTGCCTTTATGTTGACCAGTAAGAATTTCTGCCTCAATAACATTTGTTGAAAATTGTCGGCATGAGTCGTGAACCGTTGCAAAGACCAATACGCGGGTTTAAATTCCGCAGAAGCATAATAGGGGCACCTCTCTTTAAAGACAGTTTGTGGGACGGAAGATTACTTGCTGAGATGCTATTTAGAAATTCTGGCGTGTATAAATTACGGTTGTCATCATCAACGGAATCAAAAGAGTAATATGTTATCTCCTCACCAGGGAAAATATTCAGACATTTCTCATTTAAATGAGCAACATCTTCATTTAACGGACTCAATAGCGCCCTATTTTCCCAGTAATCATAGTCACTAATATTACATGTAATATTAGAGAATATGATGTTGATAAGTATATTGAGTGAATGTTCGTCATCCCAGGGAATAATCATTGAATCAGGAATGCGTATCATATCATTACCATATGTGGATTCAGTATCATTTCCAATGCGAAGAAGAAACTCTGAGAAATGTTGATCATTGAGTGCACGCATATTTTCAGTCAGTGATAGTAGTTTGACAGCTAACCACAATGGCGATGTAACAATACTGACATTAATAATTTGTGACACTGTTCCATTAATCACAACTGGTGGAATTTGACGAAAATCGCCTGCCATGATTACAACTTTATTACCAAAAGGTAGGTTTGTATTCAGAACATCTCGTAATGAGCGGTCAACAGATTCAAAAATATGTTTGTGCGACATAGGTGCCTCATACCACAAAATAGCGGAACAGTGTTGTAAGAGTTGTTGCATAGCTGATGTTTTGGCGAATTTGCAGTATGACCCTGCTTCAATAGGAATAGAAATCTTGAATCTCAGATGTGCTGTATTTCCTCCCGGAAGAAGAGTTGCAGCAATTCCTGATGATGCAGTGGCAAGTATAATATGACCATTCTGGCGTAGGTGGGCAATAATCGCTTTGTATAAAAAGGTTTTTCCAGTGTCAGCAGGGCCGTCAATGAAGAAAATACCGTCGGTGCCTTGTCGAACACATTCAGTAATAATATGGAAGATATAGGCTTGACGTTGATTTAATGATAAAACAGAAATAAGATCTGTATTTAAAACAGGCATTGACAGTTCATCCGCAATTAAGATGGAGAAGTCTGTAATATTTTCGAAGGTTGAAGACATTTTAGGGATATCAAATTGTGTAATGGATTTGTTGTGTTGTTGAAGAATGTTGTCAATTTCACGGAGGAGCTTGTTGAGGACGTATACGTCGTTGGTAGATGACGATGTAACATAATCTTCTGTCATTGCTGCGTAATTGGCATTCCAAAGCTCTCTAACATCTGTGGGATTGCAAAATAACAAATTGTTGTAAATAAAGTACGCAGTGCTGCGGGCATCTGAAACTCTCTAGCATCGAGCATACAATTATGTAGACTGTTGTCTCGTTCTAATAGACCATAATGTTCAGCTGCGGACTTAAATGTTTGATGGGTAACAACACCAACTGTCATCAAATGTTCAAAAGAACGTGGTGCTCGAATATGATTTAGAAGCATGCGCAGGTAAAATCTTTCTCCTTCTGAAGGATGTACTGAGTATATTCGAGCAATAACCTTTTGACGGCGCCTTCGTTTATGCCAAGTTCTTGAACTCGAATTCCATATGTAGTGTTTTGGAAATTCAGTGTAAAAGTACCCGTGTTGCTCTTGGTTACTGTCATTAATACTGAAAAATTCAGTTAACATTGTACGGGAGTTGCGCTCATTTGAAAGAATGTTAGTAAGTACATCAGTACTGCGGAACTGAACCTGATGTTTGTTTGGCAGATGTATTTGTAAACGAATTACCGAAGGGTATGTTTGATACATATTGAACTTGAATATTTTCCAGAATGCTTCCTGCGGACATATCCATCGACCGTTTACATATTGAGATATCTCATTTCGATGAGCAGTATCGTGGATTTGGAATTCAACACAGTCAGCACCTTTGTGAATGTATTTGTATAAGTATTTAATACTCTTAATACTACTACAAATTTCAACATTTATATGGCAGTCATATTTTAACAGCAGATACGGATTATACGGCACAACCCATTGGTTGGTAATATTAAAATCTGCAGCACGTCGCAGACTGAATGATCGTCCATTATTTCTTCGGCGATAAATTGGGTATGAGTCAGATCCTTGCATTGTATGTTCAGCAAAATTTTTTGGGTAACCTTTTTGCAGCTACCATGCTTCATGCATGGTGCGCGAGGATTTACATGTGCACATGGACCATGAATCATATGTCGTACAACGACATTGTATAGTTCGGGCTCATGTTCAACATGAGGCAGCTCAGCACGAACAATATTGTCGTAGTCATCTGGAGTATTCATTTTAACGCGTGCATCAAAAATGATCAACATATGAACATGATGCAAACCTCTTTTTTGAAACTCAATTACATGCACATGACTAATTGTCTTTCCCAAAATATGTCGATGGAAAAGATCATGCTTTAATTTTGTGTATTTAGCGTTGAATATTCGAGTAACTATATCAGGACGATCTTGAGGGTTTGTGTAGAGTATAGCAATTCTGTAATTTCTGGCCATGATGAATTGCATGTCATTGTTAAGAATATATCTGGTCTACCATAATGTTGAACAACAGCCATTGCATCTTGATAACGTTGGTACATGTCGCGCGGACTTCCAACAAAGGATGATGGTAAGACCATGCGACGACCAATATTTGCTGAACAACAATAACATATTATATGTCAGTAAACGATGAATATAGAAAATAATATTATTTTGTATTGTAGTGAAAATTTTGTAATACCTCCACTACTTTCTCCAGCATTGAGGCAGTCTTGTAATCCACAATAAAGTTCAGCACAAAGAGAATTTTGATTTCTTTTAATCCAACGTAATTTTTGAGTTTCTATTTTAATGTAGTTGTCAACAACATATTGTTGTAGAAGCCGACATCCGTGTAATGGTAATGATACAGGTGGGCCACGGTCCTAGAGTGATATGAATTTGAGCATAAATATATTTGATGTAGAATTGTAAGCAGCGTAGTAAAAACAAAAGTAGATTGTATACCTGGAGTACGTAGGAGTAGTAGTCGCAGCAGGTAACACGTACATTGTTTAATCCTTTATATTCAGCTATCCAACCATATGTCCCGTATGGGAGAAGTAGCGGGTATTGAAGAGGATCGTAGAAACCAGTGTATTCTTGCACGGTAACTACATG
Organism: Platanthera guangdongensis; assembly: GCA_039583875.1. NCBI lineage: Eukaryota > Viridiplantae > Streptophyta > Magnoliopsida > Asparagales > Orchidaceae > Platanthera > Platanthera guangdongensis. The sequence goes on from CM077161.1 coordinate 168,317,755, forward strand.
ACCTTCAGTTGTCTCAACAATTATGTTGCGTTCGTTTGAATCAAAATAGTCTTCAGCTCCAACAATTATAGCAGCAACCTGTGAGGCGGTTGGTAATATATATTGTTGTTCACGTGCTGGTCTTTCCTTAATAACTAATCTGCAGTTGATAATGTCTTCGCGCTCAGATAGTCGTCGAAACATCAATACAAATGGATTATATGTATCCAAAATTACTTTGATTCGTTGCAATAACGAACGATCCAATTCTGAATTCTCTTGTAAACGATGATCTATTTCATGTTCTGTATCATATATGTATAGTTGTAAATATCTAGGTCTTGTATTTGGAGCAGGAAGAAGAGAGCCAATCTGATGATATATTGCTCCGTGAGCTCGGAAAGTGTAAACAATGTGCTGATCAGCAGCCAAAGTTGGGTCTAATTTAACACCCATAGATGTGAAAGAGAATACATGATTGTACGAACGAATATATCTTCTGAAATGACGGCTCTGTGCAGAATCACTGGTGAATAAATTATAAAGCTCATTTGGGAATGGTGGAGTTGGTATGCGGACTCTTCATTGTTGCAGCACATTGTTGATGTTTCACCATCAAACAACTTAGCCTGACAGTAAACACAGACTTGTGGGAGTCGTAGCTGTAAGTACGTAATATGTTGACGTAAATTCGAAATGCGGGCACTATTGTGGGTTTTGGAAAAATGATTTGTAGCAGTAGTACTATCATCAGAGGTGGAATCACTTTTATTGTGCATTTGATGCGCATGGGATGCGCAAATTTCTATGTAGATAAAAAATGTCAGATGTGTTAACATAAGAAATTAATGAAATATAAAGAGCATTTACATTGTGTCGTAGTTACAAATTACGTACGTTGTAATAAATGTTGCTCTTGTTGCTGCACCAACATTTGAGGTACAGTTGGTGGCTGTACAGAGTTTTGCGGGAGGTCATTCTCACATAGTGCTATAACAGATCTTGTTATATTACAGATCTGTGCTATAACAGATCGTCATCATTCACTCATTCTATGCAAACGTTTCACACTGGAGAATCATCATCTTCCACAGATCTGTTATAGCACTATGTGAGAATGACCTCCCGCAAAACTCTGTACAGCCACCAACTGTACCTCAAATGTTGGTGCAGCAACAAGAGCAACATTTACTACAACGTACGTAATTTGTAACTACGACACAATGTAAATGCTATTTATATTTCATTAATTTCTTATGTTAACACATCTGACATTTTTTATCTACATAGAAATTTGCACATCCCATGCGCATCAATGCACAATAAAAGTGATTCCACCTCTGATGATAGTACTACTGCTACAAATCATTTTTCCAAAACCCACAATAGTACCCGCATTTCGAATTTACGTCAACATATTACGTACTTACAGCTACGACTCCCACAAGTCTGTGTTTACTGTCAGGCTAAGTTGTTTGATGGTGAAACATCAACAATGTGCTGCAACAATGGAAGAGTCCGCATACCAACTCCACCATTCCCAAATGAGCTTTATAATTTATTCACCAGTGATTCTGCACAGAGCCGTCATTTCAGAAGATATATTCGTTCGTAACAATCATGTATTCTCTTTCACATCTATGGGTGTTAAATTAGACCCAACTTTGGCTGCTGATCAGCACACTGTTTACACTTTCCGAGCTCACGGAGCAATATATCATCAGATTGGCTCTCTTCTTCCTGCTCCAAATACAAGACCTAGATATTTACAGCTATACATATATGATACAGAACATGAAATAGATCATCGTTTACAAGAGAATTCAGAATTGGATCGTTCGTTATTGCAACGAATCAAAGTAATTTTGGATACATATAATCCATTTGTATTGATGTTTCGACGACTATCTGAGAGCGAAGACATTATCAACTGCAGATTAGTTATTAAGGAAAGACCAGCACGTGAACAACAGTATATATTACCAACCGCCTCACAGGTTGCTGCTATAATTGTTGGAGCTGAAGACTATTTTGATTCAAACGAACGCAACATAATTGTTGAGACAACTGAAGGTCATGTAGTTACCGTGCAAGAATACACTGGTTTCTACGATCCTCTTCAATACCCGCTACTTCTCCTCATACGGGACATATGGTTGGATAGCTGAATATAAAGGATTAAACAATGTACGTGTTACCTGCTGCGACTACTACTCCTACGTACTCCAGGTATACAATCTACTTTTGTTTTTACTACGCTGCTTACAATTCTACATCAAATATATTTATGCTCAAATTCATATCATTCTAGGACCGTGGCCCACCTGTATCATTACCATTACACGGATGTCGGCTTCTACAACAATATGTTGTTGACAACTACATTAAAATAGAAACTCAAAAATTACGTTGGATTAAAAGAAATCAAAATTCTCTTCGTGCTGAACTTTATTGTGGATTACAAGACTGCCTCAATGCTGGAGAAAGTAGTGGAGGTATTACAAAATTTTCACTACAATACAAAATAATATTATTTTCTATATTCATCGTTTACTGACATATAATATGTTATTGTTGTTCAGCAAATATTGGTCGTCGCATGGTCTTACCATCATCCTTTGTTGGAAGTCCGCGCGACATGTACCAACGTTATCAAGATGCAATGGTTGTTGTTCAGCATTATGGTAGACCAGATATATTCTTAACAATGACATGCAATTCATCATGGCCAGAAATTACAGAATTGTTATACTCTACACAAACCCCTCAAGATCGTCCTGATATAGTTACTCGAATATTCAACGCTAAATACACAAAATTAAAGCATGATCTTTTTCATCGACATATTTTGGGAAAGACAATTAGTCATGTGCATGTAATTGAGTTTCAAAAAAGAGGTTTGCCTCATGTTCATATGTTGATCATTTTTGATGCACGCGATAAAATGAATACTCCAGATGACTACGACAATATTGTTCGTGCTGAGCTGCCTCATGTTGAACATGAGCCCGAACTATACAATGTCGTTGTACGACATATGATTCATGGTCCATGTGCACATGTAAATCCTCGCGCACCATGCATGAAGCATGGTAGCTGCAAAAAAGGTTACCCAAAAAATTTTGCTGAACATACAATGCAAGGAGCTGACTCATACCCAATTTATCGCCGAAGAAATAATGGACGATCATTCAGTCTGCGACGTGCTGCAGATTTTAATATTACCAACCAATGGGTTGTGCCGTATAATCCGTATCTGCTGTTAAAATATGACTGTCATATAAATGTTGAAATTTGTAGTAGTATTAAGAGTATTAAATACTTATACAAATACATTCACAAAGGTGCTGACTGTGTTGAATTCCAAATCCACGATACTGCTCATCGAAATGTGATATCTCAATATGTAAACGGTCGATGGATATGTCCGCAGGAAGCATTCTGGAAAATATTCAAGTTCAATATGTATCAAACATACCCTTCGGTAATTCGTTTACAAATACATCTATCAAACAAACATCAGGTTCAGTTCCGCAGTACTGATGTACTTACTAACATTCTTTCAAATGAGCGCAACTCCCGTATAATGTTAACTGAATTTTTCAGTATTAATGACAGTAACCAAGAGCAACACGGTTACTTTTACACTGAATTTCCAAAACACTACATATGGAATTCGAGTTCAAGAACTTGCCATAAACGAAGGCGCCGTCAAAAGGTTATTGCTCGAATATACTCAGTACATCCTTCAGAAGGAGAAAGATTTTACTTGCGCGTGCTTCTAAATCATATTCGAGCACCACGTTCTTTTGAACATTTGATGACAGTTGGTGCTGTTATCCATCAAACATTTAAGTCTGCAGCTGAACATTATGGTATATTAGAACGAGACAACAGTCTACATAATTGTATGCTCGATGTTAGAGAGTTTCAGATGCTCGCAGCACTGCGTACTTTATTTACAACAATTTTGTTATTTTGCAATCCCACAGATGTTAGAGAGCTTTGGAATGCCAATTACGCAGCAATGACAGAAGATTATGTTACATCGTCATCTACCAACGACGTATACGTCCTCAACAAGCTCCTCCGTGAAATTGACAACATTCTTCAACAACACAACAAATCCATTACACAATTTGATATCCCTAAAATGTCTTCAACCTTCGAAAATATTACAGACTTCTCCATCTTAATTGCGGATGAACTGTCAATGCCTGTTTTAAATACAGATCTTATTTTTGTTTTATCATTAAATCAACGTCAAGCCTATATCTTTCATATTATTACTGAATGTGTTCGACAAGGCACCGACGGTATTTTCTTCATTGACGGCCACTGCTGGCACTGGAAAAACCTTTTTATACAAAGCGATTATTGCCCACCTACGCCAGAATGATCATATTATACTTGTCACTGCATCATCAGGAATTGCTGCAACTCTTCTTCCGGGAGGAAATACAGCACATCTGAGATTCAAGATTTCTATTCCTATTGAAGCAGGGTCATACTGCAAATTCGCCAAAACATCAGCTATGCAACAACTCTTACAACACTGTTCCGCTATTCTGTGGGATGAGGCACCTATGTCGCACAAACATATTTTTGAATCTGTTGACCGCTCATTACGAGATGTTCTGAACACAAACCTACCTTTTGGTAATAAAGTTGTAATCATGCGAGGCGATTTTCGTCAAATTCCACCAGTTGTGATTAATGGAACAGTGTCACAAATTATTAATGTCAGTATTGTTACATCGCCATAGTGGTTAGCTGTCAAACTACTATCACTGACTGAAAATATGTGTGCACTCAATGATCAGCATTTCTCAGAGTTTCTTCTTCGCATTGGAAATGGTACTGAATCCACATATGGTAATGATATGATACGCATTCCTGATTCAATGATTATTCCTGGGATGACGAACATTCACTCAATATACTTATCAACATCATATTCTCTAATATTACATGTAATATTAGTGACTATGATTACTGGGAAAATAGGGCGTTATTGAGTCCGTTAAATGAAGATGTTGCTCATTTAAATGAGAAATGTCTGAATATTTTCCCTGGTGAGGAGATAACATATTACTCTTTTGATTCCGTTGATGATGACAACCGTAATTTATACACGCCAGAATTTCTAAATAGCATCTCAGCAAGTAATCTTCTGCCCCACAAACTGTCTTTAAAGAGAGGTGCCCCTATTATGCTTCTACGGAATTGAAACCCGCGTATTGGTCTTTGCAACGGTTCACGACTCATATGCCGACAATTTTCAACAAATGTTATTGAGGCAGAAATTCTTACTGGTCAACATAAAGGCAAACCGGTTTTTCTACCGCGCATACCTCTAAAAAATACTGGAGATCAGCATCTGCCTTTTGAACTCACCAGGAAACAATTTCCAATTCGATTGAGCTTTGCACTGACCATAAACAAATCTCAAGGACAGACAATCGAGCATGTTGGTCTTTATCTACCCTCTCCTGTTTTCACTCACGGTCAACTCTACGTTGCTCTATCCAGAGGAACTACTGCTGCAAACACAAAGATATTACTGAAAGATAATGTTGTAACTGGACATCCTGGCACGTACACCAAAAATATTGTTTACAAAGAAATACTATCTAAAGTAAACATACAGGTACATTATATTTTTTATATTTCATTTCAAATTTCACATACACTGATATGATCGTAGCATGTTCAATTATTTCTTACTTTTACGTTACATGCACAGCCAACTCATCCGTAATCGTTCGCATCTACAGCAATAAAAATTCATTTCTCTTCTTCCAGGTACATTCGAAAAACACAGATTACATAATATCTGCCTCTATGCATTTCTTATGTACTACAACTGTTGTTACCACTCTCAGAATAAAAAACCCTTCTCACATGAAAAATGTCTCATTTTACGTACTACATGTGAAATTACGTCCTATTTTATTAACTACGAAACACCCACCTACGCTCAATTTATCTTCAAAGCCAAACCTTATATTCTTTTATTAGGTAGCTTTCGGAATTTAAAACTTTTACCTCTACTACTCTATCAACCCTATCATAAATAAACATTCTTTTTATATGATTGCTCTGTCAAATTCTCAACACTCAATATTGTAAATATTGTTATTATTTGGATTACAATACACATTTTTACACTTAAATAGCACAGTAAATGTTTAATCATAACGCAAAACTCATACATTACAGATTAATAACTTCAGCAATTAAACATAACAAAACCATTATGACTTGCACTATCCAAATCAACTATGAAATTTGTATTTTTTTGTAGTATGACCAAGATAAAACATATCAATGCTTTCCTCTAATAAACAACTCATTTAGGTCTGCATTTAATAGCATGAATACACAACAATACCCGTAAGGCCTCCACTCTAAGCGTATTTGTAGTCATGCTACGAAATATAAGCACACATTCTTTTGTTCAACCAATACAGAGTTCCATGCTTACTTGATAATGTATTCGCACTCAAATGTCAATGCCTGCCAACCAACATTATATTGACTTTCATTACTATGTCATTTTTATTTTTTATAATATTAGTTTTCCAAATTTGACAACATGTCAAAAATATTCTCACGTTTTAGATTTTTATAAATAAAAAAATTTATTTTTTCTTTTACCACATATAATTATATGTTCTAATAATAGAAAATAGTAACATATTAAGTAAAGAAATAATAATTTCTCTTCCTGCCATTACTTCTACAAGAGAATGCGCTGAAACTTTTACTGTAATATGCATCATGCTTTTAGATGAAAAATTATCAACCAAAATGTTTTTACGTTCATGTGATTGTCATGAAATAACCACAGTCGTAACTATAACGACTACAATGCTAAATCTGCTTGATGAAATCAGCAGAAATACCTATGTTCATTATTAGTCGAACCTCAAATGCGCATTTACATTTGTGCTACTATATACTGCACTACTCCATTACTTTCCACCAAATTTCAACATATTACTTTTTTTTTACTCTTTCTCCAATAGCATCTTCTCCTGTCAAAATTGAAATGAATTTTCTGTTTAAAATCATTACCTATTTTCATCTCATACTGTTCTTTGCCATCTGATACAATATATACACATATATTGACAATGACTGAGTACGGACCCTCAGCAATCGTGACACAAGAGAATACATTGTCAGCCACAGTTGAGGTTGTTGACACCTACAACAATGTGCCAGCAGATATGCGTGATTACTATTACTTCATTGTATTACTCAGCAACCTTACTCCTGGTACAACCGTTGCTTTCTTAAGATCGCTCTTCCAAACTCTTCTGGGCTTCCTACACGCCAGCGTAAGCAGTCCTACTTCAAATTGCACTATAAATTATTGCACCAGTTTTCTTCAATAATTAAAACATATTGAACATTTATTAATGCAGGTCGACATCGACACATCAGGCAACCAAACTGCGACAGTAGAACTGATCTTTACAGAAGAAGTGTCGATGCATGCTGTTGCAAATGTCATAGACGGACAAATAATTGATGGGAGACCAATATCAGTTGAGGAGCTACGCCTGTTTGATATTAAACCAGAATACTATCAACAACGTATGAACTAAAGTTCAGTACGAAAGACAGTACATATAAATACTCTGTAGTAAATTTCCCACTCTCACTTCTGCTGAATATATACATCGCATATACCACTGTTGACATATTATGCTCATGTGCCTTCTACTACTGTGTCATTCACCCATTGTATACTATCATTTTCTCTGATATGTACTGCATATACCACTGCTGACATGTCGTTGATAAAAATGTTTATCAACGATATGCATATTATGTCATTACAGAAGCAATACATCGTAAGGAATGTGCTCTTTTTTTGTTGATGGACCTGGATGCAGTGCTAAAATATTTTTATATCATTGTTTGCTTGCAAATATGCGAAACAATGACCATATTATTATAGCTACAGCTGCACCTGAATTTGCAGCCACTCTTCTTCCAGGTGATACGACCGCACATTTGCGCTTTAAATTTCTCATACCACTGCACGCTATATCATTCTGTAATTTTGAAAAACTATCTGATATGCATAAACTATTTGAGCGCTGCTCGGCAATCATTTGGGATGAAACTCCAACGACACATCGTCATGCATTTGAAACAGTTGATCACTCAATAGAAGCTATTTTTGGAATAACTGAACCTTTTGTGGTAAAATAATGATAATGGGCGAAGATTTTTGTCAAATAACACCAGTTTTTATTAATGGAACTAAAGCTCAAATTATCAGCGCAAACATTATCAAATCACTTTTGTGAACAACCGTAATAGTGCTTCCATTAACAGGACATATGAGAGCTTCAGCTGCTCATGAATTCTCAAATTTCTTACTATGCGTTGGTGATGATGACGAAATGACAGTTGAAAATGAAATGATCAGCATCCCAACTGCTATGACTATTTATTGGGAATGAAAACAGTCAATTGATATATTAATTAATTTATTATTATTTGACATCAGTACGCATACGCACTACTCAAATTATCTTAACAATAGAGTTTTGCTAACTCCACTAAATGAAGTTGCCAATCGTTTAAACAATAAATGCATATCAGTATTTCCAGGAGAAAAAATCACCGACTACTCATTTGACTCGGTAAACGATGACAAATACAATTTAAATTCACAAGAGTTTTTGAACAGTTTATCACCAGGAAATCTCCCCCCACACAATGTCTTTAAAAAAATGATGTGCTTATTATGCTGCTTCGAAATCTCAATGTCATAACAAGCCTGTGCAATGGTTCACATCTTTTGTGTCGTCGTTTCAGCAGAAATATCATTAAGACTGAAATTCTTACAAGAGAACATAAATGAAAAACAATATTTCTTCCACGTATACCTCTGAAGAATCCTCAAGATTCAAAAATGCCTTTTTAACTTCCGCGTAAGCAATTTTCAATTCATCTTAGATTTGCACTGACAATCAATAAATTACAGGGCCAAACAGTTAAAGAAATAGGAATCTACTTACCCGCTCATGTTTTTACTCACGTTCAACTGTATGTAACTCTATCAAGAGAAATACCTTCATCAAGTACTACAATACTAATTAAAAAAGGCTCACTACCTACTCAGCAAGTTATATACACAAAAAATGTTGTGTTCAAAGAACTTCTCATGCAAACACACCTACAGGTACATAGCGAGTCATCACATACAACTCATTTTGCTGTATACAGTCAATATGATTTTACCGTACAATTGACATGCTTTTCCACAGAAAATTTAAAATGCACAGTAATGGATAATGTCACTCGGCATAACAAATGCACCTACATCAACTTTCAGCACCTCCAACAGCAATTTTGCCAATCCACCTTCCGAGCCAAATACTATGATCAAAAAAAATTATCTTTCCTTATTGTAATAAATATTCTTTATTTACTCATTAAATAAGGCAACCATTTTTTAATATATGTTATAAAATACACCTTCATTTCGCAGACATTGCTTATTACTTTATGAATGTCAACAATATGTAGATGGAAAACAACAACTCATCAGATCAGCAGCTACAATTACATAATCAGTCTGGTACGCAACCCAGTAAGTCATTATTACTATTCATATATATTTTTTTACTACCACAACAATTTCAAACTGAGACTATAAAATGTGTTTTGCAGATAACCTTGTCAACAACAACACTGCATCAGACTCTGATTACAATTACTATGATGAGCTTTACCCGCCAATCACAACCCGGTGGTCAGATCATCCACGAAATGAGATTCCAGGTTTTAGACTACGTATTCCAGCTGTGTCATCAGGTCTAACACCACAGGAAGAGTGGAACTATGTATTCACAATGATTAGAAGGTAACACATACGAAATAATATGCATTACATGACAAACAATATTACCAGAACTCAATCAACGTTTGTTAATACCTGATATCACTGTACATGTTCCAACAATGCAGAATCTCTCAAGGCCACTGAATAAGATCTTCCATCAAACACTGTTGTTACTGCTAAGAGCTTTCAACTACAGATGCGCGTGCCATCTACTATGGTTAAAGAATCGTCGACTCTCGACAATCTCCAACCATAGGCCATCAAGTGTGCACCATCCACAGTTTGAATTGTTCTTTGAAGTTGTAATACCCGCATATTATCGTTTTTTATGTGTGAATTTTATTTCTTTCATCCTCTCTTTATGTTTCTGCTCAGTATTAACGCTTTTTTCAGTCTTCCAACATGCTCCTACAAGTATGTTCTGTGTTGATTAGACAACAAAATACATGTTGTAACAATATTTCATTGTATATATCTCTCACCACCACGACTCGATTAATTATAATGAATATGATGATTTGGATAATCAGCATTGAATATGAGTTTTAAAGTAATCAACATGGATTTTTTGTGTACGTTTCAATTAACCAGTTACAGCTTCTGATATTTATTACAACTTATTGAAATGTAAATATAAAAATATTTAAATATAAAAAATTAAATTAAACACTCAACACCATGCCGACGCGACCAGGCTAAGCCCGACGAAGGAGACCAGAGCCCGCCAAGGGAGGTCGAAGCCATAGGACCGACAGCACATGTCGAGCACCCTTCCACCTCCCTGTGCTCTAAAAAGTCATATATATATACGCACCGCGTGGCATCGATTGGCAGTTGCGGCGCTGAGCCGATGAATTGCGTGGAAGCGGGGCCCGATTCTTTGCGGCCGGAGGCCGCCCGGAGGATCAAGCACAGGCGAAGCCTGAGTGCAAGCAAGCGAAGCCCGTGTGCAGGCGGCCGAAGGCCGCCCGAGAGCATCGAGCACGGGCGTAGCCCGTGCGAAGATGCTCGTGTATATATATATATATATATATATATATATATATATATATATATATATATATATATCTTTATCATATAAAACAATAGTCATATCTTGAAGCACACCAAGAAATGAACAGGAACCGTCCGATCAAGCATCAACAAATATGGGTCGTTTGATATAAAAAGAAGAAAACTACCTATAGCATTTCCTCCAAAGCGGATACTGTTCATCTCACCAAAATCCTGATAACTGCCCGCGCCTATTCCCGACGCCGCCGCCGGCAGAGCAGGCGGCGGCCTGACCGGTGACTGCCGGCGAACTCACCGGGGCCCGGCGAACTCGCGGGTCGATGTCCTGCGGCGAGCGGGCAGGGCCACCGCCTGCCCGCTCGCCGCCGATGGCCCTGCCCGCTCGCCGTCGGACCACCCCCGAAGGGTTCGCCGGAGGCCGGCGAACCCCCCGGTGGGTCCCGGGCAGACCACCGGCGCCGCGCAAATCGGCGAGCAGGAGCAGGCGGAAGGCAGTTCGACGAGTTCGCCGACCCGTTCGACGAACGTCGAACGGGTTGACCCTTTCGACGAACAGTTCGACGAGTTCGCCGACCCGTTCGACGAACTTCGAACTGGTTGACCCGGGTTCGACGTTCATGTGGCGTTTTTTAATTTTTTTTTATTATTTGTTTAAAATAATGAATTAAATTATTAAAAAATCTAATTTAATGAAAATTCATATTAATTTTAATAAAACATTGTAATAAATTTTAAAATTGATCATAGTCTAACCTGTGCCCGTACCAAAATCTCGTGAATATTACAAATGCAAGATTTCAAAATGTAAAATAGATCACTCCGACTTGGAGAAGTAAAGCTGATTGCTGAGAACCAGCAACTCATATCAAACTAGGATAAAAACTCAAGTTGTTGCTCATGACACAAACTAAGAATTCAAAAGGTTCATACTGTATTTCACTATTGTCGTCTGTTTTTATTATACATGGTGGCTTTCTCAAAGATTACAAATTAACAAATCAAATAACGAGTAATTACAGCGAGTCTATCTGCTCAAGTTCCTAAAACAAAATGTTAATTGGCACAAGTCTCAAGACCATGCATTTGATTCATTAGGAACCTATAAACGATTCTAGCTAGATTTTATGATAGAACAACCCAGAAGAGGCTTCTCAATTCTCATCAGTAATTCAGTCAAGACTTCTCAACAGAGTTGAACAAGGCAAAAAATTCTCGATAATGTAACGCAACAAAGATAGGAATTGAGCCTGGGCCTTGACAAAGGGTACCTTGGTGGGATTGCGATACGATCTAGCAAATTTTTGATAACAAAACGAACAAACAAATCTATATGATCTGAGGATGGAATCAAAAGAATCAATCACAACTAGATCAACCCTAAGGACCTCTGAACAGGCGACAGGAATAGAGCAAGCTAAATCAGGTTATCCAGATCTGAGGCAACATAAAATAGAAAACGAAGGAGTTATCATAATTCGCATACATTGCAATTCTCCAGCCAGCTATTTAAATCAAACCCAGCAGCATAATTACAAATTAGTCCTTATTTAATTTAGTAAAAATTCCCTCCTCACGCTTACCGCCTGTTTCGAACTTCAAACTTCGGCAGTTATTTTCCTGATGGCATCAATACCTCCCCAAAGAACAATCCTTGACCTCAAGGACAGAAGTGAGGACATTAATGTTGCAATGACCATAAATCCTCCCAGGTTGCCTCCGCGGAAGATCCATTAACCCACTGGACAAACTGTTGAAGAAATGTGAAAAGAGTCCATTAATAAAGGCCCATGTTTAGGCTCATCTCCTCTCTTTAGTCCCACATTGTAAAATAGGTCTTCTTGTTCTCTCTACTCTCCTATTTAAGTGTACAAAGCCATGTAACATGTACGCAAAAAAGGTTAATAAAATTTCTCCAAGTTTTTTTCAGTCTCTCGGGTGTTTCTACATGGTATCAAAGGCCTCGGTCCGAACCTGCAGTTCAACCTCTCTAAGCGCCTGCCTCTAACCTCCGGACCTTTTGTTTCTGCCCGCCCCTCTTCTGTGGTTCCACTCTCACCCCCCCCCCCCCCCCCCCCGTAGGTCTTTATAGCTTCACCTGTGGGACCCTTTTTTTCTAGTCGCAGCAGCTACTCTTCTCTTAATCGCGCTCTCTACTTGTTCCGGGCTCCGTGTTTCTCCTCGGTGATTTCCCCTCGGCGGTCTCGTCTAGTCGCTACTCCAGATCACCACCTCTCTTCTCGCTTGTGGCTACCTATGGTCGCTTGTCCTCACGCGGAATGTTTGTTCTCGCGGGCTGTGTTGGTGCCTCTCTACCCACGGCGGGTACTGCTCTCTCTTCGTGCGGGCTCCTGCGATCTTCTCACAGTCGCAGTGTGCTCTGTTCTCTCTGTTCTTCTTGCCGTGCGGGCTGTTGTGCTTACCTCTCTCTCTGCGATGTTCGCTTCATCTCCTAGCAGCGCGGATTGCTTCCTTCGCGGGTTCATTGCGGGCTTCTCTACTCGTTACTGCCTTGTCGCAAGGTCTACTACGGTTCTCTCATGCGGTCTGACCACTCTCTCTAAAGTTGTGCTTGATCTCCTTGCCGCTAAGGCTAGTCGGTCTCCTCTCTGATTAGCCGCTCTTTCTGATCGCCTGTTGTCCGGCGAATTCACCCTTGTGTCCACCAACCCGCCCAGATCGCCAAGTTTGCCATGTTCTCCGGCGAGTTCACCCTTCTGCTTACCTGCTCTTTCAGATCGCCAAGTTCGCTTGTTCACCCTCCTGTGTTCTCCTACTGTGTGCAAGCGGCCTGCTCCCTTTCTCGGCCTCTTGTTTTCCTCTGCTTGCTGCTTTCACTGCCCGTGCCACCAGTCCACCAGTCGTGTTTGCCAGCTTCCGACTGCTCACACGATTGTGCATCATGGACTCTACCGTTGCTTCCTCTCTTCCCGCTCGGGCTACTGCTCCTCTTTCGGATGTTCGTGATGAGCTTCAAATGACCACCATCTCTCTTAGCGGCAAGCAAACCTTTGTTGAGTGGGTGCATTATGTATATCGCGTCCTGCAGACTAAGGGGCTTCTTCATCATTTGACGACGAATCCTCCTGTTGTTCCCACTGACGAGTGGCTTCGTGACGATGGTCGTGTCCAATCATGGCTTCTCAATTTTATAGACACTGAGCCCTACCATATGACCATGTATCAAGAGACTGTGAAGGCTATGTGGACGGAACTACACTCTCTCTACTCTGGTCAGAATAGTCTCTAGCATTTGTTTGATACTATCACTGATCTTCAAACTATTGACCTCGGTGCTACTGGTGACTTAACTTCTTTTGTTGTGCATTCCAAGATTCTTGTTGAAGCCTGGATACAACATCAACCTCCTGCCACGAACACTGTTGTGCAGCGGGCTCAGAAAGAGGCTGTCGGGATCGCCATGATGATGGTCAGGGTTACACCTCATCTCCACAACATCCGAGCTCATGTTCTCTCTTCATCAGCAACTCCTTTCTCTGATATTTGCTCGATGATCTTGAAGGTCACTCCGCCACCGGATGCCTCTGGGCCTCCTGCTACGGCTCTTCTCCAACAGCCTTTTACTACCTCTTCTGCTCCGCCTCGTGGGGGTCGCACCAATACCCGGGGGCGGGGGCATACTGGGCGACCTCGCCCTAAATGCTCTCATTGTGGTTGGGATGGTCACCTTGAGGCCACTTGTTAATCGCAAGCATGGTCTGCCTCCTCATCTCCATGTAGCCACTGTTGTCGAGCCTACCTCCGCCATCCGTGATGACATCATTGCTCTACGTACCCAGCTCCAGCATTTGCACGGGGTGGTCGCTCGCCCCTCTGGCTCTGTTGCATTGATCTCCAATGAAGGTATCTCATGTCTTTCCCACAGCTCCCACTGGATTGTGGACTCTGGTGCTACTCACCACATTACTCCGCAGTAACCTTCTCACTACTTGACCTCTTTTTATCCTAAGTTTGTCACTGTTGTCAATGGTGACACCACACCTGTACAACCCCATATTCGCTGAGTAGGACCCGGAGGCACCAACGGTCAGGATTGGACTAGCTTCGGGCTCCCGCCCTGAAGAAGCTCCCGTCCTGAAGAAGCTCCCGTCCATGAGTGAGCGGGAACGCTTGCGCTTGCGCCAAGCTCCCGCTTTGGAAGAGCTCTCGCCCATAAGCAGGGGAGATCGCTTGCGCCAAGCTCTGAACAGGAAGGTTCTCGGCTCAGAGTTCTCGCCGAGTGGGGCCCAAGGCCCAGGGTAAAATGACCTAATTACCCTCAGGATAAACATCGGCATTTGGCTATTGGCAGGTCAACTAAGGGTATTTCAGTAATCTCAGGTCAGTAAAAGGCTATAAATAGACCCATAAGGGCTCCTTAGAAGGCAAGCTTTTATTATCCTCCAAATCTCCAGTGCTTTCTGAGGAGCTCCTAGCCCAGCTTTTGGCTTTGGAGGGGAAGCTCTCAGAGATCTTCCGGGTGTGATGTGTGACCTCCCTGCTGAGGCTTTGGGTCAGTCTTAGGTACTTTGCAACCAGTCGAGGCTCGAGAGAAGTAGGTGTTGGCTGCACCCCAGTTTTGAACTCCCGTTGAGGTCATTTTTGGCTTCAACAGTTCTGGTGCGGAGAGCGTGGAAGGCAGCTGATACAAGAAAGCCTTAAGTTTGTCCCATGGCTGGAGGTGATGGTGAAGGGTCTGGTTCTGGAGGCTCCCCCACCCGGGGAGAGGAGGCGACGAGGAAGATGTTGGAAGACTTCAGGCGAGAAGTCCTGCAGACCATCAGCTTGGCCTTCTCGGCCCGAAGCGAGTGGGCCACACCTCAGGTTCCGATAGAGGAGGTCCTGCTCTTGGGCGAGAATGCCCCTGGACAGCGCCCGGGGAAGGAGGTCCCGGCAGAGGCTGGCTAGAGGGACGTGGCCGCGCAGGAGCTCTTCCCAGGCCAGCGCCCAGGCAAGGAGACTCTGGCAGATTTGGGCGAGAGGGAGGCGGCTGTGCGAGAGCTCTTCCCTGGGCACGGTCTCGCGGATCGGTCCAGCCAGCCGAGGCCGCGGGACGTGCCCTCTCGCCAGGCAGGAGGCGAGAGCCCTTTCAGCGAGCTCATCATCTCAGCTCCGGTACCGGAGGGGTTCCGGGAGCCGGACATGTCCTACTACTCGGGGAAGAATGACTCTGTATAGCACGTGCAGTGGTTTGAAGATGTCGTTTCGATAAGGCAGATGACGGATGTCTTCAAGTGTCGGTTATTTGCCATCACATTGAAGGAGAAGGCTCGGGACTGGTTCCACCAGTTGCCAGCAAGGTCGATCTACTGTTTTGAAGATCTGCGAAGAAGTTTCCTGTTGAGATTCTCAACATCAAAGAAGCGGAAGAAGGAGGCGGAGTGCATGTTTGCAGTGAGGCAGAAGCAGGATGAGACACTGGGTCACTATGTTGACCGGTTTCAGGAAGAGATCCTCCTGGTCCAGGAGGTCCCAGGGTACGCGCTGATGCTCGCCTTCACCCTGGGGCTGAGGCCGGGATTCTTCAGTATGGAGTTGAAGAGAGTGTCTCCCTCTCCTTTGAAGAGCTCATGGAGAGGGCGGCGAAAGAGATAGACTTCGAGAGGGCAAATCGAGCGTTCGTCGGGAAGTTGGTCAGGCTGGCGGAAGATGATGTGAAGGAGCCTGCAGCAGGAAGGCAGAAGGAGCCGAGAGAGCAGAGGGAGCAAAGAGAAGAAAGAAGGAGGGAAGAACCCCGAAGACATGGGCAGCAGCAGGGATGGTGGGCCCGGGAGCCGAACAACCGGTTGGGTTGGAGGCCCCAGGAGGGTCGCCCCCAGGGCCAAGGAGGAGGATACCAGGGAAGAGATAACTTACGGGAACCCAGGAGGTTCGACCAACCGGCGTGGAGGCAGGAGCCAAGGGGTCGCATCCCGCCGCCGCAAGAAGTCATGGAGGTGGGCGGAGGAAGAGGAGCAAGGAGAGGAGTTTGAGGAGCTGGGAGAAGAGGAGGAGGAGAAGGAAGAAGGGGTAGGGCGGCGTTTCTCTTTTGTGACTTCCACCAGGAGGAGGGTCACGCGACGGCCACCTGCCCTGAGTTCTTAGAGATGAGAGAAGCAAGAGGAGCAGGGAGGAAGGATCCGCCGGTTAGGATCGTGGAAGTACAGCAGGGGGAGATGGAGGATAGATGTGAAGACCGGGTAGACGTGGGGACCCCGGGAGGAATCGGGGTGATCCACGGAGGAGTGGGGATCGAGGCAACCCGCAAGGGGAGCCTTCAAACCATGTACCGAAGGGGGGTCTCCTCTACCTCCCAGGCTCCCCCACCGGAAGAAAAGATCACCTTCTCGTCAGCAGACATGCCGGACTATGAAGATCCGTTCTGTAACGCCCTGGTGATCCAGACGGTGGTGGAGAATTTCACGGTCTCGAGGATACTGGTGGACAACGAGAGCTCAGTAAATGTTATCTTCAAGAAGGCCTTTGATGAGATGAGGGTTGAGGGGAAAAGGATCTTGGCTTCGGATGCACCGCTGTTCTGATTCTCTGGAGAGAGGAAGAAAGTAGGAGTAGGGCTGCATGTGAAGTTGGGAGGCGTGTCACGGAACTGCAGGTTCGTGATAGTGGACGCTCCGAGCAGTTACAACGCCATCTTTGGGCGCCCCCTCATCAGCGCCTTTCGCTGCGTCCCCTCCTCTTTCCACCAATGTCTTAAGTTCAATAACGGAGGGGTGCAGGTTAGGATCAGGGGGGATCTGAAGGTGGCGAGGCAATGTTATGTGACGGCGGTCAACACCGTGTCCTGGATGGCCGAGGCAGAAGAGCTAGAGAGGGAGATGGCGGAGCAGGAGGAGGACGTCGAGGAAGAGGGGATGAGCCTAGAAGAGGCGAGGAAGGAAATTGCGGAGAATCAGGAGAAAGTTGAGAGAGAGGCCCAGAGGGGCGTGGAGGTCGAGCAGCAGCGGGAGAGCCCGGAGGAGGTGATGGAGGTAGAAGAGCAAGTAGCAGGAGGAGTGGAGAGAGAGGCCCAGAGGGGCGTGGAAGTCGAGCAGCAGCAGGAGGGACCGGAGGAGGCGATGGAGGTTGAGGAGGAAGTAGGAAGGGAGGAGTTGGAGCTGGAAGAAGAAGCAAGGGTCGGCTGGGAGCAGTCACGGCTGGAGCCGGCCGAGGAAGTAGTGGAGATGGAGATCTTCACCAGCGCAGGGCAGGAGCAGAGGGTGCGGGTCAGCGGAGGCTTAAGTCCCGAGGACCGGGAGCGAGTGCGGGTCTGCATCCAAAGCAACATCGACATCTTCGCTTGGAGCGCGGCAGACATGTCGGGCATCGACGCGGACGTGGTATGTCACCGCCTGAACCTGGACCCCCGCACTCGCCCCATACGCCAAAAGATGAGGGTCATCGCCACCAAGCTGGAGGAACCCATCCGCGAAGAGGTCAGGAAGCTCCTGGAGGCCGGCTTCATCTCAGAGATCCAGTATCCAGACTGGTTCTCCAATGTAGTGAAGGTTAAGAAAGGGGGTGGGAAATGGCAAATGTGTATCGATTTCTATTTGTTAAATAAATCATGTCCTAAGGATTGCTACCCCCTGCCTTGGATCGACGCACTGGTTGATTCAGCCGTCGGTTTTTCTATTATGAGCTTTTTGGATGCTTTTTCAGGTTATCACCAGATCCGGATGCACCCTCCCGATGTCAAGGATGTTTCCTTCATCACGAGGGAGGGATGCTTCAGTTATAAAATGATGTCCCTTGGGTTGAAGAACGCAGGGGCTACATACCAACGCATGATGGATCGGGTCTTCCGAGATCAAAGGGGGAGAAACTTGGAGGTCTATGTCGACGACCTAATAATCAAGAGCAAGTGCGTGGATTCGCACCTGAAGGATTTAGAAGAGACGTTCGCCACCCTGCGGAGATTCAAGATGAGGCTGAACCCCTTGAAGTGTGTCTTCGGGGCCAGCCGCGGGAAGTTCCTTGGGCATCTCTTGACTCCGGCAGGGGTGGAACCCAACCCGGACAAGGTAAAGGCCATCCTGGATTTGGAATCACCTCGCGATGTCAAGGAGGTCCAACGCTTGACAGGCAAACTGGCGGGGCTGAGCAGGTTCCTCTCTAGGTCAGGAGACAAGTGTTCTTCATTCTTCAAGTTGCTGCGAGGGAACCAAAGGTTTGAGTGGACCGCCGAGTGCGAAGAAGCCTTCCAAGGGCTGAAGAGACAGCTCTCTCAGGCTCCTCTGCTTTCAGAGCCCAAAAGAAGGGGAGGACCTGACCTTGTACCTTGGAGTAGGAGCGGAGGCGGTGAGCTCCGTCCTAGTAAGGGAAGAAGGAAAGAAGCAACTGTCAATCTACTACGTCAGCTGGATCTTGAAGAAGGCAGAGCTCCGCTACCCCATCCTTGAAAAGTTGGCTTACGCTTTGGTCATCTCTACAAGGAAACTCCGGCCGTATTTTCAAGCACACTCGATTAGGGTGGTGACCGACCATCCTCTTCGCAAGATCTTTGAAGGGGTAGAGCACTCGGGAAGACTTGCCAAGTGGTCCATCGAACTAAGCGAGTTCGACATCTCTTTTGTTCCGAGACTCTCCATTAAGGCGCAAGCGGTGGCGGACTTTCTGGCGGACTATGTTGTCGAAGTCGAGGAGGGAGAGCAGCAACCACAGGAAGCGTGGAAGATGATGGTTGACGGGGCCTCGGGAAAGCATTCACTCGGGGGAGGAGTGGTGCTGATAAGCCCCCAGGGAGTCGCGATAGAGCAGGCGGTGGTTTACCACTTTCCGGTGACCAACAACCAAGCAGAGTATGATGCCGTGATCGCCGGTCTTCGCTTGGAGAAGGAGCTTGAGATCCAGTACGTGGAGGACTTCACTGACTCGATGGTAGTAGCATCACAGATCCGAGGAGAGTTTGAAGCTCGGGAGCCTACCCTCATAAAATACCTATCCAAGGTAAGGGCGATCATCGGTGGGTTCCGGTCATTCTCAATCCAGCATGTCCCCAGGGAGGAGAGCGCGGCCGCCGATCGATTGGCGAAGTTTGGACCTCAAGGAGGAGGGACCCTGACTGAACTTTTTCGGCCAGCAATTGAGGAAGGGGAGTTGATGGAGGTAGGTCGGCGATCCTCGTGGGTGGACCCGTTGGTAACCTTCGTGACCACAGGCAGGCTGACAGAGGAGGTTAAGGATGCAAAGAGCTTCAGGCGCAAGGCAGCTCATTACCTGATGATAGAAGGGGGGTTGCATCGTAAGATGTTGTCAGGGCTCCTGGCAAGATGTGTAACCGAAGAAGAGATCCCAAGGATCTTGGGAGAGATACACTCGGGCGAGTGAGGCAAGGGTGATCAGGCAGGGGTACTTCTGGCCCACCCTAAGGAAGGATACCGCGGAGTTTGCAAGGAGGTGTCAAAATTGTCAGCTCTGCGCCCCCCTCTAGCTCTTGGCAGCTCAAAGGCTCCAAAGCATCGCGGCACCGTGGCCGTTCGCTATCTGGGGGATGGATTTAGTTGGGCCTTTTCCTCCGGCTAGTGGGCAGAGGAGGTTCCTCTTGGTCATGGTCGATTACTTCTCAAAATGGCTGGAGGTTAAGGCCTTGGCCAAGGTCACCTCGCAAGTCATAAGGAACTTCATCTGGGGGGAGATCGTATGCAGACACGGGCTGCCTCAAGCGATAGTGACAGATAACGGTCCCCAGTTTGTCAGTGAAGAGTTCATCAGCTTCTGCGCCAAACTGGGGATAGATCTCAGATTTGCCTCTGTCCACCACCCTCGGAGCAACGGCCAGGTGGAAGCAGCAAACAAGATTATTGTGAACCTGCTCAAGAAGAAAGTGGAAAACTTAAAGAGAAATTGGGTGGAGCAGCTTCCCTCGGTCCAGTGGGTCTTGCGAACGACTCCAAACACAACCATCGGTGAGACCCCTTCAAGCTCTCTCACGGATATGAGGCGGTCCTACCAGTGGAGTTCGAGGTTCGGTCCCCGCGGGTCGCAGCCGCAGGCGAAGGAGACGAGACGTGGAGGTTGGAGAACGAGGAGGGGTTACGCCTCTCGCTAGACATGGTGGAAGAGCTGCGGGACGTGGCAGCCATCAGGCAAGAAGAAATCAAGCGGCGGATGGCCAAGTATTTCGATAAGCATGTCAGGGTCAAGCAGTTTGCCGAAGGAGATCTGGTGCTGAGAAAGGTCGACGCGGCAGGAAGGTCGGCTCCCGTGAGCAAGCTCAACCCGAACTGGGAAGGGTCTTACATAGTGAAGGAAGTCCTTAGAACAGGAGGTTACTACCTCCAGGACGTGGAGGGGAGGGCCTTAAGCCACACCTGAAGCGGCGATGACCTAAAACGCTTCTACCCCTGAGATGGGAAAGATGTAATTATGTATTCAAAATCAAGCTTGTTATACTACATCAATTGACTTATTTTTCTCTTGCCTATTGCGAAATTTTTATAATAGGATGTAATTATGTGTTTTGCAACACCCCGAGCTCGACTCGGCCCCAGGTAGACCCGCTGCGCAGGCTCTCATCTAGCTGACAGGTCCGAAGGCCCGCCTGTGGGAGATAGGTCTTGTTTGTGGAAACTTCATCGGCACCCCGAGCTCGGCTCGGCCCCAGGTAGACCCGCTGCGTAGGCTCTCATCTAGCTGGCAGGTCCGAAGGCTCGCCTGTTGGGGATAGGTCTGGTTTGTGGAAACTTCATCGGCACCCCGAGCTCGGCTCGGCCCAAGGTAGACCCGCTGCGCAGGCTCTCATCTAGCTGGCAGGTCCGAAGGCTCGCCTGTGGGGGATAAGTCTGGTTTGTGGAAACTTTATCGGCACCCCGAGCTCGGCTCGGCCCCAGGTAGACCCGTTGCGCAGGCTCTCATCTAGTTGGCCGGTCCGAAGGCTTGTTTGTGGGGGATAGGTCTGGTTTGTGGAAACTTCATCGGCACCCCGAGCTAGGCTCGGCCCCAGGTAGACCCGCTGCGCAGGCTCTCATCTAGCTGGCAGGTCTGAAGGCTCGCCTGTGGGGGATAGGTCTTGTTTGTGGAAACTTCATCGGCACCCCGAGCTCGGCTCGGCCCCAGGTAGACCCGCTGCGCAGGCTCTCATCTAGCTGGCAGGTCCGAAGGCTCGCCTGTGGGGGATAGGTCTGGTTTGTGGAAACTTCATCGGCACCACGAGCTCGGCTCGGCCCCAGGTAGACCCGCTGCGCAGGCTCTCATCTAGCTGGCAGGTCCGAAGGCTCGCCGTGGGGGATAGGTCTGGTTTGCGGAAACTTCATCGTCACCCCGAGCTCAGCTCGGCCCCAGGTAGACCCGCTGCGCAGGCTCTCATCTAGCTGGCAGGTCCGAAGGCTCGCCCGTGGGGGATAGGTCTGGTTTGCGGAAACTTCATCGTCACCCCGAGCTCAGCTCGGCCCCAGGTAGACCCGCTGCGCAGGCTCTCATCTAGCTGGCAGGTCCGAAGGCTCGCCTGTGGGGGATAGGTCTGGTTTGTGGAAACTTCATCGGCACCCCGAGCTCGGCTCGGCCCCAGGTAGACCCGCTGCGCAGGCTCTCATCTAGCTGGCAGGTTCGAAGGCTCGCCTGTGGGGGATAGGTCTGGTTTGTGGAAACTTCATCGGCACCCCGAGCTCGGCTCGGCCCCAAGTAGACCCGCTGCGCAGGCTCTCATCTAGCTGGCAGGTCCGAAGGCTCGCCTATCGGGGATAGGTCTTGTTTGTGGAAACTTCATCGGCACCTCGGCTCGGCCCCAGGTAGACCCGCTGCGCAGGCTCTCATCTAGCTGGCAGGTCCGAAGGCTCGCCTGTGGGGGATAGGTCTCGTTTGTGGAAACTTCATCGGCACCCCGAGCTCGGCTCGGCCCCAGGTAGACCCGCTGCGCAGGCTCTCATCTAGCTGGCAGGTCCGAAGGCTCGCCTGTGGGGGATAGGTCTTGTTTGTGGAAACTTCATTGGCACCCCGAGCTCGGCTCGGCCCCAGGTAGACCCGCTGCGCAGGCTCTCATCTAAGCTGGCAGGTCCGAAGGCTCGTCTGTGGGGGATAGGTCTGGTTTGTGGAAACTTCATCGGCACCCCGAGCTCGGCTCGGCCCCAGGTAGACCCGATGCGCAGGCTCTCATCTAGCTGGCAGGTCCGAAGGCTCGCCTGTGGGGGATAGGTCTTGTTTGTGGAAACTTCATCGGCACCCCGAGCTCGGCTCGGCCCCAGGTAGACCCGCGGCGCAGGCTCTCGTTAGCTGGCAGGCCCGAAGGCTCGCCTGTGGGAGGGAAGCTTTTGGTCCTAGGAGACACTTCGACTCGGATGTTCTGAACGGGACAAGAAACGCACCCGGAACAGGGAACAAAAGGTCTCGGCAGAGAGAGGTCTCGGCCAGGGGAGGTCTCGGCCGGGAGGTCCCTGCCAAGGGGATCTCGCCAAAAAGAAGTTCCCGACGGGAAGGGTCTTGACAGGATCCTTGGTCAGACAGTGGGAAGAGCTAGGCGAAAACTTCGAATAGTTCGCGCAAGGTAATGAGGAACGGTCTTGCCTTAAATGGCCTACGAGCAATGTTCCCGGCAGGCGGTTCTCGGCAGAGCGCGAAAACGGGACGTCTAAGCCCTGGGCTCTCTCGGCAGGTTCCCGCCTATCCATCGCTAAGGGAGACTACCCTAGGGGGGCCAAGGGCCTCGGCGGAAGCATGCTTGAGAAGCACTCGGCCTCAACAGTTGTATCAAACACATTTACAAAAAAAAAGAGGGCATACAAACATTTACAAAATATTTACAATGTATTTACTCAATGTAATTACAAGTCTTGAACATCTCGCTCATTGCAACCAAAAGAGAAAAGAAAGGGGGCCCTTCAGGGAGACGCGATGTACCCCTCCGAGCTCTCACTTGAACTCCCGTGAGAGCTCTCGCCTGAGCCTCCTCGGATGTCTTACCACCCGCGGCAGGGGATTTCGGGACATCCGAAGGCGGGGAATCGGGCGCGCCTGGGGGCTTCGGGACGGGCTCGAAGAGCCAAGGGACGAGCGGCGAGCAGTGACGGACTTGCCCCTCCCGTCCAAGCAACCCACGTCTCGCAGCGTCTCCAGGGTCAGCTTGATTGTCGCTTGAGCGTTGGCCTGTAGGAGCTTGTCGATGTCATATTCTAAATAGTGGCGACTCCTCAACCTTTCGTCCAGCGGAGGAGGAGGGACCGCAGTCACCTCCATGCACCGGAGCTGCTCCCTCAGCAGGACGTTCTCGTATCGCGTCTGGGCTAGCTCCGCGTGAAGCGCCACGGCCTGAGCGGAATCCTGCATAGCGAGAGGTTAGCATGAGAGGAAAAAGGTTGAAATCTACAGTGGCGAGAGCAAATGCCGCGAAAGGTCTCGCTTACCTCTTCCGCTGGGCGCGAGGACAGCAGTTGCTTAGCATCTGCCAGCTCTTTCTTCAAGGCAGCCGCCTGAGCCACCACCTCCTCCCTTGCCTTGAACATATCTTGGAAGTTGCGGTCGATAGTGATACTTCGACGCGCGCACATATGCGCAAGCTCGATCCCGCGCATAAGGGCCCGGGTGGAGTCGTAGGCCAGGAGCCGGGTGGTCATTTTATCGTAGATGCTGGCGTTCTCCCGGCTGTAAAGACCGTAGCCCAAGGAGAAGGCCTCGCTGGTAACTTCCTCTCGCTCCGCCCAGCTGGGTAGAAGAGACGAGATCGAGACCCTGTTGGTATCAGGGTCCCACTGAAGCAGCGGTTTATTTTCCGCATCAAGGCACTTCGTGCCGAGACCAAAATTTTGATGACCTCGCGACACCTCTCAAGGCGGGGACTGAGCGGAGGTCTCGGCGGCGGCTCCCTCGCCATCTGCCCCACCAGGGGCCGGGGGGTTCTCGGCAGGTGCCTCGGCGCCACTCCTGGTAACAGCAATCTCGCTGGCGGCCTGCAAGATCTCTTCAAAGGAGCGGCCTGGAGCGGGAGGTCGGGAGGGCGGAACCGCTACGGCTTTACCCTTCTCGGCAGCGGTTATTTTGGGTCTCTTGAGCGCTGGGGGCAAAGGGACGTCGGGCTTCCGCTTCCCGGCGCCGGTCGAAGGAAGCGGGGTCGGCTCGTCCCGGCAAGCTTGAGCCGCGGACTTCGCAAGAGCCAGCGGATCTCTCACGGTTTGGCTCTCGGCAGCATGAGCCTCGTCGAAGGGTTGGCGCAGGGGGATCTCGCTCTCTCCTGCAAAGGCGACAGCACTCAGCACTAATCTTAAAAAAGGGGGGGAATAGCAAGTCAAAGGCGCGACCGTACCTTCGCCCGGGGGCACGGGGGGAGCGAATCGACGCCCCGCCGGAGGAACTGGACGTCGAAATCCTTGGTTCCAAAGAACTCAAGGAGGGCGCTCTCGCGCGAGCCCAAGGAGGGCGGCTTGTAGGCGTCGTCCTCATACTGAATGGGCGCGAGAGGAACGTTGTCGAAATCGCCGGAAACGAAAACGAACTTCTCGCCCCAGTGATGGTGCTTGTTGGCGAGACCGGTGATCTTGAGCAGCTGCCCTGAGAAGAAGACCACTCCTCCCTTAGCGCGGAAGGTAAACAGCTTCCGGAAGATGGGCATGCTGAACTCGATCCTCTCGGATTGCATGTAGCAGATGAACGCCACAAGGATAGCGATCGAGTTAGGATTCAACTGCGCGGGAACCACTCCATAGTACCGGAGGGCCTGGCGCATCTCTGGCCAGAGGGGGAGGCGGAAGCCCACCTCGAAGTGCTCAAGGGGAATGGCGAGCTCCCCCTCCCCCGCACTGTTCACCCTGTCGCGGTTGTCAGGGTTTCGCGCGGTGAAGCCGGCGGAAATATAGCGGGACTGGATCAGTTGGAACTCCTCCATAGTTAGGCTACAAGGGGGGAACTGATGTTTTTGGAAGGTGTTGGGTATTGTCTAGGTGGACTTTCAGAAGGCTTCCGCGCAATTAGAGCGTCCCTCGCTTCCGCCCGGCATCGTGCTCGTGGGGTTATCGGGTTGAGGGCGAGGTCTTCAGAAGAGAGGCGAGAGCGAGAGCTAAGCGAGAACAGGAGAGGGAAGTGGAAGCAAGCAGGAGTTCTCGGCGAACCGCGAAAGCAACGAGGAAAAAAGCAAGGGTTTCGGATCGGAGAAATAAATATGGTAGGTGGACGCCCCTATTTATAGAAAATCGCAGTCATGATGGCTATTCCCAAAAAGGCGGCGGGGGTACAGCCGTCACGCCCTAAGTCGGCGACGCCTCGGTTTCCCGCCCAAGATTGACAGCGACTGACCGACAAAACAGATTAATACAGGCATTCGGGGAAGACATGCGACAAACGAATCTAGCGGAAGCCGGAGTCACTCTCGCCGAGCGAGAACCGGATAAAATAATAATAATAATAATGAGTTATAAGTTGACTGATAAGAAAATAACAGGGTACATTGGGGAAGGGGAAGGCCGGGGGGTAAGAAAGGATGAGACCTCGCGAATCAATAAGGTTCCCACCGCCATCGTCCTCGTTCTCGCTGCCTAGTCCTCGGTGGCGCATGCGGGTTAAAATAGGACGATAGGATGGTGCATCCTAGGTTGATTCGGCGGGACTGGTCTTGGATTCGCGCAATGCACCTCTCGGGAGAGGACTCGGCGGTAGGCCCACCTGGCCGATCCGTCTCGCCTACGAAGTAGTCTCGCTCCAGAGCCTCCAGCCTCTTCTCCACCGATTGGCAGAACTCTCTCGCCGCAGAGCCATGGGCCCGCACCCGCCGTATAAGCTTCGACAGGACGGCGACAACCCTCTTCTCCCGCCTTTTAGCGCTCCCGACACTGGTCAAGATTTCCTCCATCTCGTCAGATGAAGGGAAGGGGGAGCTCTCGCCGTCCTCCCCCTCTCTGTCTTCGTCGTCATCTTCATCCTCTGCGTCAGCTCCCGACCGCGAGCCCGGATCCCCTGACAAAAGAGTTCCACGGTCATGGCGAGAGCTAAGCAATAATTATGATAAGCATACCGCATACCTGCAGTATGGCGAGAACCGCCGGGAGGCGAGAAGGCCCAGCCCCCCCCCCCCCCCCCCCCGGTTCCAAATAGGAGGTGGAGCGGCTTTCCTTTTCCCGGGGGGAAGATTTTACGCGTGGTGATCCCGGCTTGGCCGGAAGCAGGGGGAGAGTTGTCCACTCCCGCGGGATGGCTGGCATCCTGGGGAGCTGCGGAAGATTCGACAGCCACTCCTCCCGCCGGTAGGGTGGAATCAACCGCAGGGGCAGGCCGATTAGCGGCCCTTACTTCGTTTTCCCGGGTGGCGAGACCCAGTTTGGCGGAAGCTGGTGCTGCGGGAAGTCCATTCAGCAATCTGAGACTGGGTTAGGAGTGATAGAGTGGAAACGATACCTGCAGTTCTCGGGGAGTCAGCCGGAGGAGCGACCTCCGAGACCTGCGGTTGATTCTCAGGAGGACGAGATGATGAGTCCAAGGGCTCCTGCGGGGGCCTGACGTTGTCAGGGGCCGTTTCCTGCGAGAAGTACCGCGTCAGCTGCAAATCCTCTTGCGTAAACGGCTAGTGATTTCAATAATTAGCGAGTCAGAGACATACCTTCAGCGGAGAGGGATCATCTGCACGGCTTGGGGTCGGGGTAGGCGAGCCCCTGTTCTCGTGAGACAGGTCTCGTTGGACCACATTCGCCCTCTTCTTCTCTTTCTTTTTCTTCTTTAGCTGAGAGGGCTCAGCGGCTGACGACTTTCTCGCCAGCCAGGGGGCAACCAAGGCGCAGTTAGCCTTGGCTCGCGCCTGGGCCGTATTGATACGGTCTTGAAGATCCTGCGGGAGCGGTTTGTCAACACGCTTGGAACGCATTGCCGAAGGAAGCGAGAACTCAGACAAGGAGCGACGATTCGGGGGCGGATTTACGGCCGTCTATCAGCACATATATATATATAGTCACGGTACGGCCCACCAAAAGATTCTCTGATGTTGACACGTGCTCAGCGAATATTTACGGGTTGGACGTGTCTTTTCGAGCGCAGAGCTAGCTCAAAAAGAGTGGGGATTGTGTACAACCTCATATTCGCTGAGTAGGACCCGGAGGCACCAACGGTCAGGATTGGACTAGCTTCGGGCTCCCGCCCTGAAGAAGCTCCCGCCCTGAAGAAGTTTCCGCCCATGAGTGGGCGGGAACGCTTGCGCTTGCGTCAAGCTCCTGCTTTGGAAGAGCTCTCGCCCATAAGCAGGGGAGATCGCTTGCGCCAAGCTCTGAACAGGAAGGTTCTCGGCTCAGAGTTCTCGTCGAGTGGGGCCCAGGGCCCGGGGTAAAATGACCTAATTACCCTCAGGATAAACAGCGGGATTTGACTATTGGCAGGTCAACTAAGGGTATTTCAGTAATCTCAGGTCAGCAAAAGGCTATAAATAGACACATAAGGGCTCCTTAGAAGGCAAGCTTTCATTATCCTCCAAATCTCCAGTGCTTTTTGAGGAGCTCCTAGCCCAGCTTTTGGCTTTGGAGGGGAAGCTCTCAGAGATCTTCCGGGTGTGAGGTGGGACCTCTCTGCTGAGGCTTTGGGTTAGTCTTAGGTCATTTGCAACTAGTCGAGGCTCGAGGCTCGAGAGAAGTAGGTGTTGGCTGCACCCCAGTTTTGAACTCCCGTTGAGGTCATTTTTGGCTTCAACAACACCAGTCTTTGACAATGCTGATTTGTCTCCGACTTCGACTCTTACTCTCTCATCAGTTCTGCATGTTCTGGGCTCGCCTTTTAACCTAGTTTTTGTTGGCCGTCTTACTAAAGATCTAGATTGTAGCAACACTTTCTCACCTACCGCCTCATTGGTAAAGGGTGGTTCTCTGATGAGCTCTATCTCTTGGATGTCCATCATGCTCTCTCTTTTGTTACGTTTGTTAATTGGCATCGACGTCTTGGGCATGCTCCCCTTCCAATTCTCAAGAAGGCTCTTCCTGATGTGTCTCTTCAGGAGTTTACTTGTGAATCATGTATCTTTGGCAAGCAATACCGTGTATCGTTTCTACCTCATTATACTCAGAGTGATACTCTTTTTGCTTTAATCCATTCTGATATTTGGGGACCCTATAAGGTCTGCAGTATTTATGATTATTGTTATTTTGTGACGTTTATTGATGTTACTCATGCATGACTTGGTTATATTTACTTCATGATCGTGCTGAAATTGTCTCTACATTTCGTGCTTTCATTACAAAGACTCGTACTCAGTTTTTCACAAATATTAAAATTCATCGTACAGATAATGGGCACAAATACACAGATCGTACATTCTCTACTCTGTGTATTGAATTTGGAATCATTCATCAAACATCGTGCCCGCATACTCATCAACAAAATGGTGTGGCCGAGCGAAAAAACCATCATCTTCTTGACGTCGTTCGATCTCTCATGTTTCAAATCCAGGTTCTGTCTCTTTATTGGAACTTCGCGGTCCCACTGTCTGTCATCTCGTTAATCAAATGCCCTCCTCCCTCCTCAACTTTGTAACACCATTTAGTCTTCTTTTTCCTTTGAAACAGCCCTTTGCTCTTGTGTCTCGTGTCTTTGGTTGTACCTGTTATGTGCACAATCTTGATCCCTTCGTTGACAAATTGGCTCCTCGGGCTACCAAATATATGTTTGTTGGGTACTCCCGCACTCAGAAAGGTTATGTATGCTACTCTTCCGACGACCGAAAAATGGTTGTTTCGGCAGATGTCACCTTTATCGAGGATATGTCTTTCCACTCCTCTCCTCAAGAACCTCATATACCCTCTCCCTTACCCCGTCCTATGATCCCTACTACATCTCCTCTACCACTGCTTTTTTCGATGCCATCTCCGTTACCACAACCGCCTCCTAAACCATCTCTTCATGTCTACACTTGTCATCCTCCCAAACTTGACGCCCATCAGTAGGTGCCCTCTACTGATGATCTCATGCGGTCAACTGCTCTGGTCTCCTCCACAGCTAATCATTTGGCAAACTATGTCTCCTTGCATCACCTCTCTCCAACTCTTCTCAAATTGGTATTGTCTCTTTCCTCCATTTTGAAACCTAACTATTTGCAGGAGGCTCTTCAACATCCTGGGTGGCGTGCTGTTATGGATGAGGAAATGATCGTCGTCTGGGCTAACCAGACTTGGGATCTTGTCCTCCTTCCTCCTGGCCAGACTTGCGTCGACTGTAAGTGGGTTTATACCATCAAACATGCTCTGGATGGTACTGTCGATCGGCTCAAAGCTCGGCTTGTTGCCCATGGCTTTACTCAGCAACAGGGCCTCGACTACGATGAAACCATTTAACTTGTTGCCAAGATGAATACTTTTCGGGTCTTGCTCTCTCTGATTGTTCATCGTCAATGGCCCCTCCATCAGTTGGTTTTGTCAAAAATGTGTTTCTCAATGACAATCTTTAGGAGACTGTCTACATGCACCAAACTCTCGTGTTTGAGACCATGGGGGAGTCACGTGTCTGTCATCTTAAGAAATCTATCTATGGACTCAAACAATCTCCTCTGCATGGTTTGAAAAATTCAGCAGGGTTGTTCGGGATGTTGGTTTCACTCGAAGCTCAGCTGACTTCTCACTCTTCACCCATCACCGACCAACGGGCACTGTTATCCTCCTGGTCTACGTTGACGATATCCTAATCATTGGAAATGACTCCACGAGAATATAGATGATTAAGCGGCACTTGAACTTTGCATTTCAAACTAAAGATCTAGGGAATCTCCGGTATTTCCTTGGCCTCGAGGTAGCATGTCGTTCTGATGGTCTTGTCCTCTCTCTATGGAAATACTTCCTTGATCTTCTTCATGTTGTTGGCTACTCGGGATGCAAGTCTGCTGACACTCCAATGGATGTCAACTATAAACTTTGCACTCAGGGCTCTGATTCAGATCTGCCACTTCCAAACTCTGAGTATTATCGTCGACTTGTTGGGAAATTGATTTACCTTACTGTGACAGGGTCTGATATCTCCTTCATTGTTGGCGTCGTCAGTCGTTTTATGCATACTCCACAGACTTTTCATCTTCAGGCCGTTGAACGCATCCATAAATATTTGAAGACAGCACCGGGACAATGGCTCGTATACAAACCAGCTTCTTCCTCCCTATCTCTGATTGTTTACTCTGATGTTGATTATGCTGGTTCGCTGGATGATTGGCGCTCAACCACCGATTTTTGTACCAACTTTCGAGGACATCTGATTACATGGCATAGCAATAAGCAATTTGTTGTTGTGCATTCATTTGCTGAGGCGGAAAATCGGGCAATGGTTGATGTTATATCAGAACTCACCTGGCTTGAAAGTCTCCTTTGTGATTTAGGGGTCAAACTTCCCTCACCTGCAACTATATTATGTGATAGTCAAGCAGTTATACATATTGTCAAGAATCTGGTGTTCCATGAGAGAACCAAACATATCGAGGTTGATTGTCATTTTATTTGGGAGAAGGTGCAGTCGAAGAAATTAGAGCTACAACATATTCCTACTACCAGACAAGTTGTTGATATTCTCACAAAAGCCTTACCGAGATCATTATATTATCAGTTTATGTCCAAGCTTAGTGCCTATGATTTGTATGCTCCAGCTTGCGGGGGAGTGTTGAAAAAATGTAAAAAGAGTCCTTAATAAAGATCCATGTTTAGGCCCATCACCTCTCTTTAGTCCCACATTGTA
The DNA here is from genome assembly GCA_039583875.1 of Platanthera guangdongensis. NCBI lineage: Eukaryota > Viridiplantae > Streptophyta > Magnoliopsida > Asparagales > Orchidaceae > Platanthera > Platanthera guangdongensis. The sequence continues at coordinate 168,349,196 of CM077161.1, forward strand.
AAATAAGTTTTATTGTTCTTATTGGAAAAGCCCATGTAAAGGGCCCATTACTGGGCCCTCTTTCTTTATTTCTCTCTCCTCTTCTTTTAGTCTCACATCATGTATATGATTCATTCTTCTCTCCTCTTTCCTATATATTTGTATTCTCCCCTTGTATTTTGATACTGAATATATACATACAAGCTTTTGGGTCATTTTCCACATGGTATCAGAGCCAATCGGTGCCTCCTGCGGATTCAGACCCCTATCCGCCCGACGATCTGCGGTTTACGCGGTCTGACTGTTTCTGTTTGCACCACATGGTTGTATTTACTTCATGATCGCTCCGAGCTTCCTCGTGTCTTTCGGGCATTTGTGTTAGAAACTCGTACGCAATTCTCTACTACTATCAAAACATTCCGCTCTGATAATGCCCGTGAGTACACTAGCCACGAGTTTGTCAATCTCTGCGCAGACTTTGGTATTGTTCATCAGACATCTTGTCCCTACACCCCTCAACAAAACGGGGTTGCCGAACAAAAGAACCGTCACCTTCTTGATGTTGCTCGCTCCCTCATGCTTCACATGCATGTTCCCAAAGTATACTGGAACTTTACGGTCTCCACTGCGTGTTTTCTCATCAACCGTCTCTCATCTTCGGTTCTCCAAAATGCTACCCCATTCAGCCTTCTCTTGCCCTCCGCACCAGCCTTTCCTCTCACACCCTGGGTTTTTGGTTGTACTTGTTTCATCCATAACCTGGGTCCCACTATGGACAAACTGGATCCCCGAGCAGCGAAACACATGTTTGTCGGCTACTCCCGCACCCAAAAGGGCTATGTGTGTTATTCTCCGGCCACCCAGAAGGTCTCTGTGTCCGCCGACGTTACCTTCAGGGAGGATCAACCCTTCTTCGCTCCTACTTTCCCATCTCTTCCTCCACCAACCCCTCTCCCGCCTTCCATTCCACGGCCGGTTATCCCCGTCAACTCGCCTCCTCCAGCCTTTCCTCCCACTGTGCTCCTCCTAAGCCGCCCGTTATTCGGGTCTATACTCTCCGCCCTCTTCCCTCCGTTGCCCCTATGCAGTCGGCTTCGACCTCGGCTTCTCCGTGTTCTGCTGCTCTGGTGCCCGCCTCTACAGCTCACCCGATGGCCAACTATGTTTCTCTACATTGCCTCTTTCCACCTCTTCAGACATTGGCTACTTCACTATCCTCGGTCTCTATTCCTAACACCGTCCAGGAGGCTCTTCAACATCCAGGGTGGCGCGCTGCCATGGAAGAAGAAATGGCTGCTCTTTGGGCAAATCAGACTTGGACCCTGGTGCTCCTTCCTCCCGGACAGAAACCCGTTGGGTGCAAATGGGTCTTTGTTATCAAACAAGCCCCTGATGGAACTATTGGCCGACTCAAAGCTCGTCTGGTAGCTCGTCTGGTAGCTCGTGGCTTCACACAACAACAAGGTCTCGACTATGATGAGACTTTCTCTCCAGTCGCTAAGCTCAACACTGTCCGCGTTCTCATCTCGGTGGCTGTCCATCACCAATGGCCCTTACTTCAACTCGACATCAAGAATGCTTTTCTGAATGGCGACCTCCACGAAACGGTTTACATGCAGCAACCTCCCGGGTTTGAGACCGCGGGGGAGTCTTGGGTGTGTCACCTTCTCAAATCGCTCTATGGTCTCAAACAATCCCCTCGGGCATGGTTCGACAGGTTCAGCAAAGCTCTCCAGGAAATTGGCTTCACTCGGAGCTCGGCTGACTTCTCTTTGTTTACTCGCCACCGGGCAACGAGTACGGTTCTCCTATTGGTATATGTCGACGACATCATCATTACTGGAGACGACTCGAACGGCATACAGGCCGTTAAGCAACATCTGAGCTCCATCTTTCAAACTAAAGATCTGGGACATCTTCGGTACTTCCTAGGTCTGGAGGTTGCACGACGATCAGATGGTCTGGTTCTCTCTCAGCGAAAATACTGCCTAGATCTTCTTCATGATGCAGGCTACTCTGGCTGCAAACCTGTGAACACTCTCATGGATGTCAATCACAAACTATGTGCTTGATACTCTTCTACAAAATCCAGAATATTACCGTCGTCTAGTTGGGAAATTAATCTACCTAACGGTAACAAGACTCGATATATCTTTTGTTGTGGGGCTCGTTAGTCGGTATATGCACTCTCCTCGAAGCTCTCATCTTCAGGCAGTGGAACGGATTCTCAGATACCTCAAGACAGCTCCTGGTCAAGGACTTGTATACAAAACCTCATCTTCAATCCCAACATTAGTAGCATACTCTGATGCCGACTACGCTGGCTCTCTTGATGATCGACGATCCACTAGCGGGTTCTGCACATATTTTGGAGGACATCTGATTACTTGGCGGAGCAAGAAACAAGCAGTGGTTGCTCGATCCTCAGCAGAAGCAGAATATCGTGCAATGACTTCTGTGGTCTCGGAACTCACATGGATTGAGAGTCTCCTTGCCGACCTTGGTGTAAGGTTATCTTCACCAGCTCTCCTCCTATGTGACAGTCAAGTTGTTATACATATTGCCAAGAACCCGGTCTTTTACGAAAGAACGAAGCACATTGAGGTAGATTGTCATTTCATCCGAGAGAAAGTCCACATGAAGAAGATCGAGCTCAAGCATGTTCCGGGTACTGAACAGGTCGCGGACGTTCTCACAAAATCTCTACCAAGTACCCTCTTCTATCAGTGCCTATCCAAGCTTGGAGCATACGATTTGTACGCTCCAGCTTGCGGGGGGGTATTGGAAAAGCCCATGTAAAGGGCCCATTATTGGGCCCTCTTTTTTTATTTCTCTCTCCTCTTCTTTTAGTCCCACATCATGTATAGGATTCATTCTTCTCTCCTCTTTCCTATATATTTGTATTCTCCCCTTGTATTTTGACACTGAATATATACATACAAGCTTTTGGGTCATTCTCCACAGTTCTCTCTACTCTCCTATTTAAGTGTACAAAGCCATGTCATATGTAAGGGAAAAAAGGTTAAAAAAATTTCTCCAAATTTTTTTCAGTCTCTCGGGTATTTCTACACAAACAATTATCGCACGTTTATGCTTGGGAACAATGTGCAGATCCAAGATTGTCATTGGCTCCACCATGACATTGTTGTATATATTGATTGTTGACGGAAGGGATATGTGTTGAACTGGTGCTTCACCCTTGTGTTCTCTAAATTGAGAAATGTGAAATGTATGATGTATTTTGGCGTATTCCGGTAGATTCAAATGATATGTCATCGTTCCCACTCGTTCGAACACCTGGAAGGGGCCAAAGAACTTGGGAGAGCTTGTGGAATCCATGCGCGCAAATGCTGACTTGTTTATATGGTTGTAATCTATTAGAAAAGCCCATGTAAAAGGCCCATTTGGTGGCCCATTTTTCCTCTCCTTCTTTAGTCCCATATCATGTATAGGATTTATTCTTCTCTCTTCTCTCCTATATATTTGTATTCTCTCCTTGTATTTATATACTGAAATAATACATACAAGCTTTGGGCTCTTCCAACATGGTATCAGAGCCAGGTTGCGTCTAGCCGCGGACTGCCCTTTCTCTGTCCGCCCGGTCTCCTGCGGACTGCCCTTTCTCTGTCCGCCCGGTCTCCTGCGGACTGCCCCTTGCTTCTGTCCGCCCGGCTACCCTGCGGACTGCATTCCTGTCCGCTCCGGTCTCGCGCGGACTGCCTTCCTGCATCCGCTCCGGTCTCGTGCGGACAGCCCTTCTGATTCCGCTTCCCTTCTCTCCCTCCGTGGTTCCACCCTCCTCAGGCTTCTTATAGCCATCTTCTGCTCTGGCTCGTGGGGCCCACCTCTCTATCCGCTCCGGACGATCATTCCTGTCCGCTGCGGGCTCTGTTTGTATCCGCTCGAGCCTCGTTGCTCGCGGACTGCTCCCTCTAGCTTCTCTCTCTCTCGCTGCGGGCTCTGCTTGTATCCGCTTGAGCATCTTTGCTCGCGGACTGCTCCCTCTAGCTCGCTCTTTTTCTGTCCGCTCGAGCCTCTGCTCGCGGACTCTCTCTCTCTCCGCCTTCTCTTGCGGACTGCTCCTGTCCGCTGCGGGCTCTGCTTGTATCCACTGCTCCTCTTCCCGCGACCTGCCCACAGTTCGCCGCGACCTCTGCCGCTACCTCTGCCGCGACCTGCCCCAGTTCGCCGCGACCTCTTGCGGACTGCTCCTGTCCGCTGCCGCGACCTGCCCCCAGTTCGCCGCGGCCTCTGTCGCGAACTACAGCTCTGCTCTCCTCAGCTGCGATCTGCTCCACTGAACTGCGACCTCTTCCAACTCGCCGCGACCTCCAGACCGCCGCGACCTCCAGACCGCCGCGACCTCCAGACCGCTGCGGGCCCTCCTTTCTCTCCGAGCCCTGCTGTCTGCTGCTCTTCAGTCGCCATGTCCTCCAGCGACTCCACTACCGCTCAACCCTCTGCCGACCACGTGGCTCCTCTCGAACTTCGAGATGAGCTTCGGATTACTACTATTTCTCTCTCTGGCAAGGCCAACTTCATCCCCTGGGTCCACTCTGTCCGCCGGGTCTTACAGGCCAAGGGCCTTGTCCGTCACCTTACCCAGGGACCACCAACTCCTCCTACTGATGATTGGCTCCGCAATGACGGTCGTGTCCAGACCTGGATCCTGAACTCGGTCGAGGGTGAGCCGTACCAGATGATCATGTATCATGAGACTGCTAAAGCCATGTGGGATGAACTTCATTCGCTGTACTCCGGGAAGGACAGCCTTCAACACCTTTTTGACATCCTCACTGATCTTCAAGCCTTGGATGTTGGCAAAGCTCTGGACATGACCTCCTTCGTGGCCCGTGCTAAAACTCTCACGGAAGCCTGGATTCAGCACCAGCCCGCGACTACTGATCTCGCTGCCCAACGCGCCCAGAAGGAGGCTGTTTGTATTGTTATGATTATGGCTCGCGTCCCGCCACACCTACACAGTATTCGGGCCCAGGTTCTGGCTTCACCCACTACCCCTTCTTTCTCTGATGTCTGCTCGATGCTACTTCGCGTACCACCTCCACCGGAGGCTCCTGCACCACCCTCGCCGGCCCTTCTTCAGCAGGCCCTTCCTCCTTTACTCCCACAACCCTCCTTTCCTCGGGGTGGCCGTACGGGCTCCCGTGGGCGGGGCCGTGGTGGCCGCGGACGGCCCAAGTGCACCTACTGCGGCCGGGATGGCCATACTGAAGTCGTTTGTCACAAGAAACATGGCTACCCCCCTCGCCCGCCTACTGCTGCTCTTACCGATAGCTCTCCTCCGACTGGTACGGATCTTGAGGCTCTTCGCCTTCAGCTGCAACAACTCCAGGGGCTCCTCAACCCCCCTTCTGCTTCCCATGCCTCCACCTCCCATGCAGGTATTGTCTCCACCTCCGCTACAGGTACTGCCTGTCTCTCTTCCAGCTCTCGCTGGATCCTGGACTCGGGAGCCACCCACCACATCACTTCCATGCGACCGCCCCAGTTCTCTGCTGCTGCTCACCCCCCGTCTATTACTGTGGCCAATGGTGCGCTTGTCCCGGTCTCCGGCTGCGCGGATCTCCTCCTTCCTCCATCTCTCTCTCTCTTCGCTCCGTTCTTTATGTGCCAGCCTCACCTTTTAATTTACTCTCTGTTGGTCGTCTTACTACTGATATGAATTGCTTTATCACCTTCACCTCTTCTGGTTTTTTGATACAGGATCGGCAGACGCGGATTACCATTGGTAGGGGTCGGCTGCAGAATGGGCTTTACCTCCTCGATGTCTCTCCCACATCCGTTTCCTCGTCTGATTGGCATTGTCGGCTTGGGCATGCCCCTCTACCTATCCTGCAGAAGGCGCTTCCCGACCTTTCTCTTTCTGGTTTTAAATGTGATTCTTGTATTATTGGCAAACAACCTCGCTCTTCTTATCCCGCTCATTGTACTAGAAGTTCTGCTCCATTTGATTTAATACATTCTGATATTTGGGGACCCTATAAAGTTTCTAGCATTTCTGGTTATCGCTATTTTCTAACATTTATTGATGATTACTCTCGTACTACTTGGTTGTATCTCTTGCATGATCGCTCTGAGCTTCCTCGTGTCTTTCAGACGTTTGTGTTAGAGACTCGTACGCACTTCTCTACCACCATTAAAACTTTCCGCTCTGATAATGCACGGGAATATACTAGCCACGAGTTTGCAACTCTCTGCGCAAACTTCGGTATTGTTCACCAGACCTCTTGTACCTACACCCGTCAACAGAACGGGGTCGCCGAACGCAAGAACCGCCACCTGCTCGATGTGGCTCGCTCTCTCATGCTTCACATGCACGTTCCCAAAGTCTTCTGGAACTTTGCGGTGTCCACAGCATGTTTTCTTATCAACCGTCTCACCTCTCCCGTTCTCCAGAACGCTACCCCCTTCAGCCTTCTTTTTCCCTCCACACCCGCCTTCCCCCTCACCCCCCGGGTTTTTGGATGTACATGCTTTGTCCATAACCTGGGCCCCACTCTTGACAAACTGGATCCCCGTGCGGCCAAACACATTTTTGTCGGCTACTCCTGTACCCAAAAGGGCTATGTTTGCTACTCTCCGGTCACCCGGAAGGTTTCTGTTTCGGCTGATGTTACTTTCCGGGAGGATCAACCCTTCTTCCCTCCTCCTTTGCCACCACTTCTACCACCACCTCCTACAACACCCTCCCTTCCCCGGCCAGTGATCCACGTCCACTCTCCTCCCACCATCCCTCCGCCTCCTCCCACCGTTGACCCTCCTCGACCCCCAGTTATTCGGGTCTATACTCGTCGCCCTCTTCCTCCCGTTGCTCCTCTGCAGTCGGCTTCGACCTCGGCTTCTCCGTGTTCTGCTGCTCCGGTGTCGGCCTCTACCGCTCATCCAATGGCGGATTATGTTTCTCTCCATCGCCTCTCTCCACCTCTTCAGGCCTTGGCTACTTCGCTCTCCTCGGTCTCTCTTCCTTCTTCTGTTCAGGACGCTCTGCAACATCCTGGGTGGCGTGCGGCCATGGAAGAAGAGATGGCTGCTCTTTGGGCCAACCAGACCTGGACCCTGGTGCCCCTTCCTCCCGGCCAGAAACCCGTTGGGTGCAAATGGGTTTTCGTCATTAAACATGCTCCTGATGGGACCATTGATCGCCTTAAAGCTCGGTTGGTTGCTCGTGGCTTCACCCAGCAACCGGGGCTGGACTATGACGAGACCTTCTCTCCGGTCGCTAAGCTCAACACGGTCCGCATTCTCCTCTCTGTGGCTGTCCATCGCCAGTGGCCCTTGTTTCAACTCGACGTCAAGAACGCTTTCCTGAACGGCGACCTTCAGGAAACGGTTTACATGCAACAACCTCCCGGGTTTGAGACCACGGGGGAGTCACGGGTTTGTCATCTTCTCAAATCTCTATATGGTCTCAAACAATCCCCTCGGGCATGGTTCGACAAGTTCAGCAAAGCTCTCCGGGACATTGGCTTCACTCGCAGCTCGGCTGAGTTCTCATTGTTTACTCGTCACCAAGCCACTGGCACGGTTCTCCTGTTGGTATATGTCGACGACATCATTATTACTGGCAGTGACTTGGACGGCATACAGGCCGTTAAGCTACATCTGAGCTCCGTCTTCCAAACTAAAGATCTGGGTCCTCTTCGGTACTTCCTCGGTTTGGAAGTGGCCAGACGGTCAGATGGGTTGGTTCTCTCTCAGCGCAAATATTGCATGGATCTTCTTCATGATGCAGGCTACTCTGGTTGCAAACCTATTAACACTCTCATGGATGCAAATCACAAAATATGTGCTCAGGGCTCAGATTCTGATTCGCTTCTACCAAATCCAGAATATTACCGTCGTCTCGTTGGGAAGCTTATCTACCTAACAGTTACAAGACCTGACATATCTTTCGCTGTGGGACTTGTGAGTCGCTATATGCACTCTCCTCGAAGCTCTCATCTCCAGGCTGTGGAACGCATTCTCAGATATCTTAAGACAGCTCCTGGCCAAGGACTTGTATACAAAACCTCATCTTTCATTCCTACACTAGTGGCATACTCTGATGCCGACTACGCTGGCTCCCTCGACGATCGACGATCTACTAGCGGTTTTTGCACTTATTTTGGAGGACATCTGATTACGTGGCGAAGCAAGAAACAAGCGGTGGTTGCTCGATCCTCAGCAGAAGCAGAATATCGGGCAATGGCTGCTGTGGTCTCTGAACTCACATGGATTGAGAGTCTCCTTACCGACCTTGGAGTCAAGGTTACTACCTTCACCAGCTCTCCTCCTTTGTGACAGTCAAGCCGCCATACATATTGCCAAAAACCCGGTCTTTTCCATGAAAGAACGAAGCATATTGAGGTAGATTGTCATTTCATCCGAGAGAAAGTCCACATGAAGAAGATCGAGCTCAAGCATGTTCCGGGTACTGAACAGGTTGCTGACATCCTCACCAAGGCTCTACCTAGTACCCTCTTCTATCAGTGCCTATCCAAGCTTGGCGCATACAACTTGTACGCTCCAGCTTGTGGGGGGAGTATTAGAAAAGCTCATGTAAAAGGCACATTTGGTGGCCCTCTTTTTTTTATTTTCCTCTCTTCTTTTAGTCCCACATCTTTAGATTCATTCTTCTCTCCTCTTTCCTATATATTTGTATTCTCCCCTTGTATTTTGACATGAATATATACATACAAGCTTTTGGGTCATTCTCCACAGTTCTCTCTACTCTCCTATTTAAGTTACAAAGCCATTCATATGTAAGGGAAAAAAGGTTAATAAAATTTTCAAATTTTTTTCAGTCTTCGGGTATTTCTACACAAACAATTATATATGCTTGGGAACAATTTGTCCAAGATTCTCTCCACCATGACATTGTTGTATATATTATTGTTGACAGAAGGGATATGTGTTGAACTGGTGCTTACCCTTGTGTTCCCTAAATTGAGAAATGTGAAATGTATGATGTATTTTGGCGTATTCCGGTAGATTCAAATGATATGTCATCGTTCCCACTCTTCGAACACCTGGAAGGGGTCAAAGAACTGGGAGAGCTTGTGGAATCCATGCGCGCAAATGCTGACTTGTTTATATGGTTGTAATCGAATATAAGCCCACTATCCAATCTCCAAACTTCTTTCTTGTCGCTTCTTGATAGCCAAAACAAACATCCTATTTTGAGCATGAGTGAGATTAAACTTCATAATGGAGATAGCTCTTTCTTGAACTACTAGGGACCGATTAACCTCTTACATGATAGATGAATCTGCTATGTAAGGGTAATGTAGGGTTGGTTTTTGTCCATAGACTACTTCTTACGGTGTCATTCTAATAGCGCTTTGAAAAGTTGTATTATACCACCACTCGGCTAAAGGTAGTCAGGTAACCCAACTTCATGAACGCTCAAAACACATGCAACGCAAGTAGACTCTCCACACACCGGTTTACTACCTCCGTTTGGCCATCCTTTTGAGGATGTTAAGCAGTCAACAACTTCAACAGAGCCTATAAAATCTAGAATAACTCCAGCCAGACAAACTAAGACAAATTGTGTCTATCACTTACAATCGAGTTGGGAAAGCATAACATTGAATCCAAGAAGATTTGTGCCACACTCTCCATTTTGTAGGGGTCATTAATAGCCACAAAATGAGCATGCTTGCTTTGGCGATCGATAACTACCAAAATGGTTGACTTACCACTACTCTTTGGAAGGCCATCTATGAAATATAATAAGATATCTTGCCAGATCCAACTAGGGATGGGCAATGGTTGTAGCAACCCCATTGGCTTTTTATTATACGACTTGAACTTTTGACAGACCAAGCATTTTTGAAAATATGCATAGACCTCCGGCTTCATATCCTTCCAAAAGAAGATTTTCTTCAAACGATGATAAGTCGCCATGACTCCTGAGCGTCCCCTTAAGCTCCATCATGGTATAATTGTAGCAATTTAGTTTTGAGCAAGGTTGTAGATGTCGGATATCAGGGACACGTCGGTTTAGATTTTTCATGTCTGTTTTAATATGTCGGGGAATATATTAGAGATATTTCATATATTAGGTTTTAATATTTAATTATTTATATGTGTAATTATTTATAAATTTAATCCTTTTTTAATTTATATATATTAATATATTAACAATTTGATATTTATTGAACTACTAAATTTATAAAAGTAATATAAACATTTTGTGTTACACAAGTAATAACGGTATAATACGTGAAATAAAACAAGAGAAAGCAAAATGTCGCAAAGTTGTCGATGACAATGGAAGATAAGAAACCTTTAGTCCATAATTTCAAAGATTGTGCATAATTAAAGTCGATGACGAACTTGAGCAAGGAAAAAAGTCAGAGAAAGGGAAAAAATAATCTAAACAATGAAACAATTTTTATCTATTGTCTATTAGACCATAGACACTAATTAAAATAAATTGAAAAAAACCATTCGAGAAAATTTTGGGACATGTCGGCGAATATATCGGTCAATAACAGACATATCAGATGATATATTCCAAAATGATATTTTGCAAAAAAAATATCAAAAACGTGTTGTTTTGTCCATGAAACTTTTATGTCGGCCATGTCGGAGGATATCCACACCAGTGGTTTTGAGTGAGTTGATATTCCCCACAACCAGTTTCCCTTTGCGCTTCAGCAGCCCGTGAACCCATTGATATTTGGGTTTATGTAGACCATTTTTCTCTTTCACAATGAGTCTCTGGATACGCACATCCCGAGTCCACAAATCCTTGATTTGCTTCAACATATTTGATGTCACAACCACCATTTCAATCATTTCCATAACATTCATTTCAACTTTCCTTGACAATGCATCGAGACACACATCGTCTTTCCTCTTCCTATATTGGATAGTGTAGTCATATCTCATCGGCTTAGCTAAGAATTTCTGCTAATTAAGAGTACCAAATCTTTGTTCCATTAAGAAATTCAAGCTTTAGCGGTCAATTCTATTGATGAAGTGGCATCCTACCAAATAGTGTCGCCATTTCTTAATTGCCATGAAAATATGTAGCAACTCCTCTTAATGAGTTGAGAGTTGTGCACTCTTCTTCCCCAAAGCTTTGCTAAAGAATGTCAGAGGCTGACCTTCTTGAATCAACACGGCCCCAACCCCAGCTTCAGAGCATCGGTCTCCACTATGAATGTTTTATTAAAATTTGGAAGTCATAAAATGGGAGGGTGGGAAACTACTACTTTTAATTGTATAAAGGCCTCATCGGTTGACTTGTTCCATTAAAAACATTTTTGTCTCAACAAGTCAGTGAGAGGTCTAGCCATCAATCCATACTCTTGTATGAATCTTCAATAGTATGTCGTCAATCATAAGAACCCTCTCAGCTATTTCAAGGTTTTAGGAACCGGACAATCTAGTATAGTTTGAATCTTGAGAGGATCAACTGCGACTCCTGGGTGAGAAATGATGTGTCCCAGGTAATGCACTTGCTTAAGACCAAAGGTGCACTTGCTCTGTTTGAGGAACAATTGATGTTTTCAAAAAATCTTGAAGGTAGATTGTAGGTGATTCAAATGCTTTTGCCATGACTTACTGAAGACGGGAATATCATCGAAGAAAGTCAATATAAATTGTCGTAGCTGCTCTTGAAACACCTTATTCATCAGTCCTTGAAATGTTGATGGGCGTTTATCAACTCAAAGGGCATTACTAAGGTTATTTTGGTTCGGCGGTGACGGGTGCATCCGGTGGGTTAAAACGTCACTTTGGAACCGGAGGGGGAGAGGTGGGGAGCGGATCGGGGCCGTTTCCTCCTTCCTGCAGGTGCAAACAGAGCAAATGCCGCCGTCGGCCGTTTGTTTACCCGCCGTCCGGCGGCATTTGCTCCAAACGGAGGTGGCGAAACGCCGAACCAAACAGAGCCTAAGACTTTGCAATGACCTTGATGGGTTCTGGATGCAGTTTTTTGGATGTCCTCCTCTGACATTCGCACATGGTGATAACCAGCTCTAAGACCGAGTTTAGAGAAGAACATGACGCCATGCAAAGCCTCTAGGTGCTGTCATGTTTCTTCACCAACACCACCTATCACGCATTGGACCTGTGGTTGTGTCGAATAAATCATGAGCTTAACATTTCTTTGATCAATTATTCAATCTTTGTCTTCGGAAGAGGAGGATTGACATGTTCATGATCACGGTTGGGTGGTACTCCTTTGGGCTCATTGAATAAATCCCGAAACTTCCTCAAATATTTTGTTGTTCTGCTTGCTCGTTCTCTGATAGTAGAGCCCCGGATAATTAGCATGGCATGTGAGATGAGGAAGTGTCTTCGCCTTTTTGGATTTGACTCTCTTGTATGTTACAGATAGCCATCATATTAATCTGTCCATTCTTCATTATCAGCTTCAGCATATGCTGAGGTTCATTCAAGCTCCGGCCATGTATTTAGACCCCCCTAAATGATTTTTTTCCCCTTGACTGTGAAATTCCATCTTGAGGTTATTGAAGTCTCATTAGACTACACCCAAGGTTAACCACTGCACCCCTAGCACCACTTCACAGCCTCCTAATAGCAAGACCAACATGTCGGAGGTAAACATCACGCTTGCATTCTCCATCGGAATCCATCCACAATATGAGCACTTGAGAGCTCGTTCCATTTGCAATGGCTACATTGAATGTGGGTATGAGAATTAGCTTATATTGTAAATTGTTGGCGATTGTAATATCCAGAAAGTTATGTGTGCTTCCTGAATCGATTAACATACTTATGGGTTGTCCATGATAGGATGTCGTTGTTGAAACCGAAAGTTCGGTCTCCTGTGGAGTTCACCCTTGGGGAAGGGGTGATCGCGCACCTACTTCTCTCCTGCAAGCAAAATGACAAAGGGGACAAAGAAGACCGGACCCAAGGGCTCGGCAAATAGGACCCACCACACACCCGGAAGATCTTAGAGCGTTTCCCCTCCTTAGCCAGAGGCCGAGCTAAGGCTACCTCAGAAAGCGCTAAAAGACTAGGGAGCAAGTGAGTATGAAAGCGTGCTTTCTGAGTTGCCTCTTGGGTCCTATTTATAGATTTCTGAAAACGGCCTGCAAATAGCCAACCTCCGATGTTTTGAACAGATATGTGCAGCCCAACTTGGTCTGCCAACAGCGCAACTCCGCTGTTCTAACAAGCTATTCACACTCATGGGAAGGGCAACCAGGTAATTTTTACGTCTGGGCCCCACTGGGCAGGTCCCAAGGACATGGAGGTCAGCTCGCCATCACTCTCCACCCCCACAGCGCGGGTGCGACCAGACTCCCGTAGTTCGCCTTCTCCTTTTGGGTGAGCGCGAGCCAGGCCACCGCGACCCGCCAATGCCTGCTCCGAGGCGGGCTGGCGGCCAGGTCGCCTGTAGGAGGGCGGGCTGGCCGGTCTCAGACTATCGCTATGGCATGCTCCAGAGGAGCTCGCTGTTTGGGCTCGACGAGTTCAACCCTGAATATTAGTTCGAAGCATGCCGAGCTCTGTCCTCTGCTCGACGAATGTCGAGCCCAAACTCTGTTTGACGAATGCCGAGCTCAAACCTCTGCTCGACGAATGCTGAGCTCAAACCTCTGCTCGACGAATGCCGAGCTCAAACCACTGCTCGACGAACTTAAGGCGAGTGTGGGGGGGAGGGGCCAGCTCGCGCGGCTCGCCCGTCTGGCTTTGGCGAGAGCGAGCTGGCCACTCGGTGCCTGCCCGCATGCTGTTCTGGTGCGGGCAGGGTACCTTGGTCCGCTCGCCTGGCCTGGCGGGCCCACTCGGCGAACACGGGGTTGTACACAATCCCCGCTCTTTTTGAGCTTGACCTCCATGTCCTTGGGACCTGCCCAGTAGGGCCCAGAGGTAAAAATTACCTGGTTGCCCCTCCCATGGGTGCGAATAGCTTGTTAGAACAGCAGAGTTGCGCTGTTGGCAGACCAAGTTGGGCTGCACATATCTGTTTAAAACAGCGGAGGTTGGCTATTTGCAGACCGTTTTCAGAAATCTATAAATAGGACCCAAGAGGCACTCAGAAAGCACGCTTGCATACTTACTTGCTCCCTAGTCTTTTAGCGCTTTCTGAGGTAGCCTTAGCTCGGCCTCTGGCTAAGGAAGGGAAGCGCTGTAAGATCTTCCGGGTGTGTGGTGGGTCCTCCTCGCCGAGCCCTTGGGTCCGGTCTTTCTTTGTCCCCTTTGTCATTTTGCTTGCAGGAGAGAAGTAGGTGCGCGATCACCCCTTCCCCAAGGGTGAACTCCACAGGAGACCGAGCTTTCGGTTTCAACAGTCGTCACCCTCATAGTATGGAAGTGAGTGATTTTGATTATTGCATACACCGATACCTTAGGGGAAGTTTGTTTCGTGTCTTGATCATCAACCATGACTAGTTCCTCTACTTCAACATTAGCTTGCCCTTCGTCATCACTGTCACTTGTCAGTAACTCCAATGTATACGATATTATGATTGTCACCTCTCTAAACACTTATGTCCAGGGGTGTATTTTTCATTGCACCAAAAAATACAAACTTCTACTCTTCTCATCCATTTCAGTGAATGTCAATCTCCGTCCTCCCCTCCTTTGATTTGGATTACTATTAGTGGGTTGCACATTCGCACCTAAATTGAATGACCTCCCGGGATTTTGAAACTTATCCAGCTTGCTTACCGCTTCTGACAAATTGTTTTGTGTTCTCCTTTGTCCAATCACCAATTTATGCTCTGGGATCCTAGCCAATTGAGAGACACCTTGAAGTGATTTGGGTTGAAACATGCGGACTGCAAATTCGATCTCATCCTTCAATCCTACCAAACAAAAACTAATAGCATAGTGATGGGGAACGGGCCCGCCCGTTGATCGTATTGCCGATCCGACTCCGCGGTTGCGTCTGGAGGGTCGCCGCGAGTCGAAATGATATATTAGTTTATATATTTTGAGTATATTTTCATGGGTTTGATGGGTCCCCATCCGAACAATTCTGGACCGTTGGATATGATGAGGTTTATTATAAATAAGCGCATTAGGGCTGCAGCCAGGGCATCGAGAGTTTGGGAAAGACAAGCCGCCGGCTCCTTCCCGATTCCTTCGGTCACGCCACCGGTGCCGACGCCGGAGGCCCTCCTTGGTGCCGACTCCAAGAGAGGTTTGTATTTCCATCTCCTCACCCGCCATCTTCTCCATCCTCACAAGTCGCCGGCTCCTCCCGGCGTCCCTGCTCCCGCAGCCACCGACGCAGTCTCCTCCAGCCGCAGCAGCCGCCCGCGGTCTCCTCCAGCCGCAGCAGCCCCCGCAGCCTCCTCCAGCCATCCCGCCGCCTTGTTCCTGCTGGAATCCCGCATCTAGCCCGCCGCCGTCGTCTCCCTGCAGATCCGGCCGGCCGCCGGCCCCTCTCTGCCCCGCAGCCACCAGCGACAGCAGCCCCGGGGCCGTCGGTTCCTCTCTGCTGCATTCCTGCAGCCGGCCAACCGCCGACCACCTCCGAAGGCTCTACTCTGAATTTTTCAAACCAGAGTTGAGGTTTGTCATTACAGCATGCAATGATTTTTCTATCACAATATGTAATGTAGTTTGGTGTTTTGAGAATTTTATCGGATTTTGCCCTGCATCAATTGGTATCAGAGGCACCTGAAAGTTCTCTCAAACTTTTCAATCCTTCGCCTGTTCTCGAAAATCTTTTGCATACACCCATGACGCTCTCCTATTATTATGATTCTGATAATTCCGAGGATTATGATTCCTATGTTCCTCCCCCTTCCCTCCACTCAAATATCAATTCCTTGCGTGCTACTTATCATGTGCATAACTCTTCATATGTCCCCTCCGTGGCATACCCCCCCTATGAATCGAGGCGAATTTCTCGTCAAGCCCACAATTCATATTCCCCTTCTTCCACCACTTATTCCCATGAATCGAGGCGAGTCCCCTCCCATGCCTACGATTCATATTATTCGTCATCTACTACATATCCTTCAGTTCGTCATTACTCCTACAGTCCTACTCGTATGATCGTCCGTCACCGTCCCTAAGAAAGAGACCTTGGGTTGCGCTTGGAAGAAACAAGCAAGCTACCATGGAAGAGAGTAAGCAGAGGAGGGAAAGGGAAGAGAAAGAAGACGCCATTTGGGCAGGTTACGTGAAGAATTGGCGTGAGAATGATGCTAAGGAGATTTTAGAGCAGCGATGTAGAAGAGCAGCAGTCTTGATACAGTCTCACATCCGCGGGTTTATTCAGCGCCGATCCCTCAGGAAGGTGGCCAAAGCAGTTCTCGTGATTCAGTCACGCATGAGAGGCTTATTACAGCGAAAGTGGTATCAGACAGTGCAGAGAGCTACTCTTATCGTTCAGAGATTTAGCTGCCAGTGGATTAAGCGCAGAAGGACATTCAGTCTGATGGTGGTAGTACCGCCCTATGATCCTTCGCGACGTCTGCTCACTTTTACGGACTTGTCGCAGTGGTTTGATCAGTCGTCTCTCAGCTCGGCTAGGGACCCTTTTCTGATGTTCGATAATGCCTCTGAGGGTAAATCAGTTGGTTTGGATATGAGCCCAGACTGGGTAGGACGTGGTGATGACTTGTTGCAGTTTGATCAGATTGATTGGGACCCAGGAGTAAAGAGAGCCGCCCCCTTACCAGTTGCTACAGTTTTCCGTCAGATTCTGAGATCGAGGCCGCCACCCAAGCCTCCCAAAGGCAGCGATTATATTAATGGCAGCATCGCGAGACCAGCATCTGGTGCTGGACGTTTTGATCTGATGACTGGTGACAGTGGGAAACAGTGCAGACCACCCGCGAAGCCTCCCTGGAATTCCTAAAGATTTGAGGGCAAATCTTCTCCAACAAGGGGAGAATGATGGGGAACGGGCCCGCCCGTTGATCGTATTGCCGATCCGACTCCGCGGTTGCGTCCGGAGGGTCGCCGCGAGTCGAAATGATATATTAGTTTATATATTTTGAGTATATTTTCATGGGTTTGATGGGTCCCCATCCGGACAATTCTGGACCGTTGGATATGATGAGGTTTATTATAAATAAGCGCATTAGGGCTGCAGCCAGGGCATCGAGAGTTTGGGAAAGACAAGCCGCCGGCTCCTTCCCGATTCCTTCGGTCACGCCACCGGTGCCGACGCCGGAGGCCCTCCTTGGTGCCGACTCCAAGAGAGGTTTGTATCTCCATCTCCTCACCCGCCATCTTCTCCATCCTCACAAGCCGCCGGCTCCTCCCGGCGTCCCTGCTCCCGCAGCCACCGACGCAGTCTCCTCCAGCCGCAGCAGCCGCCCGCGGTCTCCTCCAGCCGCAGCAGCCCCCGCAGCCTCCTCCAGCCATCCCGCCGCCTTGTTCCTGCTGGAATCCCGCATCTAGCCCGCCGCCGTCGTCTCCCTGCAGATCCGGCCGGCCGCCGGCCCCTCTCTGCCCCGCAGCCACCAGCGACAGCAGCCCCGGGGCCGTCGGTTCCTCTCTGCTGCATTCCTGCAGCCGGCCAACCGCCGACCACCTCCGAAGGCTCTACTCTGGATTTTTCAAACCAGAGTTGAGGTTTGTCATTACAGCATGCAATGATTTTTTTATCACAATATGTAATGTAGTTTGGTGTTTTGAGAATTTTATCGGATTTTGCCCTGCATCACATAGTCTTCCGAAATATGCACCCTATGAAGGAGAATATCAAATTCATCCAGATAAAGCTGAACGGTAGATTTTTGCTTTAAGTTTTTCAACTCGTTCATGGGATCGCCAAAAAACACAAATCCAAATCAACTCTTAGGCGCTTGACCGTATTCTTTCCAGCTCAGCTACTATCGGGTAAGCCATGACTTCATGTATGCTTGATGCTAGTATAATGCTTTTACCATCCATGTGGACGAAGGCAATCATACTTAACCTTCACTTCAGTCGGGGTGTCATCAATGTCAAAAAACTGATCACATTTATAGATCCACTTCATCACTGCTTCCCCAAAGAAATGCGGAAATTCGATCTGAGAAAATAACGTAGACAGTTGATATGAATTAGGGAATGAACTTCTAATGTTAGACGATGAAGTCATATCTCCCGTCTTCATGGATTTCTCAGATTTGACGATGGCAAACATATCACGTACCTCCTTCAACGTTCGACAATGTTTATCAGACAAAGTTTGGATGGTACGCGCCATTGAATGTTGGTTTTGCTTGAGGATTTCCAGTTCAATCTGTATATCCTTTTACCTCATCCCCTTCGTCACTAGCATGATCGCGGCCTAGGTCGATGCTCTTATACCAATGATATAATCTAACAAATATTTGATAACAAAACGAACAAAGAAATCTATAAGATCTAAGGGTGGAATCAAAAGAATCAAACACAACTTTATTGAATCTCAATCGAAGATCGACCCTAAGAGGACAAGAGCCTTTGAATAGGCAACCGAAACAGAGCAAGCTAAATCCGGATATCCAGATCTAAGCAACAGAAAAGAGAAAATGAAAAAGGAGTTATTATAATTCGCATACATTGCAATTCTTCCATCAGCTATTTAAATCAAACTCATTTACGTAATTATAAAATTACCCTATTGAAATTACAAAAAATACTCTCCCTCTGCTTCCCGCCTATTTTGAACCTCAAATTTCGGCGATTATTTTCCTAAATGCATCAGATTGCATCATATTGTCAAAAGTTGTTGTAATTCATATTGAAATTGCTTGCATCGTCCAGTATCAGACTCCTTTTCTTGGTGAAAACTCCACCTGGAGTTATGGTTGTGGCTATTGTACAGGTGGTCGTTCGTGTTAGCCCTCCCTTCTAAGAAGAACTCGACCTCAAGTTCTGATTTGACCTTTTTAAATCATGTCAAGCACAAACCATCAAGAAGTCCATGTCCACAATTTCTTATTATTCTAACCTACTTTATGGGATCTTGGCATCCCATCCCGTGTATGTTATGGCAAATGTATTGTTGATGTGTATTTGATCGCCCCTTATGTTGTATTTGGGCATGAGGTCCGGGCCGTCCGACGACTTGGTTTCGACTGTCTTGATATGAATTTCCTTTGATTAGTGGGTTGGAATTATAATGGCGCTCACACTTTGTATGTCTCCTTTATTTAGACTCATTAAAACATTGTGTGGTTCATAAGAATCTTTAAGAAAGGTACTATAGAGGTCATTATTCGAGTCATGCACTTCATCAAGAGGTTCTTCTACAAAGATTGACTTTTGGATGGATCATGTCATCTTCCTCATCATCCACGTTTTGACGTTGCACTTGGAGCGAAGATTCATGACCATCCCAAGTCTGGGCGTTGTCCTTCTCTTACTTGCAGAAGAATGAGGCACTTGACTAAATTCAGAACTTCGACCATGCCTAGGGGCTAGGGCATTGTGCCTTCTTCTGAGATGGTGTAAGTGTGAACTTGTCTATCTCCAAAATGTGATCCATATTGAGTTTTCCATCATGCAATGCACCTACGTAATATTTTCATGTTCTCCCAAGTAACATGTCGCGGATGACGAGGCCATCAGTGATGTCATAGTAGGGCTCGTCTTGGTATGTACTAATACAAAAGAAACCGATGCCTTTTACCTACCCATGCATGAGCTCCTTGCTCAACCCACCCAATGGCAGCTTCAATAATTTGTCAATTAAAAATGCTTGTTTGACTACTATTGTCGAACCCAAACCCAGAACCTCTTCCCGCTCACTATGCAGCTGGTTCTTAAGAGCTCCTTCTGTTATGAAGGGCTACAAACTGTAAGGCCAACATAATTCTGAACACTACTCCCTAGGTTGCAACTTCTTTCTCAAAAAATTCTAGGGTGTCGTCCTGTCAATATGCTAACCATCCGACCATCATCGCTATACCAATCCAAAATGTGTTACATTGATTTCCAAAAGCTATTATCGAGTTGATGTCCACAAATGTGAAAATCACTCCACATGACCTATATGATGATCAAGCCCGTTACACCTACAACGACCGTGGTCCGGCATACGATTATGATATTCACCTTGATCCTATCTAGCAAAAGCATTGAACTCCTCACTCAAACTATAAGAGTCCAACCAATACCTCTGTGGTTGATGTTGTTAGGTGTAGTGTACTTACTGTGTAGTAGAGTTGTCTTATGCTCACCATGGGTGTTGTGAACACTCTCTCATGTACTTATATATACCTCCACTTGTGAATACCTCCACTAGTAGAGTTGCCCCTAGTGTGTTGCTACTTCTCAGGATCGCGACTTTCAGTGCATGTATGAGCTCCTTATGCACTTACGCCCCGCGTTCGAGCCTGTTCGTGCCCAGCTTTTGCACTGGGATCATCCTCCTCCTCTTAGCAATACGCTGGCTTTGGTAATCGCTGAAGAGACTCGTCACCACTCCTTGGACACAGTTGCATGGTGTGATGCCTCATACTATCCTTGCTGCTCCGGAGTTTCCGCCGCAATCCTCTCTTGTGAGTACTCCTCTGCTGCCATCACCGGGTTACAGTGCACCGGTGCGGCTTGCTCCTTGTCCTTCAGTGCCATCAACTGCTTTGTCTAGTGCTCCTCATCGCCAGCCTGTCTGTTGTCATTACTGCCAGTGCATAGGCCACATCAAATCCGAGTGCCGCAAGCTTCAGAGGGCTAAGCAGTCTGGTCAGCAGCGTGCTCTTAATGCTCCTCCAGCTCATTTCTCTGTTATGTCAGTCACTCTCTATTTCTGAGCTTGCCCAGCAGATTGCCCAACAGCTATCTTACGGTTCACTGCATCGCTCCTCTGCCTCAGTGCTCTCATCGGATGCTTCTGGTGCCTCTGTTTCTCAGCCAACCGCCTCCGCCCCAGCAGGTATCACCTCTTCCGACTGGTTGCTCGACTCTGGAGCCTCTTTTCACATGACCCATGATGTCACTCATCTCCTATCTTGTCAGCAGGATCTTCTGACAGGGACACTCCTTGGAGTTGGTCGTCTCCATAACGGGGTCTACATCCTTGATAATCTTCATCTTTCCTCCATTCCATCGTCACCGGCAGCCTCTTCTCTGTCTCTTTCCTCAGTTGGCTTCTCACAGTGGCATCACCGACTTGGTCATCCCAGTGGCTTGCGTCTTTCGACTCTCATCAGTACTGGTCTTCTTGGCCGTGTTTTGTTGATAGGTCTCACTTCTGTACGGGTTGTAAGCTTGGCAAACAGCTACAACTCCCTTATCAGTCCAGTGAGTCCAAGTCTTGTCGTCCCTTTGATTTAGTTCATTTAGATGTATGGGGTCCCGCACCATTTGTATCAAAGGGCGGACATCGGTACTATTATTGATGATTATTCTCGCTATTGTTGGATTTATTTCATGCACTCTCACTCTGAGTTTTTTTCAGATTTATGCTGCTTTTTCCACTATGGTGCGCGCCCAGTTCTCTGACTTCATACGTATTTTTCGTTCCGACTCTGGGGGGGACTATCTCTCTCATGTTTTTTGCGACCTGCTCGCTACCCACGACACTCTACCCCAGCTTGCTTGTCCTGGTGCTCACTCTCAGAATGGCACTACTGAAAGGAAGCATCGCCACATCATTGAGACAACCTGCACTCTCCTCATCTCCTCTCATGTTCCTCCTCGTTTTGGGACTAAGGCTATCTCCACTGCTATTTATCTCATTAACCTGCAACCCTCCACTTTTTTTTAGGGTCGGTGTCCTGGTGAGTGTCTATACTCTCGAAACTCACGTTATATTTATCTGCGTGTTTTTGGTTGTCGGTGTTATGTTCTTCTTCCCACACGTAAGAGTACCAAGCTCCCTGCTCAATATGTATCTTGTGTCTTTCTCGGATACAGTACTGAGCACAAGGGTTATCGATGTTATGATCCTGTTGCACGTCGACTTCGTATCTCACGTGATGTCACCTTTGATGATTCTCAGACTCTCAGCCTTTCTTTGTGTCCTCTGTTCTCTCGACCTCGCACTCATCGGTGACTCCCTCCGATGTGCAGTTCCTCACTCTTCCGACTCCACCAATTTGTCCACCTCTCTTTTTGTCACCGCCTACACCATCTCCTCCCTCTTCCCTTCATCCTTCCACCTCTCACTCGGATGTGTTTATCGTCCCCCTTCCATATCATTACACTTGTCCTCCTCCTCCTGCTCCCGTCCCCTCGCCTCCAGTGCCCTCCAACTCGGTGCCTGCCTCCTCCAGTGTCTTGCGGACGATCCTCCTGTACGTCACAACCCACCTCGTGAGCGACGTCCTCCCGACCGCCTTAGCCTTGCTACACTTCCGCTGGAACTTCTTGCCCTTCCTGCTACTGCTTGCAGCATTCTAGAGCCGACTACCTACCGTGAGGCATCCTCAAACCACTGCAGGTGCTGAACGGGATCATCTTTCCCGGTATAGTAAGCCATGTCGGGCTCTCAGAACCCCTCGGGAACGAGAGCTGAGATGATCAGCTCGCTGAAGGGTAACCCCCTGAGAGGTGGTCTCGCCACTTCTGCTCGCGCGACCTGCTCGCCTGTGTTGAAACCGGAAAGTCGGTCTCTGTAGAGTTCGGGGTCCCTTGAAAGGGGTGACCTCACACTTACTGCACTCAGGGGGATGTCACGGACCAAAGGCTCGGGAAACTAGGAACAGACCCTCGGCTCTAGCGTGGAGGTCCCACCTCACACCCGGAAGACCTTGGAGATCTCTCCCTCCCTAGCCAATGCTGAGCTAGGTGTCTTGGAGGATGAAGAGAGAGTGAAGAAGTGATACTCTCCAATGCACCCCTAAGGGCCTAATTTATAGTTTTCTGGGAATAGCCTGCAAATAACCAACCTCCGCTGCTCTGAAAATTACTGAAATGCCCCCGGGTTGGGCAGCCAACAGTCAAATCCCGTTGTACTAAGCGGCTAATTGCAGTCGACCAGGGGTAGTCCCTCAAGCCGGGCGGGCTGGCGGTCAGGCGAGAAGCGAGGGGCGGCCTGGGCGAACAGGCGGCCTGCGAGTGGCGCCCTGGCGGGCTGAGGCGACTAGACGAGTTGAAGTCGGGGGAGCTGGGGCCGGAGAGATGAAGTCTGCTTGGCGAGCTGCGGCCTTCTTGGCGAGACGGCGGTATGGCGAGACGCGGCCTGCTTGGCGAGACGCGGCCTGCTTGGCGAGACGGCGGTCTGGCGAGACGCGACCTGCTGGGCGAGAAGACGGTCTGGCGAGACGCGGCCTGCTTGGCGAGACGGCGGTCTGGCGAGACGCGGCCTGCTGGGCGAGACAGCGGTCTGGCGAGACACGACCTGCTTGGCGAGACGGCGGTCTGGCGAGACGCGGCCTGCTTGGCGAGCTGCGGTCTGGCGAGACGCGGCCTTAGCGAGACGGCGGTCTGGCGAGACGCGGCCTGGCGAGCTGCGGCCTGCTTGGCGAGACGGCATTCTGGCGAGACGCGGCCTGGTGATAACTTTTTAATAGAAGTTATCTAAGCCCATTATTTCTACTGATATTTATTAAAAAGGAGAACAAATTGAAGTTAATTGATAAAAATATGATTAAAATCTATATTTAAGAAATATTCTACTTATTTGATCATATTTCATAGTTTCCATGCAGGTGACACCAAGGAAATTGAATTGGAAAAAGAAAAGATGAAATTCTCATTTCCTAAAGAAGTTGTTGCAACAACCTGTTTCGATGTTGCAACATTGTCTGTTCCGAAAATTCAGATTTTTAAATAAAGGATGGACGGTTACACCTATTCAAATATGAGCGGTTACACCTCTTAAAGTATGGACGATTACAGCTCTTTAATGGGGGATTTTCGGCCAGAATGGGGAAGAATAGAAAAGGAAAAAAAGGGAGGAGAGAAAGGGAAGAACTTATCTTGAAGAAAAAGGACTAGGGCACATCGGATCTTGAAGACGGACCGATTCAATACACTTCGAAAACGAATTCCTGCATTATTTTGCTTTTCCTTCATCATGCACTGTAAGATCTTTCTTGTTTGTTGGTGTGCTACATCCATCGTGATGAACTAACTTGCTTTAATCTCGTATTGTGAGAATACTTCGTCTTTTGTGATGATAATTTATTAACTTTTATTAATTTGTGAATGCTTGGTGAATGTTGTACTGAATTTATGATCTTTAATTCGAGGTTTTTGGCCAAGATCTCAACTTTTTACTACGCTTCATAAATCGAGAGAGGAGTAGCGTAAGTATATCGTAGATTCGGTATAACATTTGAAAGGAGAAAGAGATTTCCCCTTGGTGTTAGCAACTTGAGTTTTCAATCTTTAAGCGGTTCTTATTTCACCTACGAGATAATAGAGAACTAGAAACTTCCGATATCGAGATGTACAGATTTTTGCTCTAAAACCGTTGCAAGACGTTTCACCACTCGTCCTCACAAAAACTATATTCAAAAGGTTGTCACACTAAACTTAGGAAATCATGATACGAGATTATCTTTAATCACTAACACAAAGTATTCTCCTTTCGGATCTTTACCTTATTTTCATTAATTAGAAATTGTGTTTTAAGATTTTAGTTTTCTGAAACCATCATCTTAATCTACTTGAATTAGAAGAAAAGGCATACCTAATAATTGCAAGCGTTGAATCCACCATCTCCTCGAGGGAACGATTCTTTTCTCACTTTATATTACTCGAACCGGCACATACACTTGTGTTATTTTATATATACGTTTCGGGCGTATCAAGTTTTAGCGCCGTTGCCGGGGAGGTGCGGAAAATTTAGTGTTACTTTCTTGCGATATTAGTGAATCCCGAGTATTTAGAGCTCAAGTTTTTGTTTGTGTTACTGTTACTTTTTATTGCAATTTTGGGTGTTGTGTAATTGCTTTGCTTGTGGGATTATTGTCAACTGTCAACTGTTTCGGTGCATAGTTTATGTCCAGATATCGATCACCCGAATTATTGCCTTTGAACTTAGAAATTGAACGGACGTGTAGACAGAATAGAAGGACGTGTCGATTAGAACATAATAACTTTGCCACTATGAATCCCAATAATAGAAATGCTCCCAATGAAAATCCTCGGGAGGGTTTAGCACAAGAAGGTCAAGTAGACCAAAATGGTCCAGACGCTGTGCCACGAATGACGTGTCGCGATTATAATATACCTTTAAGAGGAGGCTTGCACTTTAGCATTGCACGGCCCGCAATTGCGACTAATAACTTCAAAATGGACTCATTAATTATGCAACAAGTACAATATAACAAATTTGGGGGTCTTACTCATGAAGATGCGAACTTTCACTTACGTACATTCTTAGCGATCTGTGACATGTTCAAATTTAATGGAGCGTCTGAAGATGCAATTTTGTTGAGGCTCTTTCCATTTTCGTTGGAGGGACGAGCGAAGTACTGGTTAGACTCCTTACTCAATGACTCTATTACCACGTGGGATCAACTGGTAGAAAAATTTCTAAATAAGTATTTCACACCCTCGAAGACTGCAAAACTCATGAGGGACATAACAACTTTTATGCAAAATCATGGGGAGACTCTTTATGATGCGTGGGAGCGTTTTAAAGAGTTATTACAAAAATGTCCACACCACGGTTTGCACCAACACCAACAAGTCTTTATATTCTACAATGGTTTGCAAACGGCAACCATGATTTTATTAGATGAGCCGCGGGCGGTTCCTTAATGAAGAAATATCCCGAAGACGCCTATGCAATATTAGAAGATCTTACTTCTAATAATTATCAGACTTATGAGAGACAAGGAAACACTCAGCCGGCTGGAGTCCATCAAGTGGACCAAATCACATTATTAGCTGCACAAATGGCATCGCAATTTAATTTGATCAACAAGAGATTAGACTCGTTATCTACTCATACACATAATACACCACTAACGGTAGAGCAGCTAAATCAAATAACTGAGGAGGCAAACTATGTTGGAGGCCAACCAAGGCAAGTACCACCCGGTTTTGCAAATCACTATCATCCCGACTGGAGAAATCATCCAAATTTCTCTTGAAAGAATAATGCGGGAGCGACCCATCCACCCGGATTTAATCTGAATAACTCACATCCACAACACAATAATGTTTTTAATCCACCTAGTACCTTTAGGAAACTGACTGATGAGATGATCATGAAATCAATGCAAAAGAGAGATGTACGCATTGCGAATCTAGAAAGGTCATTACGCATGATAGAATCCCAATTAGGGCAAATTGCCAACGCCTTGAGTCTTAGGCCACCGGGCACACTCCCATCTGACACCTCTCCAAACCCTAAGGGAGACAACCAACAATGCAAGGCTATCACCCTACAAAGTGGGAGAGAGCTTGAGAGCGAGTTGACGAATAAACCGGCTACAGAAAACATCGTAGAAAATAATTTAGAAGACATAAGGCCTTGTTCTAATAATGAAGATGTAAAACAAGATGGAGAGAGTAAGAAAAAGGAGGTAGAAGAGTTAGGAGGAAAGACTGGAAAGCCTAGCGATGAAGAGGGAAGAAGGAGAAGACGATTGTCTACCCCCCACCACCATTTCCACAAAGACTAAGAAAAAGTAAGTTAGATCAACAATTTCAAAAATTCGTAGAAATCTTTAAAAAATTGCAAATAAATATTCCCTTTGCCGAAGTCTTAGAACAAATGCCAAGCTATGTGAAGTTCATGAAGGATATTCTCTCTAAAAAGAGAAAATTTGGAGTCAATGAAACTGTAGCACTCACTCAAGAGTGTAGTGCAATTCTTCAGAAACAACTCCCCCGTAAATTAAAAGATCCGGGAAGCTTCACGATACCGTGCTCCATAGGATATCGTTTCGAAGGAAAGGTTTTATGTGATCTAGGAGCAACTATCAACTTAATGCCCCTATCAATATATAAGAAGTTGGGATTTGGGGAAATCTCGAAAACCTCAATTACCCTACAACTAGCTGATAGAACTCTAGCCTTCCCCAAAGGGATAGTGGAAGACGTTTTGGTTAAGGTAGATAAGTTCATCTTTCCCGTGGATTTTGTGGTACTAGATATTTAGGAGTATAGAGAGGTCCCCATCATCGTTGGAAGACCATTCTTAGCGACTGGGAGAACCTTGATTGATGTTCAAAAAGGTGAATTGACTATGAGGGTAAACGATGAGCATGTAACGTTTAATCTTCTAAAGGTAATGAGATTTCTCCATAGAGAGGAAGATAATATGGAAGAAGTGCATAGTATATCGGTTTTTGAGTTTAATACCAAGAGTAAATCTGAGAATCAAAATGAAATCTTAAACCGATTGTTGACTCATGACGAGTTAACCGATGATGAGGATGAAACTCTTGACTGTTTACAAGTTTTTGAAAAGCAAGCCACTATGCTTAGGAAACCTGAATCACTTGAGATGCCGGATAAGTCTTTAGCGGTCAAACCTTCTATTCTTGATCCACCGACACTAGAATTAAAGCCTCTACCCGAACATCTTACTTATGAGTATCTAGGAGAGAATAACACTCTACCGGTCATTATCAACTCAAAATTACACCATAATCAACATCAAAAACTGATTGAATTACTAAAGCAATATAAGTTGGCTATAGGGTGGACTATCGCTGATATTCGAGGCATAAGTCCATCATTGTGCATGCACAAGATTCTTTTAGAAGAATCTGGTACAGGATCTATAGAGCCCCAACGTCGTCTGAACCCACCAATGAAAGAGGTGGTGAAGAAAGAGATTATTAAATGGTTAGATGTCGGTATAATATACCCCATTTCGGATAGCTCTTGGGTATCACCGGTGCAGTGTGTCCCCAAGAAGGGAGGACTGACGGTTGTAAGAAATGAAAAGAATGAGATGATTTCCACTAGAACAATCACCGGGTGGCGAATCTGTATGGATTATCGAAAGCTTAATAAGGCCACGAGAAAAGATCATTTTCCCTTACCCTTCATTGATCAAGTCTTACATAAATTAGCGGGGAATGATTTTTTCTGCTTTCTAGATGGATACTCAGGCTACAATCAGATCACTGTAGACCCAGAAGATCAGGAAAAGACAACCTTTACTTGTCCTTACGGAACCTTTGCGTTTAGGAGGATGTCCTTCGGTCTGTGCAATGCCCCGGCCACATTCCAACGATGCATGATCGCAATATTCTCTGATATTATGGAACACGGCATTGAGATCTTTATGGATGACTTTTCCATCTTTGGAAAAACATTTGAAGAATGTTTAGAGTGCTTGGAGAAAGTCCTAGTTAGGTGCGTAGAAACTAACCTAGTGCGTAACTGGGAAAAATGTCATTTCATGGTTAGGGAAGGAATAGTACTTGGACACCATGTGTCTAAGAATGGCTTAGGAGTGGACAGGGCTAAAATTGATGTAATTGAAAAGCTACCACCACCTAAAAACGTTAAAATGCTGCGAAGTTTCTTAGGGCATGCTGGGTTCTATAGAAGATTTATTAAAGACTTTGCGAAGATAGCGAAACCGTTAAGTGGTCTTTTAGAAAAAGATGTAAAATTTCATTTTGACGACACTTGTGTGCTTGCCTTTGACGAATTAAAGAATAGGTTAATCTCGGCTCCTATTGTGGTAACTCCCAATTGGGAAGAATCATTTGTGTTGATGTGTGACGCGAGTGATTACGCGGTGGGAGTAGTCTTAGGGCAGGTGAGGGAGAAGGTTTTCCGCACCATAGCCTATGCTAGCAAAACATTGGTGGACGCTCAGGTTAATTACACCACCACAGAAAAAGAGTTGCTACCGTTATTCTATGAGTTTGAGAAGTATAGGTCATATCTCTTATGTACAAGGGTCATTGTTTACACAGATCACGCCGCAATTCGTTATCTCATGGACAAGAAAGATGCAAAACCTCGTCTCATTCGTTGGGTGCTCCTATTACAAGAATTTGATGTAGAGATCAGAGATAGGAAGGGTGCGGATAACCCGGTAGCCGATCATCTCTCTAGGATCGAGGGCTTGCGATCAACGTTACATACTTGAAATTGATGAGAGATTCCCCGATGAATGGTTATTGGCAATATCTGAGACTCCGGCACCATGGTATGCAGACTATGTAAATTATATAGTTAGCAATATTATGCCCCCTGAGTTAAACTAACAGTAAAGAAAAAGATTTTTATATCAGGTACGCTCATACCTGTGGGATGAGCCTTACCTTTTCAAGACTGGTGCTGATGGTGTGATTAGACGTTGTGTACCTGAAGAGGAGATGAGGTCTGTGCTAGAAAAATGTCATAACTCTCCATATGGGGGGCACTTTATGGGAAAAAGAACGGCGATGAAAGTGTTAGACACCTGTTTCTTTTGGCCCACATTGTTCCGAGACTCTAAGGAATTCGTTCAACAATGTGATCGGTGCCAAAGAAGTGAGAATATACGGAAGAATGAATCAATGCTCATGAATACAATGCTTGAGGTTGAATTATTTGACGTATGGGGCATAGATTTCATGGGACCATTTATCAACTCGAAAGGAAATTTATATATTTTATTGGTCGTAGACTATGTGTCTAAGTGGGTGGAAGCGATAGCCACAACTAAAAATGATGCTAAAGTCGTCTCGCATTTCTTGAAAAACTACATTTTAAATCGATTTGGAACGCCGCGAGCTATCATTAGTGATGGGGGGAGCCACTTTTGCAATGCCCACTTCACAGCCTTGCTAAGAAAATATGGGATCACGCATAAAGTTGCATTAGCCTACCATCCCCAAATAAATGGGTTAGCCGAGGTGTACAATCGGGAGATCAAAAGAATACTTGAGAAGACGGTCAGCACAAATCGTAAGGATTGGTCGCAGAAGCTCAATGATGCATTATGGGCATATCGAACTGCTTACAAAACGCCCCTTGGTCTCACCCCGTATAGATTGGTCTACGGGAAGACATGTCATTTACCTTTAGAGTTAGAGCATCGAGCTTATTGGGCTATAAAGAAAATAAATTATGATTTTCAAGATGCCGGTAAGAAAAGATTTTTACAACTCAACGAATTAGAAGAAATACGAATGGATGCTTACGAAAATGCAAGAATTTATAAAGAAAGAACAAAGAAATGGCACGACCAACGTGTGGTTGAAAAAAAACTTTGAGCAAGATCAATTGGTTTTACTGTTTAATTCCCGTTTGAAATTATTTCCGGGAAAACTTCAATCACGATGGTCGGGCCCCTTTAGGGTTAAGGAGGTGCATCCGTATGGAGCAGTGACTATTCGGAACGATAAGGATGGGACAGAGTTTAAAGTCAATGGAGAATGGTTGAAGTTATTTCGAGGCGGTGATAATGAACGATTGGCGTCGTTCATTACGTTGAAATAATGTAGTAGAGATGAACGTCCTGCCGAGACTTGAAATTAGGCGCTGGGTGAGAGGCAACTCATCGTTTAAAATACTTTATTTTATGTTTTTCTTAGCAATATGTTTATCTAATACGTTATTTAGTAGTATGTGAAGTGGTATTTGTAGTTATATTAGTTGTCTTAGTCTTGATGATGCAGGAAAAAGTCCTGAAAAAAAAATTAGATCAAAAAAAAATGACAAGAACGGTTTGTTGTTGCAACATAGCAAAATTGACGTTGCAACTGCAAACTTGCTGTTTGCGCGTATAGGAGAAAGTGGGCGGCGGGTTAAGCGTGGTTCGACTGAACCGGGCCACGAAATTTGGGCCCAGAAGGTTGTTGCAACGCTCAAAAAGCGTTGTTGCAGTTTTTATTTTTCTGTCTGCTTTACTTTTTTTCCGAAAGAGCCGACCGGTCCAATTGAACCGGTTTATTTCCTCTTCTGGTGTAAAGCGTACCCGGCCAACCCGATCTATTTCTTTTAGACGAAGACGGCTCCTCAAATCCCGCACACTCCTCAAATCCCGCATTAGGTTTAACGCCAAGCGGAGCTTTAGGCGGCGAACGGCAACCGGAGCTTCAGGCGGCGAACGGCAACCGGAGCTTCAGGCGACGACCGTCGAGCGGCAGACTGGCAGCACCGCGCATAGAGTGACGATTCATCCCTGGAGCGGAAGACGGCAGCAGTCGTTCCAAACAAAACCCGTAACTCCAGGTAAATCGATCTAGCCTCCATACCCAAGTCTACTCAAGAATGAATCTTCTTAGGCATTTTGTTATAGAGATTATATGTATACTAGGAATGTCTTCAAAGAGGAAAAGTAAGCGGAAAGGGAAGGGAATAGCTCAGGAGAGCAGAAAATTTTAGAGTGATGAAGCATGGGAACGGTTTAAGCTTCTTAGACTGATTCTATTCATCTTCGAAAGGGGTTTCACAATGGAAAAAAAGGCCTGGAGCGTAGAGTATGTTGAACAGATTGCAGCCCTAAAATGGGAGGTCTTCTGTCACCCTCGGTCTGAGGTTAACCTAACCCTAGTCTATGAATTTTATGCAAATGCTAGAATTGCAGAGGGGGAGGCCGTGATAGTACGCGGGAAAACAGTGGAGTTTTCGCCGGCAAGGATTTCTGCCATGTTTGAGTTAGAGGATGAAGGAGAGTAGGATTACACCACCGTGTTAAGTAGGGTCACAACTCAGGAAATGGCGGCGGTTGTTTGCTGTACACCGGAACCGGAGTGGATTAACAAGATGGCTAATGCAATGAAGGCCACATGTTTGAATCGGAAAGCGAATGTGTGGCTTTTATTTTTCAATTCTACCATCATGCCAACTCGGCACCTGAATAGTGTGCCCCTTCACAAGATAGCCTTGATTTATTGCCTTTTACAAGGAATAAAATTCGACTTGAGAACAATCATTGCAACACAATTGAGGCAGAAGCTCCAAGAGGAAAAGCCTAAACAACTTTGGTTCCCTGCACTTGTGACCGAGCTATGTCGGAATGTGGGAGTCAAGGAAGAGGAGGAGGATTTGGTGAAGAAATTGAAGCACCACATTACCGAAACCGTGGTGGCGGTAAATATAAAAGTGGGACAGGAGAGCGAGGATACACTTCCAAATGGTGGCAGGCCAGAGACGGTGAACATCCCCAGTGGAGAAGGAGCATCTTTGGCAGAGGTGATGGATAGTGTTGAGTATATAAAGGCTTATCTCCGGTGTCAGCACTGTTATTTCCGTTCCAGGCTTGACTACATACAAAGGAGACAAGCATATTACTTCAGAAGGCTAAGTTACCGATTGAGAAGCCACAGTTCAAGTACCAGTGGCAGTTTGATGAGCTCGGGAACCTTGTAAACGCTGACCGAAGCCTCCTGGACCCCACAGAGCTCGTTGACTCAGATCAAGAGAAGGAGACTGGGAAGGATCAAGAGAAAGAGCAGGAGGAGGATGACGAAGAAGGAGGCGAGTAGAATTTAATCAAATTCATACTTCTTTTGGACTATTCTAAGCATTTCTAAGAACTATCCTCTTGGTATGATATGAGACGATTGAGGGTGCTGTGTTTTGATGATATATTTTGGTTTATTTTGGAGTAGTATATAACTTTTTGTTGCACCAATCTCATCTTTTAGCGCTGCAATTATATTGTGTTTGATCTGACTTTATGTGGGCTGGCATATTATGAGATGTTGTATTTGCTGAACTACTATTCATTCATTCTTATCATCTAATATACTTGGTACTACCTCTAGATGAGAACTCATACATCAATATGTTACATGCTGCCAAAATAGCATTTTCTCTTAAATTATAAATTGCGCAGTTGACTTAAAAAAAATGGCATAGTACAATTTGTTTGCAGGTGCTGAAGGAATCCTAACAATAGAACTAGCCAAAGAAAAGGGGTGGAATAAAACCATTAAGGAGTTGCAATCGTGGTGAAAACACATCGCATGCACAGTCGATTTCAGGGGAGTAATTTGAACTTCCAAGTTTCTTCTACTTTATTTTGCACTTGTTCTGTCGTAAAAATTTATAAAAGGCTTCTCATGATTCAAGGCGTAGAATTGTTAGGGCCTAGCAACGACTTAAGTGTGGGGGTGGTATGGCCCTTGCATATTGGGAGAGGATACTTTGATCGATCACGGATTTAATGGTCTTAATGTCTGAAATACTTAATCAATAGGTTATTCTGATTTTTCAATGACAATCGATTGGTATTGCGGAACATCCTAGGAGTTCAATCAATGAATATGAAGCATTAGCATATATATACTATAAAACTCATTTAAGCCTATGTTTTATGCACAAAATTTTTGGTTTGTTTACTTACATTACAATTCTTGATTATTGAAATCTAAAAGTAAAAGGAGGGGTGAGCGAGAGTGGAGTGAAAGATATAAGCTAAGCATGAGTTCAGTTAGTCTCCTCATTTCGATCATCCACTCAATCTTTTGAGCTTGAACCTTTTCAGTCACATCATTACATGTTCAATATTCTTGATGTTCCCATTAGTTTGATCTTAATAAGCTAGCCTGTTGGAACCAGCTTTCTGATCCCTCCTAACGTTCGAACAGGATGCAGCCCACACGTACTCTCCCTGCGCTACCCTCCTGACGAGAGTCAGTGACCTGAAAACAGACCGAGGGGGCCCAGCTCGGAGGTCCCGCCTCTTACCCGGAAGAACTGAGAGTCTTCCCCTCCCTAGCCAGTGCTGAGCTAGGTGTCTGTGAGGAAGATAGTGGAAAGGTTCAACAACCATCTCAGGCACCTCTACCGGTCTATTTATAGGCCTCTGAAACTGATCTGCAAATATCACTTCTAAATCAGCCTGAAATGACCAAAACACCCTGGACTGGGTCTGCTAACAGCCAAACTCCGTTGTTTCAGAGAGCTATGCGCAGACCTCCAGGGGTAAAAATGTAAAACTACCTGGGTCACAAAGGTAAAATCCCTCTTGTGGGTAAAAAGGTAAAGACATCTCTTTTTTCATGTGGCGAGTGGGGAGGGATCCGTCAAGCCTAGGGAGGTCTCGCCTGCTGGGCCATCTCGCCCACGCCAGGAGGTCTCGCCTAGCGAGGTCTCGCCTTAACTCATGGGTTGTCCCTTCCTCTCGCCTCTTACGGGTAGGCCTCCCCCCATCTCGCCAGTCCTCCTTCCTCGCTTGTTGGGT
The DNA here is from genome assembly GCA_039583875.1 of Platanthera guangdongensis. Lineage (NCBI taxonomy): Eukaryota > Viridiplantae > Streptophyta > Magnoliopsida > Asparagales > Orchidaceae > Platanthera > Platanthera guangdongensis. The sequence continues at coordinate 168,383,094 of CM077161.1, forward strand.
CACTCGCGAGCCCAAAGTTGTACACAATCTCCGCTCTTTTCGAGATTGCCCTAACCTCGGAAAGACAGTCCAACTGTGGCTCGCGATGCTAGGATTCCTTTATGAGAATCTTTGGTGCCCCCCCCCCCACGGGGCCTATAAATATGAGGAGAAAGTCTTCATTTGGAATCGTCAGCGTCATTCTTCCTTCGAAATGTCTCATAGTCAAAGCTTCCGCGAGCGCCTTGCGATTGTGCGAAGGCGAAACAAAGCCAACACGGACGCCCTTTTCCCGGATCTGGGGCGTACTCCCCCCTTGGCCTCTCCGCCCTCTCGCCTAAAAAGGACGAAAGCCGCCTGCCCCCCTCTCTCGGCGGGCGCAACCTCCTCTACCCACCCGATAGACAACTCATTCGCTTCTTCCGGAGAGAAGCAGATAATCACATTATCCTTTCTCTTCTCTGGTCTCGCCTGCTGACTACGCTTTTTCAGGGAAGTCTTGTTGATTCGCCGGTGTCTGCCAATCCTCCCGACAATGCAAGCCAAGTTCCTCCGCGCACTGACTCGCCCAAGGCGGCCTCTCCACCCCCCTCGCGGAGAGAAAACCTCTCGCGAGTTGTGGGGAACCCTCGCATCCCTAGTAAGATCTCTCCCCTTCTCGCCTCTCTGTTGATTCGCCTTCTTTTATCCGACTCGCGCGGGCTCATCCTTGCTTGTGATCTCTCGCTATTTCCGCAGGCATCCACTTTGATTCTGATACTGAAGAAGCTCCCGCGTCTCCCCCCCCCCTCTCGCCTCTTCCTCATCCGGGCGAGATCGAGGACTACCTGGGTGATCCCATGGACCCCCTGGAATTGAAGCGGAGGACCGCCAGGATGTTTCGTAAATATACGCACATAATCCGCGAGATGGAGCTCGAGAAGCAAGCCTCCGACCGGCGCATGGAGTGGATTGAAGCAGATCATCACCGCCTTTCCGCCATGGTGGAAGCGGACGGGGTGCTACACGGGACCGACCCCCAAGCCATCCTAAACGAGACGGACGAACATCTCCGTCTCGCGCGCCGCGGCGTGATTGCTGCTCGCGCCTTTCATCTTCATGGCCGCCCGCCATGCGCGGGAGGTAAAGATGGCCGCTGGCAGTGGGTGCGGAACTAAACTGTCGCAGTCCCGTCTCGCCTTCTCTGGATCTCGTTTTCATCAATTTCGTTGTTTGATTACTGATATGTTGTGTAAACTTATTTGGGCGAGATGTTCCCTTCTGCGAGACGATTTATTTTAAACTTTTGGTAATGCACCGGTCATATCACGCCGTCTTTTCATTGTTGTCATGATTAGATATTATTTTATTAATCCTGTAATGATGGCTTGCCTCGAAAAGGTTTCTGCGGCGCCCCCGCCTCTTGAGTTCTAGAGAGAGAGTGAGATAGGGAGAGTGAGATAGGAGAGAGAGAGAGAGGGAAAAACGAAGCGTCGGGGTGTCCTCTCATTTCCCGCCGCCTGACTTTCCCGCCCTTTTCCCTATCCCTTATAAATATCTCCAACCCCGGCCCCTCTTATTATTCTAGCCCGTTCCTTTGATCCCGGTTCCCGTCTCCCTTTGTCATCTCGCGTCTCTCTCTGAACCGTCATCTCTCTCTTTTTGCCGCTTTCTCGCCAGTTATGGGAAAGAAGAAGATTGAAGAGGGCGAGGGGCGCAGCCGTTGCGGGAAGCGCTTCGTGGACCATGACTTCCCTCTCGGCAGACTGCCAGAGGAAGACCACGCTCGCTTCGCCAACGAGTATCTCTCTGACAGCTATCTGTCTCGCCCGCCCAAGGTCGGCGAGTGCATCAACACTTTCTACGCCAATGAGCTAGCTTTCCCCGTCTCGCACTTCGAGGCGGGGCTGCGGCTTCCCCTCTGGCCGGAGGTCAAATTAGTGCTGAAGTATTTTGGGGTCGTCCCGGCCCAGTTCAACCCCAACGCTATCTCCATGTTGATCGCTTTCGCCTGCTACCTGCGGCGAGAGCGTATTGAGTTTAGTCTAACTGCCTTCCGCAAGCTATTTGTCTACCACGCCAAGGACGACGGCATCTCTTACTTCACAGGCCAAGGCCTTAAAGTGTGCGAGACGGCAAACAAGAACCACCACTGGCTGACGCGGTTCGTCTTCATCCGCGGGGATCTGGGAGGCATCCCTCTCGCCCCCGTATCCCCCGCCGAATGCTATTATGATACCCCCAAGGTGGGGGGTGCCGAGAAAGAGCTCTGCGATTTCTTCGCAGGGAAGAATTTTGAAGTCCAATACCTTCGGCGAGACCTCGACTCGCTCCCCGCCGTCTTCCCCGGCGAAGGTACGCTTCTATTCCCCTCTTTCCCCTTGTAAAATTTTTTACACCCCGCTGACTGCCACTTTATCTAGGAGAGAGGACCGTCCCCGTCCATCCCCCCTACCAGAGTAATCGAACTCTCGCTTTGGCGAGCATGGCGGCGGAGGCTGCGAAAGACACGCTGACACCTGCCACCAAGAAGAGGCCCGCGGGCGAGGGTACTTCCCGCCTCAGCCCCAAGAAGAAGAAGAAGTCTGTGTCCTTCAAGAAAGAAAAATCTGCAAAGGAAAGAGAAGAACCAGCGGGGTCCCTGTCCCCCATTACTCTATCGTCTCCCTCGCCTCCGTGACGACCCGTCTCGCCCGCCCGCGAGACGATCTCTTCAGAGCCAACTGCCCGGGGCCATGTCCAGCCCTCTCAGCTCCCTCCTGGCGAGACTGGCTCGTCCAGCCGCCCGAATCCCGCCTCACACCCTAATTATAATATGGGGCCCGTGACGGACGATGACGTCGGCGAGCCGGTTCTCATATGGGAGCAAGACTCCAACCGCGTGTCGGTGTCCACCCTTCTCCCTTCCTGGAAGGAACAGGACCCCCCCACCAGTCATGCCTTCTCCTTAGGTTTTGGGCTGTATGGCGGTCTTGGCTCCGAGCCCGCTGATAACGAGGCATCGCGAGACCTCATTCTAAAAAGTGCCCACTCGCAGTTTCGCTCCCTGGAGCTCGCGTACCGGGTCTCGCGCCGCCTCGTTTTCAACAACATGAAATGGAAGGAGGCGGAGGCCGGTCTCGCCGCGGAGCGCGAAAGGTCCTTGGACCTGGAGAAGCGGTTGCTTGTTGCCGACAACCTCCTTGCGCAGAGTCAAGGCGGCGTGGTAAGTTTCCTTACCGCTGCTTTGCTATTCTTACTCTCGCTTCTTATAGTCCCTCTCTTGCCCTCCTCCTGCAGGATGTCGAGACGGCCGACAGGATGCGCTCGCGTATCGAGGGGCTGGAGGGAGAGAACAAGAAGTTAAAAGCCGAGAATCTCCGCCTCCGGAGCAGCGCGACACCCCCGCCAGATCAATTTCCCGTTCCTTCCCGCTATTCCGTAGATGAGGTGGACGCCATCTGCCGGGACTCAAATATCAAGACGGCGGAGGTTGTCCTCAAGATGATGAAGGAGCTGGGAGTGGTGCGCGAGGATGCAGAGACGGTGACCGTCCGCGACCTGGTCCCCCGCTTATACGGCGAGTCGGACGGCAGCGCCTCCTCTGATAGCGAGTAGCGTACCATCCACAGCAGTGACTTCTCTTCCCCATCTTCTTTTGTCTGGTACTTGTGATTCTGGTACACTTCCTTAAAAGAGGGAGAGCGAGGTGTTCCCGCTTTATGGATATTTTGTTTAAAACTTTTTATATATTAATTGTCGCTTCTTTCTTTGGGCGTCTTGTGCAATAGTTAGAGGCAACTTTTCAGATGCTATTTTAATTGTCGCCTTGATCTTCTGCCATCTCGCTTAGCTGCTAGCCAAAGGCGTGAGACTATTTTTTGGATGCTGTTTAATTGCTGCTTTATCGTCTGCCGTCTTGCTTAACAGCCAGCGCGAGAAAAAATTTTATCGCTTTTCGCCCCTAGCTTAATTACCGCCCACTGTTAGCACTCGCCTCGTCGCAGGATCATCCCGCGCCGGAATCCCTGGGGGCCGGCCGTCTCGCCCGGCCGGTTCCGCCTTCTAAGGCTCACTTGCGCCTGGAACAAAGAACATCCTCCCGCCAGGCGCGAGGCCGCCTATTGCGAGTGCCGGCCAGGGACCTTCTTCCCTGGCCCGATTCCTGGCCTCTCTCCGTTTTAGGGACCTTCTATCAAACTTTTGATGAACATGGATCTTTCCCCACGTGAATTCTTATCCTTAGGCTTGTCTCCTCGCGTGAGTCTTCCGCCCTGCCAGCTAGATGGGAGCCTGGTCAGTGGATCTGCTTGGGGTCTCCTCTCCAAAACTCCTCCAACCACCGAGTGAGCATACAGCCCTGCCAGCTAGATGGGAGCCTGGTCAGCGGGTCTGCTCGGGGTCTCCTCTCCGAAACACCTCCAACCACCGAGTGAGCTCACAGCCCTGCCAGCTTGATGGGAGCCTGGTCAGCGGGGTCTCCCCCCCGGTCTGCTCAGCGGGGCTCTCCCCCCCGAAACACCTCCAACCACCGAGTGAGCCTACAGCCCTGCCAGCTTGATGGGAGCCTGGTCAGCGGGTCTGCTCGGGGTCTCCTCTCCGAAACACCTCCAACCGTCGAGTGAGCCTACAGCCCTGCCAGCTTGATGGGAGCCTGGACAGCGGGTCTGCTCGGGGTCTCCTCTCCGAAACACCTCCAACCGCCGAGTGAGCCTACAGCCCTGTCATCTTGATGGGAGCCTGGTCAGCGGGTCTGCTCGGGGTCTCCTCTCCTCAACACCTCCAACCGCCGAGTGAGCCTACAGCCCTGCCAGCTGGATGGGAGTCTGGTCAGCGGGTCTGCTCGGGGTCTCCTCTCCTCAACACCTCGCCCCGGCGCCTTACAAGGGTCACCCCCACTTCCATCGCATCAAAAGAGCACATCAGAATGATAAGCATTGTACAATAATAATAAAAAGGTGCGATGGATAGAGTGCTACGGGTAAAATCTCTTCAAATCATCGCCACTTCGGGCTCTCTCGAGGGATACCCCATCCACATCCTGGAGGTGGTACCCTCCTGACTTTAAGACTTCTTTTACTACAAAAGGACCCTCTCAATTGGGGTTAAGCTTCCCTACGGAGGCCCCTCTACCCGCCGCGTCTACCTTTTTCAGGATCAAATCTCCTTTCTCAAACTGTTTGATCTTTATATGCTTGTCGAAGTACCTCGCCATCCGGCGCTTGACCTCCTCCTGTCGGACCATCGCTAAATCCCGGAGCTCCTCCACGAGATCCAACGAGAGTCTATGTTCTTCTTCGTTCTCTGCTCTCCATCCTTCGGCTCCTTCCCTTGCAACCGCTACTCTTGGTGATGTGACCTCAAACTCGACAGGTATGACGGCCTCTGAGCCATGAGAGAGCTTAAACGGGGTTTCCCCCGTGGCTGTGTTTGGTGTGGTCCTCAAGGCCCACAGTACTGAAGGTAGTTGCTCCACCCAGCTTCCTCTCAAATTCTCCACTTTTTTCTTCAATAGATTGGCAATGACCTTATTAGCCGCTTCGACCTGTCCATTACTCCGTGGATGATGAACAGAGGCAAAGCGGAGATCTATCTCCAAACGAATGCAGAAATCCACGAACTCCCTGCTTGCAAATTATGGTCTGTTATTTGTCACAATGGCTAGGGGCAACCCATGCCGGCAGATGATCTCCCCCCATACGAAGTTCTTGACCACCTGCGAGGTTACCTTAGCCAATGCCTTCACCTCCAGCCACTTCGAAAAGTAGTCCACCATGACTAACAGGAATTTCCTTTGGCCACTCGCTTGGGGAAAAGGGCCCACCAGATCTAGTCCCCATATAGCGAATGGCCAGGGAGCTGTGATGGTCCGCAACCTCTGGGCCGGAAGGAGCTGAAGGGGGGCGAATTCCTGGCACTTTCGACACTTTTTCGAGAATTCCTCCGCATCTCTCCTGAGGGTGGGCCAAAAGTACCCCTGCCTCAGCACCCTCCCCTCTAAAATCCGGCTCCCCGAGTGACTCCCACATTCTCCCGAGTGAATCTCTTGCAGAACCTTGGGAACCTCCTCCTCTGACACACATCTGGCCAGCAGACCACTGCGATTTGTATCTGGTATGCTTCTTGTCGAGTTCCATTGCGAGTAACTGCCCCGATGCCAAAAAGGTGATAAAGGGGTCCATCCACGACCTCTGCTGGCATACTTCCATGAGTTCCCCTTCCTCTATAGACGGTCTGAAGAGTTTCGTCACTGTTCCCCCGGCTCGAGGGTCATGCTTGGCGAGTTGGTCAGCCTGAGTGCTCTCCTCCCTCGGGACGTGCTGAATGGAGAAGCTTCGGAACTGCCCTATGATGTCCTTGACCTTTCCTAGATACAACTGGAGGGTGGGCTCCCTTACCTCGAACTCCCCTTTGATCTGGCCTGCCACCATCATGGAGTCTGTCGAGGCCTCAATGTCTTGTATGCCCAGCTCCCGGGCTAACCTGAGTCCCGCAATGACCGCCTCATATTCCGCTTGGTTGTTGGTGATTGCGAAATGAATCTTCAAGGCCTGCTCAATCTGGGTCCCCTCCGGGCTGATCAGGATCACCCCTCCTCCAAAGGAATTTCTCCCCGACGCTCCATCTACTAACATCTTCCAGGTTGCCCGAGGGGACGCCTCCGTCTCCTGGACCTCCACTACATAGTCCACCAGGAAATCGGCCACCGCCTGTGCCTTTATGGCGAGCCGAGGAACGAAGGCGAGATCGAATTCACTGAGCTCTATTGACCATTTTGCTAACCTCCCAGAATGCTCTACCCCCTCCAAGATGCGACGGAGGGGGTGATCCGTTACCACTTGTATGGAGTGAGCCTGAAAATACGGCCTGAGCTTTCGGGCCGAGATGATGAGGGCAAATGCTAACTTCTCAAGAATGGGGTACCCGAGCTCCGCTTTCTTCAGGACCCTGCTCACGTAATAGATCGGAAATTGTTTCCTCCCTTCTTCTCGCACAAGAACCGAGCTCACCGCCACAGTCCCTACCCCCAAATATAAAAACAAGACCTCTGCTTCCCTTGGTCCCTGGAGTAAGGGCGTCTGGGTAAGCTGTTGTTTTATGGCCTGGAAAGCCGTCTCACATTCCGAGGTCCACTCGAATCTCTTGCCTCCTCGCAGCGTTCGGAAGAAGGGCGAGCACCTCTCCCCGGCTCGAGAGAGGAACCTGCTTAGCCCGGCCAACTTGCCTGTGAGACGCTGGACTTCCTTAACATTCCTAGGGGACTCCAATTCTAGGATTGCTCTTACTTTTTCGGGGTTGGGCTCCACTCCAGATGGAGTGAGTAGGTGTCCCAGGAACCTTCCTCTGCTGGCACCAAAAACGCATTTCAGGGGGTTGAGTCTCATTTTATACTCCCTTAGGGTTTCAAAGGTCTCCTCCAGATCTAGGATATGAGCTCCGAGGTCCTTGCTTTTGATCATCAAGTCATCTACGTAAACCTCGAGGTTCCTTCCTCTCTGCTCTCGGAAGATCCGATCCATCATCCTTTGATAGGTCGCGCCCGCATTTTTCAAACCGAAAGACATCATATTAAAGCAGAAGCATCCATCCTCCGTGACGAAGGTGACGTCCTTAACGTCCGGGGGATGCATGCGTATTTGATGGTATCCAGAAAACGCATCCAAGAAACTCATAAAGGGAAACCGACGGCTGAGTCAACCAGCGCGTCGATTCGGGGCAGCGGGTAACAATCTTTGGGGCATGCTTTATTTAAAAGAGAAAAATCCACACACATTCTCCACTTACCCTCCTCTTTTTTGACCATTACAATATTACTCACCCACCCCGGATACTTACAGGCGAACACAAACCCCGCCTTAAGTAATTTTTCCACTTCCTCTCTAATAGGTTCGGCCATCTTGGAGGCGATGGCCCTCTTCTTCTGTTGTATGGGGCGAGTGTTGGGGTCTAGATTGAGGGGGTGACAGGCGACGTCTGCATCGACCTCTGGCATGTCCGCGGCGCTCCATGCGAAGACGTCAATATTTTTCTGCACGCAAGTCCTGATCTTCTCCCGGTCCTCCGGGCTGAGCTCGCCACTGATTTTTATCTTTTCCTCTCGGCCTTCCTTGGTGCGGATCTCTACCTCGAGGACCTCCACGGCCGCTTTCAGCCTTGATGGCTCTTCCTCTCCTTCCTGCTCTGCCCGCGCATCCAGCTCCTTGGCCTTGCCTTCCACGTCGGCCATCATCATCTCCTTCCCCGGCTGCTCTGTCTCCCCCTTGCTTGCGTCGTCCTCTTCCTGTCGTGAGGCCCTTCTCTTTTCTGGCCGGGCCCCCTCCCCGGGTGACCCTCCCTCTTCTTCCATCCGCCTTTTCTCTCTCCTCCCTACCTCTCCTTTTGGCTCCTCTTCCTCTGCTACCTCCGTCTCTTCGCCCTCTTTCCCAGCCACTTCCAGCCTCTCCACCGTGCCTAAGTTCCTTATCATTCCCCCCTCTCCCTTCGTACTTTCCTTCTCCTCTTCTTCTACCACCCTCATCTCCCCGAACTCCTCTCCCGCCATTCCTGGCTCCCCCGCAATGCCTCCCACCATTACTACTCCTTCTCCTCCAACATCTTCCTCCTCTCTTCGCTCTTCCCCGCCTCCCAGTTCTTGTTGCAATTGCTCCATCCACTTTTCCAACTCCTCCGCGTCTCCCCGCCAGGAGATGGTGTTCACTGCCGTCACGTAACACTCCCTAGCAGCCTTTGGATCCCCCCGCACCCTGATTTGGGTACCTCCTGAATTCAGCTTCAAGCACTGGTGAAACGAGGATGGGACGCATCTGAAAGCGCTGATTAAGGGGCGCCCAAAGATAGCGTTGTAGCTACTGGGGGCATCCACTATGACAAAGCGGCAATTCCGGAACAGCCCTCCCAGGGTCACCTGAAGTCCTACTCCCCCCTCGACTTCTTTTCTTTCCCCTGAGAACCCAAACAGTGGTCCATCCGCCGCCAGCACCCTCCGGGCCTCCACCCTCATTGCATTGAATGCCTTCTTGAAAATCACGTTCACTGAGCTCCCATTGTCCACTAGGATCCGCGACACCGTGAAGTTCTCGATGGCGGTCCGTATCACCAGCGCGTCACAAAAGGGGTCCTCATGGTCGGGCATGTCTTTCCTTGAAAATGTAATCTTTTCATCTGGAGGGGGGGATTGTGAAGTCGAGGCGACGCTTCGGCGATACATTAGTGTGAAGGCTCGCCTTTCGAGCCGCCTCTATCCCCACCCCCCCATTGATCACTCCAATTCCCCCGCGATCCCCTTCATCCGCTCGATCCACACATCGATCCTCTTCTCCTGTAACTGTGACTTCCTCTATCCGCACCGGCCTGGGCAGTTCTCCTGCCCCTCGAGTTCTCCTCATCTCTAAGAAATCTGGGCAGGTAGCCGTTGCGTGACCTTCCTCCTCGTGGAAGTCACAATATGGCAACGCCACCTCCCCCCCTGTCTTCCTTCCTGAGGGTTCCTCCTTCTCCCTGCTCCTGCTCCTCTTCCTCTCTCCCGGCCCCTTCCTCTGCCTCGGCCGATGGTCATGGCCTGCTGCGGAGGGGGTAGGGGTGGTCTATGACCATACCCCCACCCCTGCTGGTGAAACCTTCCCGGTCCTCCCTGTTGGTTCCTCCCCCCTTGGGGAAATCCTCTACCTTGTCCTGGGGCAGGGCCTCCCTGTGGTCTCCACCCCAGCTCCGGGTATGCCGGCGCCCTTGGCTCCTCTCTTCTCCTCGTCTCCTGCTGTCTCCCACCTGGCTCCCTCGACTCCACCTCAGTAAGCCTTGCCAACTTCTTTGCAAAAGCTGGGTTCGCCGCCTCCATCGCTATTTCCTTTGCCGCCTTCTCCATCAAGCCCTCAAAAGACAGCGGCGCCTTCCGGGTGAGGCTCATCTTGAAGAATCCTTCCCGCAGTCCCACTGTGAAGGCCATCTGGAGGGCAAACCCTGGCACCTCCTGTATATCCAAAATCTCTTCTTGAAACCTGTCCACGTACTGAGCCAGCGATTCATCCGCCTTCTGTTTAATCAAAAAGATCGATTCCGGGTTCTTCTTCCTCTTCTTAGATGTGGAGAACCGGAGCTGGAAACTCCTACTTAAGTCCTCGAAGCAGTATATCGAGCCTGTCGGGAGTTGATGGAACCAGTCCCTAGCTTTGTCCTTTAGGGTGATTGCAAAAAGGCGGCACTTAAACGCGTCCATCATGGGCCTGATCGAGACAGCGTCTTCGAACCACTGCAAGTGATGGAGGGGATCATCCTTCCCTACATAGTAGTTCATCTCGGGCTCTCGAAAGCCCTCCGGGACGGGAGCGGACAGGATCAGCTCGCAAAAAGGGGACCCTCTCGCCGACGGTCTCACCGCCCCTACTCGCGCGACGACCTCCCCTGGCGAGATGGCACTCGCCGGGCTTGGGAACAGCTCCCTTCCCGCCATGTCTCTCCTGCTCCCTTCCATCATCACCTCCTTTCCCGGCCTTCTCCCCGGGGCATCCTCTCCTACTCGCGCCGAGACGAGTTCTTCCTGAGTCGCGAGAGCTGGCACTGGAGGCAGTGGAGTTGAACAGTCTCCCTGCCGCGAGATCCCTTGCAGTAGATCCATGATCCCCTTGATCGAAGCCATAAACTCCGCTCTCCCTACAAATCCCCCCTGGTTATCCGACTCCCCTCCTTCTCCTTCTCCGTGATCTCCCGCCATGTGGTTGCTCAAGGTTCTTCTCTGAGGGTTGCGTTCCACGCTCACCGCACCAAAAATGCTGGAACCAGCTTTTTGATCCCTCCTAATGTTCGAACAGGATGCAGCCCACACGTACTCTCCCTGCGCTACCCTCCTGACGAGAGTCAGTGACCTGAAAACAGACCGAGGGGGCCCAGCTCGGAGGTCCCGCCTCTTACCCGGAAGAACTGAGAGTCTTCCCCTCCCTAGCCAGTGCTGAGCTAGGTGCCTGTGAGGAAGATAGTGGAAAGGTTCAACAACCATCTCAGGCACCTCTACCGGTCTATTTATAGGCCTCTGAACCTGATCTGCAAATATAACTTCTAAATCAGCCTGAAATGACCAAAACACCCTGGACTGGGTCTGCTAACAGCCAAACTCCGCTGTTCCAGAGAGCTATGCGCAGACCTCCAGGGGTAAAAATGTAAAACTACCTGGGGCACAAAGGTAAAATCCCCCTTGTGGGTAAAAAGGTAAAGACATCTCTTTTTTCATGTGGCGAGTGGGGAAGAATCCGTCAAGCCTAGGGAGGTCTCGCCTGCTGGGCCATCTCGCCCACGCCAGGAGGTCTCGCCTAGCGAGGTCTCGCCTTAACTCATGGGTTGCCCCTTCCTCTCGCCTCTTACGGGTAGGCCTCCCCCCATCTCGCCAGTCCTCCTTCCTCGCTTGTTGGGTCACTTGCGAGCCCAAGGTTGTACATAGCCGGTTATGAGTGTTTCATTATAAAAGAATAGATGAAATTCATAGTGATATGCGGCCTAGATATATGTCTACATACTTTGAATGATCCCTACTATGATCAACAACAAAAAAAAGGAAAGCAAAACAAAACAAAACAAAACAATGAAAAGAAGAATGTTTAAAGATCATAGTGATATGTGGCCGAGGTATGTGCACTTATATTTGGAATGATCTCAACTATGATATATAAAAATATGTGTGATGATGAACCCCATAACTGAGTGAATTATTATGATGACTAACTAGGGAATAAAAAAATATGCTATTAACGTCGATCCACAATTCCTAACAAAGTTTGTTCCTATCTTACTTTCAATTGCACTACTCTCTCTTGTGATGGCCAAATCAGAAACTTTGCTTACTCTCATCTTTTCCTAAACTTGCAGGGGATCAATAAGAGGTATTGCTTGGAAGTAAATTACATATTTTCGAGAAAACCATACACTACACTGAGTGACTTACTTGAGCTTTATTTTTCATCTAACTAATGAATTTGTGCATGATTGAACTCGTGCTGATTGGTAGGCATATCAGTTGAGTAAAGCGAAATTTTTGAGTAAACTTTGCTTATGGTATCTAAGGCAGGAGAACCCTCCGGATTCGTATCGTGTCACGATCTCTCCATCCATATGAGTGTCAAGAATTATCGTTGCTAGGGACTAGCAACAGCTCAAGTGTGGGGGTGTGATAACTTCTTAATAGAAATTATCTAAGCACATTATTTCTACTGATATTTATTAAAAAGGAGAACAAATTGAAGTTATTTGATAAAAATATGATTAAAATCTATATTTAAGAAATATTCTACTTATTTGATCATATTCCATAGTTTCCATGCAGGTAACACCAAGGAAATTGATTTGGAAAAAAAAAAGATGAAATTCTCATTTCCTAAAGAAGTTGTTGCAACAACCTGTTTTCAATATTGCAACATTATCTGTTCCGAAAATTCAGATTTTTAAATAAAGGATGGACGGTTACATCTATTCAAATATGAGCGGTTACACCTCTTAAAGTATGGACGGTTACACCTCTTTAATGGGGGATTTTCGGCCAGAATGGGGAAGAATAGAAAAGGAAAAAAAGGGAGGAAAGGGAAGAACTTATCTTGAAGAAGAAGGACTAGGGCACATCAGATCTTGAAGACGGACCGGTTCAATACACTTCGGAGAACGAATTCCTGCATTATTTTGTTTTTCCTTCATCATGCACTGTAAGATCTTTCTTGTTTGTTGGTGTGCTCCAACCATCGTGATGAACTAACTTGCTTTAATCTCGTATTGTGAGAATACTTCGTCTCTTGTGATGACAATTTATTAACTTTTATTAATTTGTGAATGCTTGGTGAATGTTTGTACTGAATTTATGATCTTTAATTCGAGATTTTTGGCCAAGATCTCAATTTTTTACTACGCTTCATAAATTCGAGAGAGTAGTAGCGTAAGTATATCGTAGATTCGGTATAACATTTGAAGGGAAAAGAGATTTCCCCTTGGTGTTAGCAACTTGGGTTTTCAATCTTTAAGCGGTTCTTATTTCACCTACGGGGTAATAGAGAACTAGAAACTTCCGATATCGAGAGGTACGGATTTTTGCTCTAAAACTGTTGCAAGACGTTTCACCACTCGTCCTCACAAAAACTATATTCAAAAGGTTGTCACACTAGACTTAGGAAATCATGATACGAGATTATCTTTAATCACTAACACAAAGTATTCTCCTTCCGGATCTTTAGCTTATTTTCATTAATTAGAAATTGTGTTTTAAGATTTTAGTTTTCTGAAACCATCATCTTAATCTACTTGAATTAGAAGAAAATGCATAACTAATAATTGCAAGCGCTGAATCCACCATCTCCTCGAGGGAACGATTCTTTTCTCACTTTATATTACTTGAACCGGCACGTACACTTGCGTTATTGTATATATACGTTTCGGGCGTATCACCTGGCAAGCTGCGGCCTGCTTGGCGAGACGGCGGTCTGGCGAGCTGCGGTATGGCGAGCTGCGGGCTACTTGCTGGCTGGGGCGGCCTGCGGGCTGGGGCCTTGGCGACTCTTCAAAGGGGTCGGGGGGGGAGACAAATATTTCCTCCCCTTACTAGTATATTACGCAGGTCCACCCAAAATTGGCCTCCAGGAGTGCAAAACTCCCAAAAATCTTAAAAACGTGCACCAAGTCTTGCGCCTTGTTTGGGGACCTCTCTTCGCGAATACGGGGTTGTACACTTTATGTTCTCAAGCAGGCGCCCCGCGCGTGGTTTACACGTTTCAGTTCAGCCATTACAGTCGTCGGATTCCAACCATGTCCACATGATCCAACTCTGTTCGTGCACTCCTCCCGTAGTCGAACCATTTTGTTACTGTACGTGGATGATATGATTATTATTGGTGATGATCCTTCTCATGTGGCTTTCGTCAAGCATCATCTTCAGCAGCAGTTTCAGATGACCGACATTGGACAACTTAGCTATTTTTGTGTCTTGAGGTCAGCTCTACAGACAACGACTTTCAGCTCTTTCAACAGAAATACGCGTCGGCAGGGGCGGACCCACATAGGGCCCAGTGTGGGCGGCCGCCCACACTGATTTTTAAAAATACTGTTTATCAATAGTAGAGTACGCAATTTATTTATTTGATCGATATAAATATATATATATATATATATATATATATATATATATATATATATCATGAATAAATACAAGTAAACATTTTAGGTAAGTTGGTAGAGTGTATGATATCTAACTATAAGGTCATGTGTTCAAGTCTTATGCATCTTATATTTTTTTATTACCTACATATTTATTTATCGTTTTGTTTTCTAACATATTTATTTTTTATTATATTTTCTACACATTTTTTATTATTTACTTTCTTTGTATGTCACATTTAGTTACCATTTTTAGATATAATTTAAAGTAGTAATTTTTAGTTTTTTAATACATTTCATACACCGCCCACACAGAGAAAAAACTTTGCATCCGCCACTGCGCGTCAGTCTCCTAGCTCGGGCTGCTATTTCTGACTCTCGCACAGCAGACACCCCTATGGAGCTTCACTTTCAGCTACGTCTGGATGATGGTGTTCCACTCTCCGACCCTACTCGCTACCGCCACCTCGTTGGGAGTCTTGTTTACCTCACCATTACTCGGCCCGACATTGCCCATGCAGTTTATGTGTTGAGCCAGTTTGTTAGTGTCACTACCTCTGTGCACTATGGTCGCCTGTTGTGGCTTCTGCGCTATCTCAGAGCGAGGACTTCTCGTGCTCTTTTCTTCTCTTGCAGCAGTTCTCTACATCTCTGTGCTTACTCGGATGCTACTTGGGCTAGTGATCCTTTTGACCGTCGCTCTGTCACTGGTTCCTGTCTGTTCCTGTGTTCTTCTCTTATTGCATGGAACTCCAAGAAACAGACTGGTGTTTCTCGATCCAGCACTGAGGCTGAGCTTTGGGTCATGGTTACCACTCCTAAGGACATTATGTGACTTCGTTGGCTTCTTGAGGACCTTGGTGTCTCATTTCCTGACCTCACTCCACTCTACTGTGATAACACCGGTGTCATTCACATTACTCTGAATCCGGTGAAGTACTCACTCTCCAAGCATATCGGGGTTGATGCCTTCTTCCTATGTGAGCAATATGATTGTGGTACACTTGCTCCTTAGTCCTTCATATGTCTCTTCCGAGCAGCAGATTGCAGATTTGATGACTAAGCCGCAGACGAGGACCCAGCATGCTCATCCCCTTATTACTTGGCCACGTGGCCTCTTGTTGTTACATCTGTCCCAACTCTCGATGTATGATTCCCCCTGAGTTTGTGAGGGAGTGTTAGGTGTAGTGTACTTACTTTGTAGTAGAGTTGTCTTAAGCTCACCATGGGTGTTGTGAACACCCTCCCATGTACTTATATATACCTCCACTTGTGAATACAATGAACATCTTTTTCTCCTATCAGATGTTTCTGCTTCAATTCTTGACCTTGTCTTGGGAGGTTGAGGCAAAATTCATTAGTAATAGTATTTCTAGGAATTTTGACATCCTCCAATTATGAGGTTTTTGCACATTTCACCTTAAATATTTAATTTTGGCACTTTACACATCCCAAATTTTTAACATTGACATTGTGCGCCTTAAATATTCAATTAGAAGGATGCAAAATATCAATATTAAAGCATTTTGGTGATGCAAAGTGCCAAAATAAAATATTTATGGTGCAATGTGCAAAAAACTCCTAATTGGAGGGAGCTTAATCCAAAAGTCCACTATTCCTAGGTCTTGAAAATTGAAATGGATGTCTCCTCTATCACAGAATGCATCATGCTTGCTTCAATTGCATGCCGTTGAGATTCAGATCCCATTGACACATGTTTAGGGTCTTTGGGAAAGATAGAAATTCCTTGGCAAAACTTCTGAACCTAAATTTTCAGCAATTGTTTGGGCGTCAGACTAAACCCTAAACCATAAAAAAAAAGGTGATCCTTCGACCCTTTTCTTCAAATCAACGGCAGGCCAAATATCCACAACCCCCAACTAATAATATTATTTTAAATAACTAATAATTAAAAAAAACAGAGATATGAGTGTGAATAGCCAGAAAGAGATTCACTGCAAAAGCATCTTCCATTAAAAAATCATATCCGTGAGCACCAGCCGGCAAATCTTCCAGATTTGATCCCCTTCAAATATGAGAACTGTAGCAAGAAGAACCATCGTCTTCCTATGGAAGAAAATCTAGAATGGAAATCACATAGCTTACCATTTCTCCAGAGCCCAGCCCTAATTCCCGGCCGCCTCCCCTTACCCGAAGCGCTCCTAATCCTTCAAAATTTTCCAGATTCGATCACCTTCAAATATGAAAAATGGAGTAAGAAGAACCATCGTCTTCCTCATGGAAGAAAATCACGGAGCTTACCATTCCCCCGATCCCAACCCTAATTCCCGGCCGCCTCCACTACCCGAAGCGCCGACGATGGGTATTCAATGGCGCAAAAGAATCACGGAAGCACATGCGCTGATGTCGATACTTCCCGCCAATCCAACTTCGTCCCAGCTAATACTGAGCCCCGAACTTACCGCACAACTAGGGCAAGCAAAGGAGAGGCCCAGAACCGAAGCCGAAATCTGCAAGTAACAGCGACAAGGTGCCATTGAAGTAGCTTTGCGCATGAAGATGATCATATATTATCGTCCCGTGATGTCCGTTACTGTCGCTGCGACATCGGCCACGTGGCCTGCCAGTAGCAACTATTTGCCACGCAGCCTTCGGTGGTAGATTGTTTGGCGGTGCAATCCTCTTGACGGTCAGGATTTCGATTAGCAGCGTAGCTGTACACTGTAGAGGCTGACCTTGACGGCTTGACCAGACCGAGGACGGAGCGTCGCTCCTTCTCTCTAAAAGTTATTATTTTTAGGGAATAGTTAAACGCAAATCTGATTTGAATGTACGCAAATCAAAATTCATCGTCGTTCCCGCTGCATCTTCCGGCCTCTCTGTCGTTGCCTCTTCCATCGCCTCTCTCGCCGGAACTCCCGCCACATTTCTCAGCCTCTCTATCACTGTCTCTCCCATCGTCGGTAGGTTGCAAGGCTTCTAGTGAGCGGTTCGACGTACAACAGACAGGCGATTTTGAATGTGCGCACGTTGGTTCTTTGTTTTCGTTGTCTCTCCCGTAGCGGGGAGCAGTTTTTTTTCGTTGATTTTGAAGGTGTGTCGCCGCTTCTCTTCATTTTCATTTTGATTCTCATGAAATATTTTTTTGATCGAACTGTTGAGCTGAACTTCTCATGAAATGGTTTTTTGTCTAAAACATTTGACTATGTAATTTGTAGTGTTGGTTTGTTGTTAACAATTTTGATTTGTGGTTAATAATTTGTTTTGCATATAGTATTTTTCAAAATATATGATTTGTCATTAATAATGGTTTGCGTATATCCAAATTTGATTTGTCTTTAACAATTTCCTATTTTTAGGGTTTAGGGTATCCTGGCCGTATAATACATTTTGGCATCGGCGACACGGATACGTGCGCTAAGCTAAGGGCGCTGATATCCGCGCCGCAGTTTTGGCTATTCGCATTACCCGCTATTTGCAAGCACTATTTTGAGATAATGGCTATTTGCAAGCAAAATGTTATTTGCACCCATTTTTAACTTGAGAAAATAATGATTTGAAACATTTTCACCGGCGTTGGGTGGTCCGCGCCTGGCCAGCCCCGCCTTAGCCGCCGCCACCGTCCCACGACCGCCGCCCGCGGCCGCAGAGCCGCGCCCGCCCAAATCGATTTCAAACTTTGAATCTAATTCTTCATATGACTTATTTGAATCTTCGTCACAAAAAAATACATGTAAAAATTAATCGGACACAAATAAATTGAAAAACAAAGTTTTTTTTAGTATGTTCATACCTATTACAACTAAAAATGTAGTCATTCCTTACACTATAATGTGATCTTCGACAGACAGTTGAGAGAACTTTTCACTGGAACATAAAGTGCCAGAGCAGAAGTTTTAAAAAAGGGTGATGTTATATATAAACCGCTTTTGGATATATACAAACCAATTTTTATAGTTTTTTGGGTCCTTTAAAAACACTATATACAAACCAACTTAAATACTCAAAAAATTAATTTTTCTCATTTCTATCCCAAGTCTCACAAGATGTTTGTCTGCCCCCGATACCCCGCCGCATACACCTATTGATATCTCTTGTAACGATCATGCTAAAGCTCCTGTCACGCAATGGAGCCTTGGCGGCAGAAGCAGCCCCCCGGTTGGTGATCTCTCATATCCGGTTCGCCCGCTCTTGATACTCATCCGCATACACCTCCCGATCACTCCTATTTGGTTCCTCGCGATAACCTTTGCCGCCCCTCGATATCGCGTCGCCGACGTGTAATGGAGATTCTCCAAATTTGACAATCTAGTGTTTACCTGCAGCCGGAATGTTTCTTTCTACTCCAGCACTGTTCACAATTATAGCAAAATTTAAAGTATTTATACGAGCTATTGATTTTTGTAAGAAAAAATTTAATATCTCGCGAGCTAGTGTTATTAAGTGGTTTTTTAAAAAAAAATATTTTGTACTAGTTTGTATATAACCATTAGGTTTGTGTATAACAAATTTATATTTGCACTGGTTTGTATCTAGTAATTGTTTGTATATAGCCAAAAGCGGTTTATATATAACATCACCCTTAAAAAAACATGACTATCCATTTCGTGAACACCACTTCTCTCCTGCACCTCCCAAAATTCTCCACCTACGCTTTTCCTGTAGATCAGAAGAATGATTCTCTCAGAGGATATTGAGTAGGGATATGATGAATTAGACATGATCAACTAATCAACTAAGTTCATCTCTCCCCAAATCATCCGAAAAGTTACATCAAATCCTGCTAATCAAATATGTTCATCTCTGCATTTCGTGAACTTAATACTGGAAGGGGAGGGTAGCGGCAAGCGTTAACCGGGTGTGGAAGGAGGTTCGCGGCAGTCGGAATCAAAAATCACGGAAAAACCTTAGGCGGCGAGAAAGGAGTATCACGTGAGAGGAGAGTTCCGACCGACTGCTTGAAGGAGAAGCCACGGCCGAACGACTGGAAGACTGGAGGAGAAGCCATCACCGGTGAAATCGAAGGAGGGATGGAGGAGAAATCGCCGAAGGGGAGGAGGAAGAAAGGCACGATGACGATGCAGATTTCCAACAGTGCAAATAGGGGGATATCCAAAAGCACAGTGCGGATATCAGCGCCCTAAACTAACTACATATTATTTTTCTTCTCTCATCAATTAGCAGAACTTTATCCATCCAGCCGTCCGAAATTCACCTGTCAACACGTGTGTCCCACGAAAAATAATTTGATACCTGTAACGTACCTATTTTTAGTCGTGCGAGATTATTTTCATCCTCACGATCTGGATTTATACGGTGGTATTTTGCATGGAAATATGATCCTATTTTTAAATTCTAAATACTAACATATTTGTGTCATTGTGTGGATCCGACAGTCAGATTTTCTCCCGTATTGTGTGTTATACATACCAAATTTTTTCTCGTGTGCAAAGATGCACACCTTGCTCATTGAACGCTGCATTTCTACTGATCTCGGACTTCAGTATATTGAAATTTCTCCGGTCAATGCTTAATCGTGCATCATGGTACTAGACACTTTGATGGGTTACACCATGATTTGTAAGGAAGTTTCCCCATGATGTCCCCCCAAAATGGGAGATCATGGGATTGACTAGTCAACCCCACCTCCCATGACGAGGAGAACATGGGGGTGGGGCTCAATCTCTCTCTCTCTCCAAAACCACCCCCTTTAGGGGAAAACCGCCGTCGGCCGCCCGCCGCCGCTTGTTGTCGCCTCCTGCCGTCGGGCGCCCGCCATCGACCACCGCCGTCGGCCGCCCGCCGTCGTGGCGGCCCGTCGCAGTGGACGACCTCCCCACCGTCCGATCGAGGGGAGGCTCTCCTCGCCGTCCGATCAAGAGGGTAACCACCCACTAACCCACTACTTGAGTGGTGGGGCCCGCCATGATCCTCCCCTGAAGGCTACAAAAAGGACCGCAGGGGCTCTTCATTCTTCATCATTTCCTTTCTTCGGCAAAAGATGAGAGTCATCATCACCAAGCTGGAGGAGCTCATCCACGAAGAGGTCAGGAAGCTCTTGGAGGCCGGCTTCATCTCAGAGATCCAGTATCCAGGTGTACAACCCCGTATTCGCCCCTGTATAGTTTTAAGCTTTTGGGAGATTTTGCACTCTCGGTGGCCAATTTTGGCTCTGCCTTGGAAACATACTAGTAGGGGGAGGAAAAAATCCACCTCCCTCCAGTGGCCCTCTTTTGGGGGGCGGGTGCGACAAGTTGGCTGACACCCGCCCCGTCCCGATAGGTGCTTGGCGGCCTGGTGGGGCGAGACCGGCCGGGGGCCGGGGTCTCGCCCCTGCCCCTTCTAGCCTGGCGGCCTGGTGGGGCGAGACCGGCCGGGGGTCGGGGTCTCGCCCCTGCCCCTTCTAGCCTGGCGGCCTGGCGGGGCGAGACCGGCCGGGGGCCGGGGTCTCGCCCCTGCCCCTTCTAGCCTGGCGGCCTGGCGGGGCGAGACCGGCCGGGGGCCGGGCTCTCGCCCCTGCCCCTTCTAGCCTGGCGGCCTGGTGGGGCGAGACCGGCCGGGGGCCGGGGTCTCGCCCCTGCCCCTTCTAGCCTGGCGGCCTGGTGGGGCTAGACCGGCCGGGGGCCGGGGTCTCGCCCCTGCCCCTTCTAGCCTGGCGGCCTGGCGGTGCGAGACCGGCCGGGGGCCGGGGTCTCTCCCTGCCCCTTCTAGCCTGGCGGCCTGGCGGGGCGAGACCGGCCGGGGGCCGGGCTCTCGCCCCTGCCCCTTCTAGCCTGGCGGCCCGGCGGGGCGAGACCGGCCGGGGTCCGGGGTCTCGCCCCTGCCCCTTCCAGCTTGGCGGCCTGGCGGGGCGAGACCGGTCAGAGGCCGCGGTCTCGCCCTTGCCCCCCTGCAGTTTTACCTTCTTGCCCTCGGGGGAATTCCCCCTTTACCCCCCCGGCGTGGCTGTTTTCTATTGGCCCGAGGCCATTTGGCCGTAGGGGTATTTTAGTCATTTTACCCCCAGGACTTGGAAAAAACTATAAATAGACCCCCTTGGGTGCCTTGGAGGAGGGCCTTTCCTTAGCTTCCTCCTCCCTTAGCTTCTTCTTGGTAGAGTAGAGAGAGCTCTCCAAGGCGCCCAGCCTAGCCCTTTGGTGAGGGAGGGGAAGAGCTCAGGTAGCCTTCTGGGTGTGAGGTGGGACCTCCGTGCTAGAGCCGAGGGTCTGTTCATAGTCTCCTAAGTCTCCGGTCCGTGACGTTCTCTCGAGTGTAGTAGGTGTGAGGTCACCCCTTTCAGGGACCCCGAACTCCATAGAGGTCAATTTTGGCTTCAACACTTTGGTGCGGTGAGCGTGGAGAGTGACCAGCATAGAAGATCTCGAGAGGGTGTCATGACGGGAGGTCAAGGAGGTAGTGATGATCTCGGCAAGCTCCCCAGCCCAGGACCCTTTGTTGGGAGGCAAGAGTTCATGGCCTCCATCCAAGGCATCATGGAGATGTTGCGAAGCATTGCTCCTCAGGGTGGTAGCTCGACCCCGATCCCCCAGGAGCTAGCTCCCTCCATTCTCGGCGAGACAGCTTCAAGGGATCTCGGCGAGACAGCTTCAAGGGATCTCGGCAAGACAGCTTCCAGGGATCTCGGCAAGACAGCTTCCAGGGATCTCGGCGAGGCTGCCCCAAGGTGGTTAGGCGCGAGTGCCCCAGGGAGGCAGGAACCCAGGCAACTCCCATCTCCACCACATCAAGTTTTGGCGGTCGGCCAAGGGAGAAAAAGACGAAGGAGGAATCGCTCAGGGGGAAGGAACCGAGGCCCCAAGGAATAGGGAGTGAGTGGAGAGATCTCACCCTAACTCGCTCAGAGTTCCATATGTATTTTCCTTGTAATGAGTATCCCCTGCCAAGTTAGGTCAGGGTAGGTTGTATGTAATGTCTTTTTTCTTTACCAAGTCCCTTTGCTCCGAGATGGTTCCGCTGTCAGGCTCCCACTAGCTGGCAGGGCAGGTTGACCTCTCGTGGAGGTCAGGTATCCTTTGCTCCGAGACGGTTCCGCTGTCAGGCTCCCACTAGCTGGCAGGGCAGGTTGACCTCTCGTGGAAGTCAGGTACCCTTTGCTCCGAGATGGTTCCGCTGCCAGGCTCCCACCAGTTGGCAGGGCAGGTTGACTTCTCGTGGAGGTCAGGTACCCTTTGCTCCGAGACGGTTCCGCTGTCAGGCTCCCACTAGCGGGCAGGGCAGGTTGACCTCTCGTGGAGGTCAGGTACCCTTTGCTCCGAGATGGTTCCGCTGTCAGGCTCCCACTAGCTGGCAGGGCAGGTTGACCTCTCGTGGAGGTCAGGTACCCTTTGCTCCGACATGGTTCCGCTGTCAGGCTCCCACTAGCTGGCAGGGCAGGTTGACCTCTCGTGGAGGTCAGGTACCCTTTGCTCCGAGATGGTTCCGCTGCTAGGCTCCCACTAGCTGGCAGGGCAGGTTGACCTCTCGTGGAGGTCAGGTACCCTTTGCTCCGAGACGGTTCCGCTGTCAGGCTCCCACTAGCGGGCAGGGCAGGTTGACCTCTCGTGGAGGCCAGGTACCCTTTGCTCCGAGATGGTTCCGCTGCCAGGCTCCCACTAGCTGGTAGGGCAGGTTGACCTCTCGTGGAAGTTAGGTACCCTTTGCTCCAAGATGGTTCCGCTGCCAGGCTCCCACTAGCTGGCAGGGCAGGTTGACCTCTCGTGGAGGTCAGGTACCCTTTGCTCCGAGACGGTTCCGCTGCTAGGCTCCCACTAGCTGGTAGGGCAGGTTGACCTCTCGTGGAGGTCAGGTACCCTTTGCTCCGAGATGGTTCCGCTGCCAGGCTCCCACTAGCTGGCAGGGCAGGTTGACCTCTCGTGGAGGTCAGGTACCCTATGCTCCGAGACGGTTCCGCTGCCAGGATCCCACTAGCTGGCAGGGCAGGTTGACCTCTCTTGGAGGTCAGGTACCTTTTGCTCCGAGATGGATTCCGCTGTCAGGCTCCCATCTAGCTGGCAAGGCTGGTTGATCTCTCGTGGTAGCCAAGCCCTTAGCTCCGAGATGGATTCCGCTGTCAGGCTCTCATCTAGCTGGCAGGGCAGGTTAATCTCTCGTGGAAGCCAAGTCCTTAGCTCCGATGATGATTCCGCTGTCAGACTCTCACTAGCTGACAGGGCTGGTTGATCTCTCGAGGAAGCCAAGTTTGTTACCCGGAGGATCTCCTCAGCCAGGCTCCCACTAGCTGGTTGGGTCGAATGTGCCTCGGGGAGATCAAGTCCCACCCCCGAGAGGATCTCCTCAGCCAGGCTCCCACTAGCTGGTTGGGTCGAATGTGCCTCGGGGAGATCAAGTCCCACCCCCGAGAGGATCTCCTCAGCCAGGCTCCCACTAGCTGGTTGGGTCGAATGTGCCTCGGGGAGATCAAGTCCCACCCCGAGAGGATCTCCTCAGCAAGGCTCCCACTAGCTGGTTGGGTCGAATGTGCCTCGGGGGGAGTAAAAGCCCATTTGCTCCGATGAGGATCCCGCTGCCAGGCTCTCACTAGCTGGCAGGGCCGGTGGTACCTCTCGTGGAGGCTAAGTATTTTTTACCTGGAGGGGGTCTCGCACCCAGGCTCTCATAGCTGGCATGGCAGGTTGACTCCCCGGAGAGGCGCGCAAGGAAATTGCGCTCAGCGAATACGTTGGGTTGGACATTTCTTTCCGAGTTTGTGCCAACCTCGAAAAGAGCGGGGATTGTGTACAACCCCGTATTCGCCCCTGTATAATTTTAAGCTTTGGGGAGATTTTGCACTCTCGGTGGCCAATTTTGGCTCGGCCTTGGAAACATACTAGTAGGGGGAGGAAAAATCCACCTCCCTCCAGTGGCCCTCTTTTGGGGGGCGGGTGCGACAAGTTGGCTGACACCCGCCCCGTCCCGATAGGTGCTTGGCGGCCTGGTGGGGCGAGACCGGCCGGGGGTCGGGGTCTCTCCCCTGCCCCTTCTAGCCTGGCGGCCTGGTGGGGCGAGACCGGCCGGGGGCCGGGGTCTCGCCCCTGCCCCTTCTAGCCTGGCGGCCTGGTGGGGAGAGAACGGCCGGGGGCCGGGGTCTCGCCCCTGCCCCTTCTAGCCTGGCGGCCTGGCGGGGCGAGACCGGCCGGGGGCCGGGCTCTCGCCCCTGCCCCTTCTAGCCTGGCGGCCTGGTGGGGCGAGACCGGCCGGGGGCCGGGGTCTCGCCCCTGCCCCTTCTAGCCTGGCGGCCTGGTGGGGCAAGACCTGCCGGGGGCCGGGGTCTCGCCCCTGCCCCTTCTAGCCTGGCGGCCTGGTGGGGCGAGACCGGCCGGGGGCCGGGGTCTCTCCCCTGCCCCTTCTAGCCTGGCGGCCTGGTGGGGCGAGACCGGCCGGGGGCCGGGGTCTCGCCCCTGCCCCTTCTAGCCTGGCGTCCTGGCGGGGCGAGACCGGCCGGGGGCCGGGGTCTCGCCCTGCCCCTTCTAGCCTGGCGGCCTGGCGGGGCGAGACCGGCCGGGGGCCGGGCTCTCGCCCCTGCCCCTTCTAGCCTGGCGGCCCGGCGGGGCGAGACCGGCCGGGGGCCAGGGTCTCGCCCCTGCCCCTTCCAGCTTGGCGGCCTGGCGGGGCGAGACCGGTCAGAGGCCGCGGTCTCGCCCTTGCCCCCCTGCAGTTTTACCTTCTTGCCCTCGGGGGGAATTCCCCCTTTACCCCCGGCGTGGCTGTTTTCTATTGGCCCGAGGCCTTTTGGCCGTAGGGGTATTTTGGTCATTTTACCCCCAGGACTTGGAAAAACTATAAATAGACCCCCCTTGGGTGCCTTGGAGGAGGGCCTTTCCTTAGCTTCCTCCTCCCTTAGCTTCTTCTTGGTAGAGTAGAGAGAGCTCTCCAAGGCGCCCAGTCTAGCCCTTTGGTGAGGGAGGGGAAGAGCTCAGGTAGCCTTCCGGGTGTGAGGTGGGACCTCCGTGCTAGAGCCGAGGGTCTGTTCATAGTCTCCTAAGTCTCCGGTCCGTGACGTTCTCTCGAGTGTAGTAGGTGTGAGGTCACCCCTTTCAGGGACCCCGAACTCCACAGAGGTCAATTTTGGCTTCAACATAAGGCTGGATCTCCAACGTGGTAATGGTTAAAAGAGGGGTGGTAAATGGAGAATGTGTATCGATTTCTCTTTATTAAATAAATCATGCCATAAGGATTGCTACCCTCTGCCTCGGATCGACGCGCTGGTTGACTCAGTCGTCGGTTTTTCTATTATGAGCTTTTTGGATGCTTTTTCAGGTTATCACCAGATTCGGATGCACCCTCCCGACATCAAGGATGTTTCCTTCATCACGAGGGAGGGGTGCTTCAGTTATAAAATGATGCCATTTGGGTTGAAGAACGCAGGGGCTGCCTACCAACGCATGATGGATCGGGTCTTCCGAGATCAGAGGGGGAGAAACTTGGAGGTTTATGTCGACGACCTAATAATCAAGAGCAAGTGTGTGGATTCGCACCTGAAAGATCTAGAAGAGACGTTTGCCACCCTGAGGAGGTTCAAGATGAGGCTGAACCCCTTGAAGTGTGTCTTCGGGGCCAGCCGCAGGAAGTTCCTTGGGCACCTCTTGACTCCGGCAGGGGTGGAACCTAACCCGGACAAGATAAAGGTCATCCTGGATTTGAAATCACCTCGCGATGTCAAGGAGGTCCAGCACTTGACAGGAAAGCTGGCTGGGCTGAGCAGGTTCCTCTCCAGATCAGGAGACAAGTGTTCTTCGTTCTTCAAGGTGCTGCGAGGGAATCAAAGGTTTGAGTGGACCGCCGAGTGCGAAGAAGCCTTCCAAGGGCTGAAGAGACAGCTCTCTCAGGCTCCTCTGCTTCAGAGCCCAAAAGAAGGGGAGGACCTGACCTTGTACCTTGGAGTAGGGGTGGAGGCGGTGAGCTCCGTCCTAGTAAGGGAAGAAGGAAAGAAGCAACTGTCCATCTACTACGTCAGCCGGATATTGAAGAAAGCAGAGCTCCGCTACCCCATCCTCGAAAAGCTAGCTTACGCTTTGGTCATCTCTGCAAGGAAACTCCGCCATACTTTCAAGCGCACTCGATTAGGGTGGTGACCGACCATACTCTTCGCAAGATCTTTGAAGGAGTAGAGCACTCAGGAAGACTTGCTAAGTGGTCCATTGAACTAAGCGAGTTCGACATCTCTTTTGTTCCGAGACTCTCCATCAAGGCGCAAGCGGTGGCGGATTTTTTGGCAGATTATGTTGTTGAAGTCGGGGAGGGAGAGTAGCAGCCACAGGAAGTGTGGAAGATGAGAGTCGATGGGGCCTCGGGAAAACATTCCCTCGGGGGAGGAGTGGTGTTGATCAGCCCCCAGGGAGTCGCGATAAAGCAGGCGGTGGCTTATCATTTTCCAGTGACCAACAATTAAGCGGAGTATGAGGTCGTGATCGTCGGCCTTCGCTTGGCAAAGGAGCTTGAGATTCAGGACGTGGAGACCTTCACCGACTCAATGGTAGTAGCGTCGCATATCCGAGGAGAGTTTGAAGCTCAGGAACCTACCCTCATAAAATATCTCTCCAAAGTAAGGGCTATCATCGGTGGGTTCCGGTCATTCTCAATCCAGTATGTCCCCAGGGAGGAGAGCGCGGTCGCCGATCGATTGGCAAAGTTTGGGCCTCGGGGATGAGGGACCCTGACTGAACTTTTTCGGCCAGCCATTGAGGAAGGGGAGTTGATGGAGGTAGGTCGGCGATCCTCGTGGGTGGACCCGTTGGTAACCTTCCTGACCACAGGCAAACTGACAGAGGAGGTTAAATATGCAAAGAGCTTCAGGCGCAAGGCAGCTCACTACCTGATGGTAGAAGGGGGGTTGCATCGCAAGATGTTGTCAAGGCTCCTAGCTAGATGTGTGACCGAAGAAGAGATCCCAAGGATCTTGGGAGAGGTGCACTCGAGCGAGTGCGACAGTCATTCTGGAGGTAGGATGTTGGAGGCGATTGTGGTCAGGCAAGGATACTTCTGGCCCACCTTAAGAAAGGATACCGCGGAGTTTGCAAGGAGGTGTCAGAAGTGCCAGCTCTGCGCCCCCTTCAGCTCTTGACAGCTCAAAGGCTCCGAAGAATCACGGCACCATGGCTGTTCGCCATCTGGGGGATGGATTTAGTTGGGCCTTTTCCTCCGGCTAGTGGACAGAGGAGGTTCCTCTTGGTCATGGTAGATTATTTCTCAAAGTGGCTGGAGGTTAAGGCCTTGGACAAGGTCACCTCGCAAGTCATAAGGAACTTCATCTGGGGGAGATCATATGCAGACACGGGTTGCCTCAAGCAATAGTGACAGATAACGACCCCTAGTTTGTCAGTGAAGAGTTCATCAGCTTCTGCGCCCAACTGGGGATAGACCTCAGATTTGCCTCTGTCCACCACCCCCGGAGCAACGACCAGGTAGAAGCGGCAAACAAAATCATTGTAAACCTGCTCAAAAAGAAGGTGGAGAACTTAAAGGAAAATTGGGTGGAGCAGCTCCCCTCGGTCCTATGGGCCTTGCGAACGACCCCGAACACGGCCACCGGTGAGACCCCCTTCAAGCTTTCTCACGGGTGTGAGGCAGTCCTACCAGTGGAGTTTGAGGTTCGGTCCCCGCGGGTCACAGCCGCGGGCGAAGGAGATGAGACTTGGAGATTAGAAAATGAAGAGGGGCTACGCCTCTCGCTAGATATGGTGGAAGAACTGCGGGACGTGGCAGCTATCAGGCAAGAAGAGATCAAGTAGCGGATGGCCAAGTATTTTGATAAGCATGTCAGGGTCAAGCAGTTTACTGAAGGAGATCTGGTGCTGAGAAAGGTTGACGCGGTAGGAAGGTCGGCTCCCATGGTCAAGCTCAACCCGAACTGGGAAGGACTGTACATAGTGAAGGAAGTCCTTGGAATAGGAGGTTACTACCTCCAGGACGTGGAGGGAAGAGCCTTAAGCCACACCAGAAGCGGCGATGACCTGAAACGCTTCTACCCATGAAATGGGAATGATGTAATTGTGTATCCAAAATTAAACTTATTATACTACATCAGTTGTCTTGATTTTCCCTTGCCTGTTGTGAAATTTTTATAATAGGACGAAATTATGTGTTTTGTAATACCCCGAGCTCGGCTCGGCCCCAGGTAGACCCGCTGCGCAGGCTCTCATCTAGCTGGCAGGTCTGAAGGCTCGCCTGTGGGGGATAGGTTTAGTTTGAGAACTTCATCGGCACCCCGAGCTAGACTCGGCCCCAGGTAGACCCGTTGTGCAGGCTCTCATCTAGCTGGCAGGTCCGAAGGCTCGTCTGTGGGGGATAGGTTTAGTATGAGAACTTCATCGGCACCCCGAGCTCGGCTCGGCCCCAGGTAGACCCGCTGCGCAGGCTCTCATCTAGCTGGCAGGTCCAAAGGCTCGCCTGTGGGGGATAGGTTTAGTTTGAGAACTTCATCGGCACCCCGAGCTAGGCTCGGCCCACGTAGACCCGCTGCGCAGGCTCTCATCTAGCTGGCAGGTCTGAAGGCTCGCATGTGGGGGATAGGTTTGGTTTGAGAACTTCATCGGCACCCCGGGCTCGGCTCGGCCCCAGGTAGACCCGCTGCGTAGGCTCTCATCTAGCTGGCAGGTCCGAAGGCTCGCCTGTGGGGGATAGGTTTAGTTTGAGAACTTCATCGGCACCCTGAGCTCGGCTCGGCCACAGGTAGACCCGCTGCGCAGGCTCTCATCTAGCTGGCTGGTCTGAAGGCTCGCCTGTGGGGGATAGGTTTAGTTTAAGAACTTCATCGGCACCCCGAGTTAGGCTCGGCCCCAGGTAGACCCGTTGCGCAGGCTCTCATCTAGCTGACAAGTCCGAAGGCTCGCCTGTGGGGGATAGGTTTAGTTTGAGAACTTCATCGGCACCCCGAGCTCGGCTCGGCCCCAGGTAGACCCGCTGCGCAGGCTCTCATCTAGCTGGCAGGTCCAAAGGCTCGCCTTTGGGGGATATGTTTAGTTTGAGAACTTCATCGACACCCCGAGCTAGGCTCGGCCCCAGGTAGACCCGCGGTGCAGGCTCTCATCTAGCTGGCAGGTCTGAAGGCTCGCCTGTGGGGATAGGTTTGGTTTGAGAACTTCATCGGCACCACGAGCTCGGCTCGGCCCCAGGTAGACCCGCTGCGCAGGTTCTCATCTAGCTGGCAGGTCCGAAGGCACGCCTGTGGGGGATAGGTTTAGCTTAAGAACTTCATCGGCACCCCGAGCTAGGCTCGGCCCCAGGTAGACCCGCTGCGCAGGCTCTCATCTAGCTGGCAGTTCCGAAGGCTCGCCTCTGGGGGATAGGTTTAGTTTGAGAACTTCATCGGCACCCCGATCTCGGCTCGGCCCCAGGTAGACCCGCTGCGTAGGCTCTCATCTAGCTGGAAGGTCTGAAGGCTCGCCTGTGGGGGATAGGTTTAGTTTGAGAACTTCATCGGCACCCCGAACTAGGCTCGGCCCCTGGTAGATCCGCTGCGCAGGCTCTCATCTAGCTGGCAGATCTGAAGGCTCGCCTGTGGGGGATAGGTTTGGTTTGAGAACTTCATCGGCACCCCGATCTCAGCTCGGCCCCAGGTAGACCCGCTGCGCAGGCTCTCATCTAGCTGGCAGGTCCGAAGGCTCGCATTTGGGGGATAGGTTTTAGTTTGAGATTCGAATCGGCGTTCCGAGCTCGGCTCGGTCCCAGGTAGACCCGCTGCGCAGGCTCTCATCTAGCTGGCAGGTCCGAAGGCTCGCCTATGGGGGATAGGTTTGGTTTGAGAACTTCATCGGCACCCCGAGCTCGGCTCGGCCTCAGGTAGACCCGATGCGCAGGCTCTCATATAGCTGACAGGTCCGAAGGCTCGCCTGTGGGGGATAGGTTTAGTTTGAGAACTTCATCGGCGTCCCGAGCTCGGCTCGGTACCAGGTAGACCCGCTGCGCAGATTCTCATCTAGTTAGCAGGGCCCGAAGGCTCACCTAGGGGAGGGAAGCTTTTGATCCTAGGAGACGCTCCGACTCGGATGCTCTGAGTAGGGCAAGAAACGCACTCGGAACGCGGAATGAAAAAGAGGAAAAGGCAGGAGAGGTCTCGGCTAGAATAGATCTCGGCATGGAGGTCTCCGCCAGGGAGATCTCGCCGGAGGAAGTTCTCGGCGGGAAGGCTCCTGAAACTATTCTTGGTCAGACAGTGGGAGGCGCATGGCGAAAGCTTCGAACAGTTCTGAAGGATAAAGAGGGACGACCTCGTCCTGAAGGGCACACGAGCAATGTTCCCGGCGGGCGGTTTTCGGCAGAGGGGGAAACGAAACGTCTAAACCCTGAGCCCTTTCAACAGGTTCTCGCCTATCCATCACTAAGGGAGACTACCCTAGGGAGGCCAAGGGCCCCGGCGGAAGCGTGCTTGAGAAGCACTCGGCCACAACAATCGTATTAAGCACACTTGCAATAAGAAGAAAATGGCAATACATACAATGTTTACAAGGTATAACTACAAGTTTAGAGCGTCTCGCTCTTTACAATGAAGCGAAAAGGAAAGAAAGAAAAGGGGGGCCCCTTAGGGAGACGCGTTATACCCCGCAGAGCTCTCGCTAGAGCTCTCGCCTCAGCTCTCCCCGGATGTCTCGCCACCCGCGATAGGGGATTTCGGGACATCCGAGGGCGGGGAATCAGGCACGCCTGGGGCTTCGGGATAGGCTCAAGAGCCAGGGGACGAGCTGATGAGCGGTAATGGTCTTGCCCCTCCCATCCAAGCAACCGACATCCCGCAGCGTCTCCAGGGTCAGCTTGACCGTAGCTTGCGCGTTGGCCTCGAGGAGCTTGTCGATGTCGTAGACGGAATAGTATTGGCTTTTCAACCTTTCGTCCAGTGGAGGGGGCGCATTCGCCTCCAGGCGCAGGATCTGGTCCCTCAGCAGGACGTTCTCGTATCACACCTGGGACAGCTCCGCGCAAAGCGCCATGGCCTGAGCAGAAGCCTGTAGAGCGAGAGGTTAGCATGAAAGCAAAAGAAGTAAGTTGAAGTCTGCAGTGGTGAGAGCGAGTGTCGTGAAAGGTCTCGCTTACCTCTTCCGCCGGCGCGAGGACAGCAGTTGCGTGGCGTCTGACAGCTCCTTCTTCAAGGTAGCTGCCTGAGCCACCGCCTCCTCCCTGACCTTGAACATATCCTGGAAGTTGTGGTCGATGGTGATGCTCCAACGAGCACACATATGCGCAAGCTCCATCCCGCGCATCATAGCCGGGTGGAGTCATAGGCCAGGAGCCTGGTGGTCATCTTGTCATAGATGTCAGCGTTCTCTGGTTGTAGAGGTCGTAGCCCAAGGAGAAGGCCTCACTGGTGACTTCATCTCGTTCCGCCCAGCTGGGTAGGAGAGACGAGATTGAGACCATGTTGGTGTTAGGGTCCCACAGAAGCAGTGGCTTGTTCTCCGCATCTAGGCACTTCGTGCCGAGACCAAAATTGTGGTGACCCCGCGGCACCTCTCCAGGAGGAGACTGAGCGGGTCTCGGCAGCGGCTCCCTCGCCATCTACTCCACAGGGGCGGGGGGTTCTCGGTAGGTGTCTCGGCACCACCCCTGGAAAACTGCGATCTCGCTGGCGGCCTACAAGATCTCTTCGAAGGAGTGGCCAGCATCGGAAGGTTGGGAGGATGGCACCGCATCGGCTTTACCCTTATCGGCGGCAGTTATCTTGGGCCTCTTGAGGGTTGGGGCAGATGGGCACCGGGCTTTCGCTTCCCGGCGCCAGTCGAAGGAAGCGGGGCCGACTCATCCCGGCAAGCTTGCGTCGTGGCCTTTGCGAGAGCCAACGGGTCTCTCACAGATCGGCTCTCGGCAGCATGAGCCTCATCGAAAGGTTGGTGCAGGGGATCTCGCGCTCTCCTGCGGAAGCGACAGAACTCGGTCTAACCTTAAAAAGAAGGGGAATAGCAAGACAAAGGCGAGACCGTACCTTTGCCCGGAGGCACGTGGATGAGTGAATCGACGCCCCGTGGAGGAATTGGACGTCGAAATCCTTGGTCCCGAAGAACTCAAGGAGGGCGCTCTCACGCGAGCCCAAGGAAGGCGGCTTGTAAGCGGCGTCCTCATATTGAATGGGCGCGAGAGGCACGTTCCCGAAGTCGCCGAAAACGAAGACGAACTTCTCGCCCCAGTGGTGGTGCTTGTTGGCGAGACCGGTGTTCTTGAGCAGCTGCCCTGAAAATAAGATCACTCCTCCCTTTGCGCGGAAGGTGAACAGCTTCCGGAAGATTGGAAGGCTGAACTCGATCCTCTCGGATCGCATATAACAGATGAAGGCCACCAGGATCGCGATCGAGTTTGGATTCAATGCGCGGGAACCACTCCATAGTACCGGAGGGCCTGGCGCATCTCGGGCCAGAGGGGGAGGCGGAAGCCCACCTAAAGTGTTCAAGGGGGATGGCGAGCTCCCCCTCCCCCGCACTTTTTACTTTATCATGGTTGTCGGGGTTTCGCGCGGTGAAGCCGGCAGGAACGTAGCGAGTCTGGGTCAGTTGGAACTCCTCCATGGTCAGGCTGCAGGAGGGGAACAGATGCTTCTGGAAGGCTTCCGCGCAATTCAAACGTCCCTCGCTTTCGCCCGACATCGTGTTTGAGAGGTTGTAGGCGAGGTCTTCATAAGAGAGGCGAGAGAGGACAGCGAGAACGGGAGATGAAGCGGAAGCAAGCGGGAGCTTTCGGCAAACCGCGAGAGCGACAAGAGAAAAGACAGGATTCGGATCGGAGGAATAAATATGGTAGGTGGACTTCTCTATTTATAGAAAACCGTGATCATCATGACTGTTTCCCAAAAAGGCGACGGGGGTACAACCGTCACGCCCTAAGTCGGCGGCGCCTCGGTTCCCGCCCAAGATTGACAGTGACTAACTGACAGATATGATTAGCGCAAGCATTACGAGATGACACACGATAAGTAAAACAAGCGGAAGCAGGGTTACTCTCGTCGTGCGAGAGCTGAATACAAATAATAATAATAATAATAATAATAATAATAATACAGAGTCAAGAGTTACTCTCGCCAAGCGAGAGCTGAATAAAAGGTAACAGCAATAATAACAGAGTTATTAGCTACAGACTGATGAAAATAAATATGGGTACATTGGGGAAGGGGAAGGCCGGGGGCAAGGAAGGGCGAGATCTCGCGAATCAGTAGGGTCCCACCGCCATCGTCCTCGCTCCCGCTGCCTGGTCCTCGGTGGCGCCTGCGGGTTGAAGTAGGACGACAAGACGGTGCATCCTAGGTTGATCCGGCGAGACAGGTCTCGGATCCGCGCGATGCACCTTTCGGGAGAGGACCCGGCGGTTGGCCCGCCTGGCTGATCCGTCTCGCCGATGAAGTAGTCTCGCGCTCCAGAGCCTCCAGCCTCTTCTCCACCGACTGGCGAAACTCTCTTGCCGCGGAGTCATGGGCCCGCTACCGCCGGATAAGCTTTGACAGGACGGTGACAAACTTCTTCCCCCGCCTTTTAGCGCTCCCGACACTGGTCAAGATTTCCTCCATCTCGTCAGATGAATGGAAGGGGGAGCTCTCGTCATCCTACCCTCTCTGTCTTCATCTTCTTCATCCTCTGCGTCAGCTCCCAACCGCGAGCCCGGATCCCCTGGCGAAAGAATTCCAGGCACGGCGAGAGCTAAGCGACAATTGTGATAAGCATACTGCATACCTGCAGTATGGCGAGAACCACGGCCGACGGCAGGCGAGAAGGCCCGCCCCCCCCCCCCCCCCCCCCCCCCCAGTTCCAAAGAGTAGGTGGATCGGCTTCCCTTTCCGGGGAGGAAGATTTTGCGAGTGGTGATCCCGGCTTGGCCGGAAGGGGGGAAGGTCTCCTCTCCCGCGGGATGGCTGGCATCCTGTGGAGCTGCGGAAGATTCGACAGTCATTCCTCTCGCTGGTAGGGGGAATCAACCACGGGGGCGGCCGATTATCGGCCGTTACTTTCGTTTCTCCCAGGATAGCGAGAACCGGCTGGGGCGAAGCTGGGTCTGCGGGAA
>CM077161.1:168417559-168682559 GCA_039583875.1 Platanthera guangdongensis
TGAATGATTAATTAGTAAACTAGATGAATAATTTTATCGTGAGAACTGGAATTGATGTTTGATGCTGATTATTTAAAATGGATATGGTTGCGCCTTGCTTTCTCGTCAGACGCGCACCTGCACCTTGAGTGTTGCCCTTATGACTCCAAGAACCACTTTGCGCCTTGGTGCGCCTTACACCTTTAATAACACTAAGGGATCAGAGAGAGAATTTGGCACAAGTAGGAAGATGAGGGGAGGAAGCAATGCAAAGCACCATACCTTTTCATTCCCCCTGCGATAATCTTCACATCTTAAAATAACATGACTATTGCATTCCCTTTGACCTATATGTAGGATAAATGATCCTTATATACAGAAAAATAATCCTTAAATGGTTAGCATATTACCAAAAATGTCGTAACATGAGTGACATTAATTCTCCTGATAATGCAAATAAAGAGAACTAACTACATTATTTTACAAAAGGTAAGAACATAGTAACACTTGATATGACCAAGAGCATGCAATTTCTCTATTCTTCCATCCAAAATGAAACAATAATATAATAAAAAATAAAAATATGCACAACTCCTTCCGTGCAAAAGTTGCACTGCGTTTGAGAGTTTGAAATGTTGATGTAGAATTAAATGTTCATCTTCTATGGTGTCCTAGAAGTAAGATTCATCACTATGGAATAGATCATGATAAATCATAAGCATATGACGGGGTTCATGAAGAAGATGACACTAGGGAAGTGTCATGGCCCGCCGATTGTGATGTGGTACATTGTCATGAGAGGCTGAAGTCATGAAGGAAATCCTTTTGACCCTTGTTGGACCTAGGGTTTCCAATGATGGGGATAGAGGTGGGAGTTGTGGCTCGACCATGGGAAAGGAAGACAAATAGGAGAGTCTTGCTCAATCCTAACCCTAATTTAAGGAGGAGATAAGATGTGGGTCTTGCTCAACCCCAACCCTAATTTAGGGAGAACAAAAAATGAGAGGAAACTAAAGAGAATGGGAGATTGTTTGACGGGGGCGCATCCCTGCAGTCGCACGGACCCCTCGCACGGTTGCACTCGTGGTCCGTGTTGTGGGATCTTCCCCTAAGTCAAATTTATCTTTGTATTTCCCGCTGAAATCCACCGCGCGGGGGGGGGGGGGGGGTGGGGGGGGGTGCTCGCGGGCCGCGATAGCCTCCGTGGGACCATCCACAATGCTAAGTACACCCTAGGGGGGTGGGGGTGGTGAATAATTCTTTCTTCTTCATACAATACTCTCTCACTTGCTCATTTATATAGTGAAAGGGAAGAGTTCAAAAATATTTTAGTTATGCCCCTCACCCGGGCCATGTGATATGTGAGAAATATATATAGCTCGAAAAATCTAAAAAAATTTGTGCAAGAATTAAAGATACAAGTGTTCATGACCATATGTTGTCAGCCTTTTCATGGATCCATAACATCACATTCCCATCATAGATCAAGCTTGAGTGGAAAAAGGTTCATGTTTTTTAGCTATCCTTGCATCCTTGTGGTCCTCGTCTAGAGAATCACCAACTTCTAGTCAAAATAGACGCTTACACGTGTCATGTTGTATATGTCTCACATGTCACGCGCAGTTGAAACAAAGCCCTTGTGCGCGCGCATTATACTATCTTCGCTCAGTAAGGTGCTTCAAAACTATAAGGCTACTGAAATTCTTGCCCATCTACTATGTGTTGTCTATGAGAAGACGTTTGTCACAGATGTGTGAGGCTCATTACAATGTTAAGGTCTTGCAGTACTTCAAATTATACTTCAAGACTTGAGACGTAGTCGATCATGCGTTGCAGTGTTCAATTTGCAGTGAGTTTAGTTATTTGAAATTTGACAGTACAAAAGGGATACATGCCAATAACGTTTGAAAGCTCTCGTGGTGATCGTCCACAACCCATATGTTTGAGGAGACAGGTTGCCAAACAAATTGCTGCGGAGCAGTGATCTAAAACACATATTGCAGTGGTGTTTGAAGGCCCGCCCAATTCAGATTGGGTGTCTCCCGTGCTAGTTGGACGTACCACAATGCGCTGAGCCCCATGAGGTTGAATGATGCCAACCATGTCCATTCCTCCGACTGAGTTGGTGAAAAAGTGCTAACATCGTGTTAGCTAGGTCAGGGGGGCTCTCTGTGTTCAAATAAGGAAATCCTAGCATCACATAACACTATACACTGCCTCTCGCGGACCGACTACAATGGGGTTCATAGTGTACGGTTTAATGTGGACCACACTGATTGGAGCTTGTTGCTAGTCGCTCATGTCCCGACTAGGGTAACAGGTGCATGCCATCTATGTGGGCTATCAAGGCTTCGATTGTTACAAACATTGACTGCTTATTACTGGGCCGCCTAGGCTGCTTGATCACCATCATCTTGGGGTTTGACTCCATGACCTGAGCGAGGGTAAACCACCCTCATTTATGGTGTTGAACCGTCTTTGGTGCTGCCCGAGATGGAGATAGTTAAGAGGAGGGTTGGAAAGCCCGATACAGAGTATTAGACAACTCAGGCGCAGGGCCAAGAGCTGTGGAGCAATGTTGGGGGAGGTTGAAGTGTGTGATGGCCAGTGCGGTCAGTTGGGAGAGTCCGTAAACTGTATATAGTAGTCGGTTGGCCCACTGGGAGAGCCACGAGTGTTGTGTCAGTTTTTGGGTGCGGTGTCGTCGACTGGAAGAAGTAAGCGGAGGAACAAGGGCTTCATACCCACATCAGGTGCTCGAGAGACGTGAGGTGTCGATTGAGAGTCGAGCTAGCGTGTGCGAGTCAATCACGCATGGGTCAGCATGTGCTTCAATTGTTGGATGCTACAAAGTTGTTTAGTATGAGTCGATAATTCTTGGGTGAGTCGTAGGCTAGGCTAAGTGCTGATCAAACTTCTTGTGAGCCGCATATGAATTGAAACCTGACACACTCGGAGTCATCTGTGGCATTGAGGGGATGACGTCGAATCTTACACTAATACTAAGTGTTATGTCGATCGTGATTCGGTGCACAGTTGTGAGAGGATGTTTCGTGGCAGAGTTATTTTGACCCTACTTGGACCTAGGGTTCCAATGGTGGGGATAATGGCAGGAGACGTACTTGACTAAGGCGTGGAAGAGGAAGAGGGGAACCTTGCTCAACCATAACACTAATTTATAGAGGAGGAGTAAGATAAGAGAAAAATAGAAAAACTAAGGGAGAAGGAGTATGCCCCCTCATTCAGGCTACATGATATGTAAAATGATAGCTCTTAAAACTTAAAAGTAATGTGGAAGAAGTAAAGATCTTGCTGTTCATGGCCACACACCGTCATCCCCTTCATAGACCCATAATCGGAAGATAAAGTCGAAAGGGCGATAGTAATCTGATCAGTGATGAGCTATGGTTAGAGAAGAAGAATAATGATCATTTGACTGTGATACTAGAGACGATAAGGTTGATATCAAGGCTTGCGCCCTAATATCAAAGAAGAAAACCAATCACAGAAAGGATCCTCAAAACACATGTTGGCATTGGTTGTGTTTTCCCTAACTTTAGAAAAGAGAATCTTTAGGGTTTGTCATACAAGGGAGATATAGAAGCAACTGGCTAATCACATTTCATTTATTCAAGTTTGACCTTGAATAAATATTATTATGCCCTATTTTGTCGAAATAAGCGAAGCCTAATAAAAATAATAAAAAACTACGGCTAATTATACATATGCGGATAACTACTTATTTAAATCTAAAAATAATAGAATATCCTTATTGTATTAATAAATGATAATCTGCATGATAGTTGCTTTAATTTAAATCCAAGTTTGAAATTAAAAATTTCCTGCCAAATTAATAAATTTCATTGAGAAAAAAATGGAACAAAAATTTAATCCAAACTGGATAATTATTTATAGAACTAAAATAAAATATTGAATTGATCTGAAATTTTGGGTTGATATTTTCTCTTGATGTTGCTTCTTGAAAGTTTAATTTTCATTGTGATGGAGATGCCTAATTTGTTCGTGAACATCTTTAATATTATTTGTAGTTTAAACATGAAAAAAAAGAAATAAAATCAGGATGATTTTGTATGACCTAACTAGGGGAGAAAGAGGAAGAGGGAAGAAGACTAGAAGATTAGGGTTTAGGAGAGGAAGAAGAGAGAGGATACCTGGAAATATTCTTGCTTAACCACCAAGGAGGAGGGGTTGGGTATTTATGCTCCCACCCAACCCCTAGGGCCGGCCGGCCCCATGGGGGCTGAACCCAATGTGGTTCAGCCCCCCATTCTGCTTTATTGATGGTGTGGGCTGAACCGGATGGTTCAGCCCGGCTTTCATTCCCGGTCTCCTTCGGTCTTCGCGCGTATTTGAATCCACGGAAACGTAGATCATCCGGGGGCATAACATTCCCCTCCCCATCAAGAAGCACCTTGTCCTCAAGGTGAAAATCAGGATAGCGCTCCCGGAACTCCAAGAGGTCCACCCACGAATTGTGCGTCGCGGGCATCTGCTTCCATTTGACAAGGATCATTGGCAGGTACTCCGTGCCGTGTTTCTTCCATTTGGTCATGAGAACTGCTTCAGGTAAGGGCCGCAATTCGCCGCTGCTGGTAGCCTCAGGTAAGGTAGGAGTGACGGAAATAGTGTTGCCCAGCTTCTTCTTGAGGACAGACACATGAAAAGTAGGGTGAATGCGTGACCCCTCCGGTAGCGCCAAAGTATAGGCGACGGGTCCGACCCGCCGAATGACTCTGTACGGCCCGTAGTAACGTGGGACAGTTTCTGATTGGCCCGACGGGCGACTGAGAGCTGACGATAGGCTGGAGCTTGAGGACACCTCATCACCGACCGCAAATTCCCGTTCCGTACGGTGCTTGTCGGCTTGAACCTTCATGCGTCTTGGGCCGCACGTAAATTGTCGCGGAGAAGAGCCAAGGTCCGATCCCGATCTTGCAGAGCTCGATCGACCGCCGGGAGGGCAGTGCCGGCCGGTTCATAGGAGGACAACGTGGGTGGCGGCCGCCCGTACACCGCCGCGAACGGAGTGAGCCGGCTGGCCGTGTGATAAGAGGTGTTGTAGCAATACTCGGCCCAATGTAGCCACCTGGTCCACGTGCGGGTTCATCCATGACAAGCACCGTAAGTATGTCTCGACCCCCTCTGTTGAGTACCTCCGTCTGCCCGTCGGTTTGGGGGTGATTGGCCGTGCTCATGCGTAGTGTGGTACCCTGAAGCCGAAAAAGCTCCGTCCAAAAATGGCTGACAAAGACAGGGTCCCTATCAGAGATGATGGCCCGAGGAAGCCCGTGGAGGCGAACTATCTCTTTGGCGAAGAGGTCAGCCACCGTTTCGCCGGAATATGGGTGGCTCAAAGCAAGGAGTGGCCGTACTTGGACAATTATCGACCACGACGAGAATGACTGACTTGCCCTGGATTTTTTTGGAAGGCCCTCGATGAAGTCCATGGAGACGGTGTCCCAGATCTGGTGTGGGATTTCCAGCGGAGTAAGAAGGCCCGCTGGGAAGATCGTCTCATACTTTTGCCGCTGGCAGACATCGCATTCCCGCACGAACTGCTTAACGTCCCGCTGTAGCCCCTTCCAAAAAGACGTTGGCCTTGACCCGTTGTAAGGTTCGATGGATGCCAGCATGACCACCGTCGGTGAATCGTGAAAACCCCCGAATCATAGTAGTACGCCACGGGGACGTGGCTGTTAGAAAACGAGCCGACTCTGGTAGTAGAGTCGCGTGCCCAGTAAGTGATAGCCAGCCGCTGTGCCTCGACCCTGCGCGCAGTGCTTCAATAATGTCGCGGAGAACTGGGTCCTGGAGAACCTCTGCCTGTATGTCGTCTAAGGAGGCAATCACCGGCCCGAGATGTGAGTGAGGGAGCTTTCTGGTATCCGAGATAACGCATCGGCCGCCATATTCTCCTTGCCCTTCTTGTAGACAATCTCATAATCATACCCCCAGAAGTTTCGTCAGCCACTTCTGTTGTAGCGGGATGCCAACCGTTTGCTCCAGGAAATGCTTCAGACTTGGTGGTCTGTACGGACCTGGAAGTGCCGTCCCAGAAGATAGGGTCGCCATAGAGCGACCGCGTGAAGTATGACGAGCATCTCCTTCTCGTACGTAGAGAGCCCCAAGGTCCTGGGGGCGAGAGCTTTACTGAAATAAGCAAGTGGCCGACCCTCCCTGCATGAGGACCGCGCCGATGCCGACGCCAGATGCGTCCGTCTCCACCACAAAATCCTTGGAGAAATCCGGAAGTGCTAGCACGGGGTGGTGGTCATGGCCCTTTTGAGGCCATTGAAAGCTTCCTCGGCCTCCGCATGCCATCGAAGGAATCCTTCTGCAGCAACTGGGTGAGTGGCCGTGCGATCTTCCCGTAGTCCCTTCACGAACCGGCGATAGTAGCCGGTCAGCCCCAGAAAGCCTCGTAAGGCCCGGATCGTCGTGGGTAGCGCCAAGTCACCATGCTTTCAATCTCCGCGGGTCGGCCCGGACCCCTTGAGCGAGACAGACAAATGTCCCAAGTACTCGACCTCCGCCTGCCCAAAAGAGTATTTTGGAGCGCTTGGCATACAGTTGGTGCTCCCGCAAAATGTGGAATACATGCCGAACGTGCTCCCGATGCTCCTCCCAGCTCCTGCTATAGATCAAAATATCATCAAAGAAAACTAGCACATACCGACGAAGTAGTGGTTGGAAAATCTCGTTCATGACGGCTTGGAAGGTAGAGGGGGCGTTGGCCAAACCGAACGGCATCACCAGAAACTCATAATGACCGTCGTGAGTACGAAACGCCGTCTTGTGGATGTCTTCGTCCCCGCATGCGTATCTGATGGTAGCCGGATCGGAGATCCAGCTTGGTGAAGAGGCTTGCCCCATACAGTTCGTCTAGCAGCTCCTCGATCATCGGAATGGGAAACTTGTCTTTAATGGTCGAGTGATTCAGTCCCCTGTAGTCGACACAAAACCTCCAGGAGCCATCCTTCTTCTTGACCAAGATGATCGGAGAAGAGAATGCGCTGGTGCTGGGTCGGATGATGCCGGAAGCCATCATCTCACGTACGCTGCGTTCTATCTCCGTCTTCTGAATGTGGGGGTACCGGTATGGACGAATATTCGTCGGGTCTGCTCCGGCCTTCAGCTGAATCTGATGATCTCTGAACCGTGCGGGCGGTAAAGAATGTGGTGCCTGAAAGATGTCGTCAAACTGAACCAATAGATCCTGCAGTTGCGCTGGTTCCGTTGTTGGCCCAAGAGCCTCGATTCCCACAACAGGGCCATCATACTACCCTCTTCCTCCATCCTTTGCAGGCTCGTGAGTGATATCTCCTTGACGGGGACGTCTGTATCCCCTGTAGACAATGCTCTGTCCCCAGGTGCGAGAACTCCAACGTCATCTTCTCCCAATCCGTGGTGACCCGCTTGAGCTGGCGGAGCCACTGCACGCCCAACACCATGTCCGACCCCCGAATCGGAAGCAGGTAGACATCCGTCCGGCACACATAGCCCTGTAGTCGCTCCACCCCCTTCAGGACCCCTTCGCACCTCAACTTGCTGCCATCGGCCACCATAACCTGGAAGGAAGCCCCTTGTCGACTGCATGTCCCGCCTTCTGTGCCGCTGCGGGGGGTGATAAATTATGTGTACTCCCGCTGTCTATCAAAATCAATCCCCTGTCCCCGCTCGTGCCCCAACTTCCCAGCAATCCGTAACGTAAGTGGGGCTGAACATCCTTCCATTGCCTGGATGGACACCCCAAACTCCGCCAAGTCCAAACCATCCACCTCATCACAGGTAGGGAGCTCCTCCTCGTCATCCTCCTCCCTCAGCATGAATACTTGCACCTTTTGGCACCGGTGTCCTGGTGTGTACTTTTTCGTCGCAATTGAAACATAGCCCCTTGTCCTTCCTGGCCTGCAGCTCAGGCCACGTCAGGCGTGTCACTGTCGGCCGTCCGGCCTGCGGTTGCTCAGCCGCCCCGCTACAGGTGCTGCTGGCGCGCTGCGGGAGTGCGTGCTCCCCCGATTTCGCTGGCGGTTGCACCGCTCTCCTCCTGTATCCTGGCTAGACTGATGGCGTGGCTCAGACTGTACGGCATGTAGGCATGGACCTCATCTCGCAGGTGGTCCTTCAGTCCCGAAATGAAACAACTGAGGAGTCTTTTCCCCCCAATTTACCCGATTTGCCAGCCGCTCGAACTCCGTGCGATATTCCGTCACGGTCCCCTTCTGTCGGAGTTTCTGCAAGGTGGCCTCCACGTCCTCGTATTCCAAGGGGCCGAAACGGGCTGTGAATCCCTCTATGAAGTGCGCCACGGCGCGTACCCATAGCTTCGCACGAACCATTGTGCCCACTGGTATGCGTCGCCCTCCAAGTGAAACGACGCCAACTGCACCCATTGCTCATTGGGGATCTCTTGGTATGTGAAGAACAACTCGGCCTTCTGTACCCATTCCTTCGCGCGTCACTACCTCGGAATGTCGGAAAGTTCATCCTCGTACGTTTTGGTTGCATAACAGCCCGCTGGTTCGCTCCTCCATTCCTGCTATATCCTGGCTCTAGCCCTGCTGGCCGGAGTTGTTCGGCCACTGGATTCGGCCTACCATAGTAGTCGTGATAATGTTCCCCTCCGTATCCCCCTCCCATAAGAGGGCCCTCCTCGTCGTCAAAAACGTGTCTGGGAGGGTATCCCCGCCATTGGTCGCCTTGCCCCATCCTCGCTGGAGTCCCTAGTACCGGTGGTCTGGGGAGAATCCCATTTCCCGCGCCATTCGGCCCTCCCATGTGCAGCGGCGGCCTCCAAAGAGGCTCCTGAGGTCCAAAAGGGCGGCGGCGGCAGCCACTCCGGCGACTCCACCGCCGGCGGCCACCCCTCCCGGGCCGATCCACCCCCCGGTGACCTGCTGGTGGAGGTTCGGTCCGGATCCGACCCACGGTCTGGCGGCAGGAAGCGCCCGCGCCTGGGCTGCGCGGAATCGACGTCGTCGGCCCCGTAGGGCTCGGGTGAGCCGACGGCCCTGCGTGGCCGGCAGTCCAGCCTGGTTCCGGGTTGGGGCCGCTGTCGGACATCAGTCCCGGCCCTCCCGTGGTGCCTCCGGCGGAAGACGGTGCCGCGTGCGATGATTCTCCCGATTCCGCCATCTTCCCCCTTAGGGTTTGCGTTAACAGCGCCTTCAACTCATCCAAGCGTCCTTCCATACGTTCTTCTAGATTTTTCGTGGAGGTTTTAACTTGTTCTTCGATCCCGGCCACGGAATCCGCCAAGGCGACGTAGTTCTCTTCGATGGTGGCTAAACGCGCATCTCCGCCTCCGTACTGTCACCATTGTCGCAGGAAAGATGCTCTGATACCAAATGTTATGACCTAACTAGGGAGAAGAGGAAGAGGGAAGAAGACTAGAAGATTAGGGTTTAGGAGAGGAAGAAGAGAGAGGATACCTGGAAATATTCTTGCTTAACACCAAGGAGGAGGGGTTGGGTATTTATGCTCCCACCCAACCCCTA
This sequence comes from Platanthera guangdongensis, assembly GCA_039583875.1. Taxonomy (NCBI): domain Eukaryota; kingdom Viridiplantae; phylum Streptophyta; class Magnoliopsida; order Asparagales; family Orchidaceae; genus Platanthera; species Platanthera guangdongensis. The sequence goes on from CM077161.1 coordinate 168,427,057, forward strand.
GGGCCGGCCGCGGCCATTGGGGCTGAACCAATGTGGTTCAGCCCCCCATTCTGCTTTATTGATGGGTGTGGCTGAACCGATGGTTCAGCCCGGCTTTCATTCTCCCGGTCTCCTTCGGTCTTTTCGCGGGATGTATTTGAATCGTGAACGAAACGTTTGATCATCGGGGAAATAACAGATTTGAATTCGTACTTTTCATGGATCATATATTCTTCATTGCACCGTAGATGATCTCCTAGTCATGCAACAGTGGTAGAAACATAACAGAAACTCTACACGCACTTCTTTGAGTAAGGATAACCATATTTGATTTTGCAGATCAATATGAGTACTTGGATTATAATCTTGCAAGAATATCTGAATCTATTTTTTATCAAGCCATTTCTTCATTTCATAACAGTATTAATAGACTTGTGATGTGATCAAGGAAGTTGTATTGCAAAATGAAATGATGAAAGACAAGCTATAGCGGAGCTATTCATGTCACTACGCACCTAGTGCAGTAGCGCTTACAAAACTCTTATGATAGAAGTAGATCCACTCATTTCCCTACCCCTCCTTATATAGGAATGCACATGACACTAAAAGACGTGTTTGCCTTTTCCCTTCTAAACCCTTCACGGCCCTGCATGAATAGACGCATATGATTGGTGGTGCTCAATGTTAGACCAGGTTTATACAATCAAGGAAATTGCATTGCAAGCTGAAATGATGCAAGACAAACTGCGATGGAGCTACTCACAACAGAAGAAGATTCACTTATTTCCCTACTCCTTTCGTACACATATGAGTGTACGTGGCGCAAAATACATGTTTACTCTTTTCCTTCTAAACCCTTCACGCCCCTCTGTGAATAGAGACGGACATGATCGGTGATGCTAATACGGGCACCTTGGTATCCTCTTAGGTGCCAGGGCCTATATTCTTATTAGTATGTTATTCTTATAACATGTGTTGAGCTAGATTTAACGAGGGATCAATTGTTGATTATTAAAGCCAAGAGTAAGCCCGCATAGGAGCCCATTGTATTTTTTCTCCTTCTTGAATTTAGTCTCACATCTCCAATTGTCCATTCTTATTCCTCTATTTTATATAAAGAGGTGAGTTCTCATGTAATAATTAAGATTCTTTGGAGTAATATTTATTTATATTTCAAACTCTCATATGGTATCAGAGCCTGAAAAAATCTCTCGCTGCTCTCCTTTTGCGGGATACTCCTTGTCTCGCACGAACCTTTCCGGTCAAGCGTGAACACTACCGTCCTCACACAAAACCCCCAATCTCCCAACAGTGACCTGCAAAGTTTCACACTTGCTAGATTCCGCTCCCACCAAGCTAACTTAACTCTTGAAGAAATCCTCTACAAAGCAGAGTTCGCCAACTCTTATAATGAGCACACTACTACTCTGGTGTAATCCTCCACGAAGCAACGCTTACCGAAATCCTCTCCCTTTACGGGATATTTATAGGTTTTGTTAACTTACTTCTTGCTACCACTCTGCAAGCCTCAACAACTTCTCGTGAGCTCAGCTCCCATGGGACATTCTCTTAGGCTCTGTTCATTCCACGGGAATTGAGAGAAAGGAATTAGAATTGACCCAATTTTAATTTGCGCAAGAATTGGAATTGAAGTCAATTCCTGTTGTCCTATTGATCTCAATGTCCCAGATTTGTAAGAAGTCAAACTGATCAATGACATACACACATAGTTGTATTTGATGTGTGCTTAAGTTCATGCATGCAGGTTGTCCTTGATTGGACAGGTGAACAAAAAGAGTAAGCTGGAAGTCAAAATTTGACTAAGGCAAAAGCGTTGAGACTGCTGAGACAGTTGAGACAGCTGAGAGAAGAATGTCTCAGCATAACCGCTGAGACAGCTGAGAAGCTCAATGCAAAGCGTTGAGAGAAGTGTTGGTCTCAGCAAAACCGCTGAGACAGGAGATAGTCTAAGGTGTGAAGAAGGAAGCGTTGAGACAATTGAGAAGAAATCCACTGAGACAGGAGATAGTCTCAGCTGTGAAGAAGAAACCGCTGAGACAGCTGAGAAGAAACTGCTGAGACAGGAGATAGTCTCAGCTGTGAAGAAGAAACCGCTGAGACAGTTGAGAAGGAACCGCTGGGACAAAGTCAGCAGAAATTCTCTAAGTCCAGAAGCGTTGAGTGAAACAGGTTTACTCAACGCTTCTAATGAAGAGTCAAGTCAGCGTGCGTTGAGTGACTTAACATCATTCAACGCTTAATGAGTTCTGGAATTTTTCTAAGTCCAGAAGGTGATGACACTGCTGACGTCACCAGAAGTCAACAAGTCAAAGTATTTCGTGCCATTGCGGGAAAGCTACAGCAGCACCAGATGACCACTGCTGACGTCACCAAAGTCAACAGAGTCAAAGTAGTTCATGTCATTGCGCGGAAAGCTGCTAGTAGCGCCAGAAGCTACTATTTGTCCTCTTCTGAGGGAGGTGGCGTTCACCATCCTTGGCTGGACCCACACTCAAATTGTGTCGTTGATTCAAATCAACAGATATAAAAGCAGAGAGTAAAGGGGATTAGGGTTATGAAAGAAAATACGAAAAATAAAGGCGGCTGAACTTCATCTTCTATGACGAGCTTGAAAGCCAAGTCCAGCAGTGCAAGCCAGCAAGACAAAAAAAATAGCTGAAGCTTTTCCAGTTCAGCAAGTTTGTTCTTTGCAGAACAAGGTGGCTGATTCATTTAATCAGCAAGGAGAGATAGTTGTATGAAGGGCCGTCTGCCTTCAACAGCAGATAGCTGTTCTTCAGTGCAGCAGAGAAGCAGCTAGCTGTAGAAGGCGACTAATTCCTTCTATAACAAGAGGGCTAGACTGATATCTGCTCAGTCCAGCAAGGTAGTCTCAGAGATTTATCTCTGAGTCAGTGTTTTAAATTTATTTCAATTTCTTGATTAAATTCCTGGAGGATTCAGGTTTTCTGAATCTGAGCTGTAGGGCATTTTGTGTCTGAGTTGTAGGTGACTAATTAGTCACTGAGGTAGGTGCCATGTTGGGGTACTGAGGTAGGATCTAAGTGTGGATTTGAGAGTAGGGCTGTCCTCCCAGCCTGAGTAGTAGGGCCTAGTGCCTGAGGTAGGTGACTGTTGAGTCACTGAGCTGTAGGTGACTGTTGAGTCACTGAGCTGTAGGTGACAAGTGTGTCACTGAGTTGTAGGCCTTGGAGGAGGCTGAGTTGTAGTTGCCTGAAAGGGCACTGAGGTAGGTAACTGGAAGGGTACTGAGCTGTAGGAGTGCTGCAGCACTCTGAGAGTAGGACCTTGTGCCTGAACTTGTAGGGCTGAAAAGACTGAGCTGTAGGCCTTAGAGATAAGGCCGAGGTAGGTGGTCTGTGGACCACTGAGCTGTAGGAGCACTGCATTGCTCTGAGGTAAGAATCTTTGTGGTTTTGAGGTAGGGTTCTGAAGAGAACCTGAGTGTAAGGCTAAGGGTCTGAGATGTAAGCTCTGAGGAGCATTTTGGAGAAGTTTGTATCTTGTCTAACATAAGTTAGAAAGTGGGAGGGAAAGTGGATGTACCCAATTGGGGAACCACTATAAATATCTGTGTGCTTTGCTGTGTTGCTTGTTCTTCTCTTATATTGCAGGTACTAAGGACAAGCTCTAGATCACTTAGTAAGAAAACAACAAAAAGACTTAAGAAATTTTAAAGACCTATTCCCCCCCCTCTAGGTGACTAGCTAACCTTAAGTTAATAACTTTCAATTCCATTTTACCCTATTTGGCTGAATGCAAGAATTCTATCACGGGAATTGGAATTAGTAATTCCACTGTTCGGCTGCATGTTAGAATTTAGTAGATGGAATGAAAATATAAAATTTAAAACACTGAGAAAATTGAAATGTCAGAACACAATCAATCTCGCAAATGTCAACATCTAATTCACTTAAAATAATAAAAATACATAAATAAAGTTCACAAATAAAAATATAAGTTCACATATAATCATTCGTGTCAATGTAAACGGAACCAAATTCTCCTGATTGGCACCGATAAAGCCATGAACACGTCTTCTTCATGCCGTCAACGCTCAACATATTGATGGCCTGTATAATCTCATGCTCAGTCAGATCTTTAATATTTGCAATGACCGTATATATCATGTCAACTCTTGAGATCGGCGGGAGGCTGAGCAGTCAGACTGCTCTCCTGTTCCATGCTCTTCGTAATTGCAGAAACAACATACGCAATAACATCTACCGCAACTGCTTTCTTCTTCTTGGGTTGGGGCTCGACCTCCTCAACCACATTGTCATCCACTAAATCGTCATTGTTGATTTCATCCATTGTCTCAGATGCAGTTGCAACATGAGCTCCAGTAGTTCTATCAATCCCACATATCATAGATAAGTCGCTCCAATTCACAATCACCTTGCTGGGATAATGTTTTACCTGAACATAGTTGGCTTAACCATCTTCGTTGTTCATCCTCACAACATTGCACTTCAAATTCCAACTGAATCCGCTAGTATCTAGCATTGCTGATATCTTTTGGTAGTACTTATTTCATGTCTTTAAACTTGATATTATTTTCTTCTTATTAATGACCACATAGCATTCCTCTTTTAATGCTTGAATCACCATTGTGTATGTGACACTTTTCCTTCTATTAGCCGCCTTATACCCCAAACCCTGCTGCTCGAGGAGAGCAGTGGATAAAGCGTAGGCTATATGTGCTGTCCAGTGAACATACGATCGTTCTGTAACATCTCTACCTAGTTTGACATCAATTCATAAGTCTGACCAAAACTTATGATGTGAAACAAACTAAGCAACAATATAAAATTAGTATCATAACTAAATTAACTAATGTTTATAGCGGAAGTAAATGACTGAAGATAAAATTAGTGAAATACCTTACAACTGAAACACAGAACCAGCTAGGAAGTAAGAGCGAACAACTTGACCCGAAATCCCTGTAATGAAAATTTTGAAAATGGATCAACCAACTGGAAAGCAAGAAATTTTTTCCCTCCAGTGACACAATATAATTTGATTAAATATCGGAGCATGCTTTTAAAACAAAATTTTATACTAGTAAATGTAAATTATGTTTTATGCATGTTTTTCTATAAAGTGCTTAAATCAATAAATGTCTAATATATCACGTGATCTTAAAATGAACTTTTTTTAGATTTTAAAATCATTATCCTATAGAGATTTCTAGATTTCGATTTGCATTTGGAACTGAGATATCTTATATTTTCTAGTCTTCTCATTCTTAGTTAAGTAGATTTGTGTGCACATTTTTAACGATTCGAGTGCCTACTAATGAGCATATATGTTCTAGTGTCTCTCTATCACCGACACAAACTCTAATCTATTCATCTTGTTTGGGGTGTCAACTCCCAAATTTGAGGCTCATAAGGACTGCTACATCCTATGAGTATGATGGTGTGCCTCCATCAATCATGAGGAAAAATACCTTTCATCCCCCCCAATTTCTGAACTGATCATCTAGTGGTTGGTACGATCAATACATTTTGTCGTCCAATTAAGGTCACTAGTCTTAGACTTAATACATATATTGACCTTTTTTTTAGTCTTATTGCATATAATATCTTCAGTTGGTTTGTTCGTGTGTTAAGAAATTCCTTGCGCCGATCTGTATGTCGAAATATACTAATTTAATTTACATTTAATATGAATTCATGTGCTTCTGATGATACAATTTCACGTATATTTTGTAAGAAATTATTTGTCTAAATATGAATTCATGTGTTACTAATGATTTGATCTCACATGTTCTATTATTATTATTATTTGAATATGATTTCATGTATTACTGTTGATTTGATTTCAAGAGTGTTCTACAATAATTGTTTGTCTGGATATGAATTCTTGTACTTACTGATGATTTGATTTCATGTATGTTCTGTAATAACTTATTTATCTGTTGATATTGTCGTGCACTGATTTGTATGTCAAAATTTTAACTTAATTAACATTTAATACAAATTTATATACTACTGCTGATTCAATTTCATGCGGGTTCTATATTAAAACATCTATTTGTTATCATGAATTAAAAGACTACAAGTATTGCAATATCACATGTGTTCTGACACGATAAATAATAAATCATAAGTGATATGTCTAGTCATAAGAATTTCTTACCTCAGTATTGCGACGCTCATAGATGCAACGCGGTGACATGGTTCCTTCCAAGTTACTGTGCAAAGCTCGCAATCTTCTCCGATCTACGCCAACTCGAACCCTAGCTCTGAAGTGAGACCTAAACCCTAATAATTAATTGCCAATCTTCTAGGGTTTTGATGGCAATACTACAACATTTCAAGTACAATTAAGAGTGGAAAGAAGGATTCGAATGAGGTGAAGCAAGGGGATTTTACCTCTTTCCGATCGTGGTAACAATAACGAGTTTGACAGATCAACAATGAATAAACATGATCTATTATTTCTGAAACTAAAAGAAACTGTGACTAAATCCTACGATGTTTGATGAGGATAAAAAGAAAAAACGACTAAGAATTATATGCTCAACTTACTGAAAAGGGGGAGAAAGCTATGCAGTCTTCAGAATAGGGAACTGATTCCATGAGTGAGAAGCATGCTGAAGACATGCTGAAAGATGGCAAGGATCGACCACAAAATTCTACTGCGGAGTTTCGTTGAGGGCTTCTGAACTTTATGTGGAAGGAGAAACACCAAACTCCAAACTTACATGTCTGTTGTTGGGAGATAGGAGGAGAGAAATCACTCTTCATGCTGAAAGTAGCTACCCGAAAGGGAAATCGGGCTTACCTGACTTAAGCAGCGGCCAGGGAAGGCGGTGCAACCGTCGCATATCTGTAGAGGAGAGTTGCATGCCTCTAAGAACAGTAGGAGGGCGTTGACTTGCTGCTGACGAAAGGGCAACGACAATTTCTGAAGGCAGAGAGATTGGCGGCTCCAGGCATCATGGCTCTCTGCATCGACTGGGGCTGGATGTTGAAGGCTTATACCGGCGTCGAGGGAGTCGCCGACCCGTTGGATCGAGAGAAGAGGGGAAAAGGAAGGTCGACGGACCCTAGCCATGTTGATCATCGAGTGTGCGGTTCTGCACTGCACCCGCCTTCTAGGGTTGAGGAAAATGCCATTTCAGCGGACAATCTGGAGGGATGAGAAGGGCTTGACGGGTTGTTGTTGAAGGAGGCGCCGCCAATTGCAGAACGAGAGAGATCTCGCCGATTGGAGACGTCTGCGAGCAAGGAAGGAGAGCGGCAGTTTCACTTCTGTCATGTACTCAACTGGGAGGGGAAAAGGTAAGGGCGCGTGAAAGCTTATTATCGGTTACAACCTATAACTTGAAAACCAGCCCCTTTCCTTAAGTGGAGATGAAATTTTGCCCTTTCCCCTTTAATTACAACTACGTTATTGGTTGAGCGCGCTTGTGGATTACTACATTACTCCAATTTAAAGTTCATAATTTATTTTATTAATCAAATAATCACCCTAAAGTTATAACATATAACTGCCTCGATTTATGATTGCGAGATCGATATTAAATTCTGATCCAACCATGAAATTTTAAAATTATAAACGTGTTAAAATTTTGGATATTCAACGTTCACTTTCTTTGGCAGCTTTACCTTTGCTTTTATCAATTAAATGTTTGTACATTAGTCAGGCATAAAACATAAAAAATGAACAAATTATACTTAGCAACAAAATAATAGTGATGATATTGCTTTATGGATGTTGTATAAAACATAAAAAACAAGAAAAGATTGTTATATTTGGACATTCATCATACAAAAAATTTCATCTACAAATATTTTATGCCCCACGACGAGCACGACACTCATTGAACATATTAATAGCTATAATATCTTTAAAAGTGGTCCACTCGGGTGTTGCTTGAACTGCACCCACTGCATCCGCGTACTCCAAGCTATCACAACTTGCATATTGCATTAATTTCTCTGTGTGTACTTCAACAAGTTATCTTGCATGATTATCTAAACTTGCAATTGGTGCTACTCATGTCTTATCCTTGATACATTCATTCTTAATTCTATCCAGTCTCGTGTGTCCACACATCCACCTAAGCATTCTCATCCGCAACTCCCATTTTTTGCTCATGTACACAATGCACTGCCCAACACTCATGACCATAGAGCATCTCCAGTCTAATCGCAGTATGGTAAAACTTGCCCTTAAGTTTTAATGACACTTTACGATCACACAAGATCCCTGACGCGCCTCTCCACTTCAACCAACCCACTTAGATTCTGTGTCACATCTTTATCAATACCTCCGTCTTTTTGAACTATGATCCAAGATATTTAAAACATTCAGTACGAGAAATATCTTGATCACCCAACTTAATAACGAAGTCATCCGTCCTTCTTGCACTGCTAAATTTAAGCTACATATATTCCGTCTTTGCCCTGCTCAACCTAAAACCCTTCTTTTCTAAAGTGTCTTGTCATGATTCAAGTTTTGCATTTAATTACATCGACTCCAAGTCTGTTCAGTTCGGTCGGTTTTTACATATTGGAATTCGAACCGAACCTATATGTACTCGGTTTTCACAAACTCCAAATCAAATCGACAACGAATCGGCCGGTTCAGTTTCAAAATCGGTGTGGTTCGGTCGGTTTTGTCGGTTTTCGATTTTCTCTCCTCACTCCTAATCCTAACTTGATAAGGAGGTTGTATAGCGGAGAGTTATTATTTTAATAATCTATTTCCAGGCAATAAAACATGAGGATTGTTATAGGCAACCCAACTTTTGCTATTGGCAGTCCCACAGTTAATTGGAGACTAATTGCAAACCATTTGTTATTAACAGACCAAAAATGACAGAAGAATGAAATTTCATAATTCATGATAGAATTGTCAATCTCCCTTCCAAAAAGTGCTCGATAATTCTTTCATTACAAGCCACATTCGTGGCGACTATTTAATTTGGTTTAGTTTAACAAAATTAGAAATTTTCAATAAAAAATAGTCTCCTCTCCTATCATCATAAAACCCTGCAGCACAAAGAAGAAATGGAGCGAAGAGAGCTTTGTTAATATTACAAAATACATGTGATTATTGTATAATTCGCATCATGTAAGCTACCATTCACTTCCAAAAAGTGACATTATCCAAATCAAATAGTAGCAGCAGCCTGCAAAAATCATGAAACTTAGTCTATTAATTGAAGAGTGTATTTAACTATTTATAGGTCACAGAATGTATTTATACCTAAATGTCAAGCATTGAACGCCAAGCATCAAACATCTCCCATAGTTTGCAAAAGGGAAGAACAAAAACGTCAATGTAATAAACTTTAAACCTGCATAGAAATTATAAAATTTCAAAAACATCATCAAACGCATAGTGTGCGAGAGAAATAAACATGTAATAAATGCTTAATACATACCAAACCGCCGAGATCCTATTGAGCCGCAATTTTTGTATGATCTCTTCCCACTTGAGAATATTGGTGGTAACGGGTAATCACCATGCATCATCAACTGCACAAAGTGGTTATCATATATGAGCGCAATGAAAATTGTCCTTGGAAATGTTGGAGGTGTCGGCTGGCTCGAATGTAGCAGTTGAAAATTAAATGACTGGAATTTAAAGAGATGATCGAACTTGATATTGTAACCTGAAGCTAACTACCAGTCTCTTGTCAGACATAGTCATCTTCTTATTCAATGGCGATTGGCGCGGGATTCACCTGACACATCCAAAGAGGCCAATAATTCGGATCTTCCGGCATTTCCATATATGTCTATATATATGCTCACATTACGCAATATCTCATTAGAATGATGTTCACAAACCCAACACCTTTCACATATTACACAAACCCAACTTGCTAACCCCTCCTTCGTAGGAAAGCTTATGTTAGTGGTAAAATGAACTCTAAAATCAATCATATTAATTGATGTAAAACTTCTCTTTCCCTCCTTATTGAATATAAAAAAACACCAACAAAACAAGAGGAAAAAATCCTAAACATTGATTCACCTCATTCACAATCAAGACATCTTATTCACAAACCATAAAAGTTCTGAGAATTGATGGGTGATTTACCATAACAAGCTCTGGAGGGAATGCCGTGGTGTGGAGAACACTAATAGGGGCTTGTCAGATTCATCGAAATTTGGAGATGGGGGAGAGGGTGGAGGCATCTAATGGAGGACGTTGATAAGGTCTTGCCCGATCATATCATCGATTTTTTGTTGTCGCATATGTAGGCGATGGAGGAAGGAGTGCAGAAATGTCGGCGAAGGTTGTGGGCAGCGTAGAGAGCACAACAATACTCAGGATTTTGCCGGATTTGGTGGGATCGAGCATTGCCTGAAGAGGTTCGCTGTGGAGGGTTGCCGACAATCCCTCTGCAAGTGCAAGAGCTGCGGTGGCGACGAGCGATGTGAGCAGGGCTCCAGAAAGCAGACCCGAAGGGTAAGCTTCGAGCGAGATTTATGGGGGGGGGGGGGGTTAAGGAATTGGCTGCCCATAGGTGTTATTGAGGGGAAATAAAAGCTTGTTTTAAAAAAAGAGTTGGTCTTCCAATAGTGAAAGATGGTCTGCCTATAACAATCTTCTAAAACATCTTGCACCGGTCAACCTTCTTGGTCTGGAAATCATCTTAGTGAAAGATGAAGAATATCATATATGCCATAAATTACAGATACTTCTATGATATTGTGCTCCCAAAACATCATTTGACATTCACAAATAGATTGTATTCCAAATTAGGTTCTTGCAATGTAAATCTCCTACCTTGTCTTTCCCTTCCGTCTTCCTTGAAGTTGATCTGGCTTCTGTTATGGGTCTCGAGCACCGAACCTTTTATCTTTATTATTATGTCTTTATGTCTTGTTTTAATTATGTTATTTAGGTTAGTGTTAGGAGCTGTGAGTGTTGTTATTATCTTGTAGTCTATATAAAGGCATGAACATTATACGCATGGGGGAATGAAATGAAGTTCAGTTTCCTAACCCCTAAAGAGATCATGAAAGCTCTTTCTCTCCTTGAGCAAGCCCGCATAGGCAGTCACAGCCATGGCTTCGTAGTATCTCCTCCACCGTCATCTCCACCTCTGACCACTCCTTTGGCTACGACCAAGTAGGCTCGTAACAACTTTGGTATCGGAGCTCCCTTTCCTCGGATCCCTTCCGTTGTTTTCTGGTTCCCACTACCCATTGCCAACTCCATTTCAGTCACTGCCTCGTCAACCTCACCCGCAAGCAACCCTGTCTATTTCATCATTCACAGAGCACGACATCCAGCTCCACAACACATCCACTTCACCGACGCCAACATCCTTCGGCCACTACTCCCGTAGCCTTCCACGACACCACAACCGATACCTTCAGCCGTTGTCCTTCTTCCACAACGCCATGCCGCACGTTGCTCCCGACCCACGTCGTCATTTCTACTTCATCTCTGCCGACATTTACCTCCAATTGATTGATCTCGTCGTCTGCCTCAATCAGCCGATATTCCTCTTCCGCCGTGCAATTTCTCTGCTTCTTCGAAGACGTCGACGCTTCATCCATCTGTCACTGTTTCTTCTTCCGTGCCATCGATGCAGATCGACGCACGGGAGCCTCTCTTTCTTCTTCTGCTCTGCACACCTAGCCCACGCCTCGCCTGGCTATCGCGTCGCCTGCTGCATCATCTTCGTGCCTCGAGCCCCTCCCACAACAACAATTTTTTCGCGCCGCCTGCCGTTTCATCTGCTCTGCTTGTTTTTAAAAGCCCCATGCAACCCACACCTCTTCTCACGCCATTTCACATTCTCTTTATTATTATTATTATCCTTTTTATATCCTACAGCCAATTCACATCAAGCCACCAGGTGTCTTACATCAAGTCCACTAATTAATTGTATTAATTATTTAATTCTTAACTGAATTAATTAATTACTTCCATCAGTTAATTATAATGGTCGTGAAACTTAGTGCCAGGGATGAGGCAGCCCTCGATTCGATGTGTTCCATATTACAAGATTTTATGACCTCCATGGACGCACGCCTTCAGGACGCTGAAGCACGTCGTCAGGACGTCATGACCACGCTCCTCCACAAACTTGATAATTTGATAGCTGCTCTTTCGCCAAAGATTTCACCTTCTTTTCCGCCGCCTCTCCTATTGCAGTCGCCATCTTCATCGACCGCTGACGTACCATCGTTCTTCGAGGCGATTGTTCCTCCGGCCACGTCGACGCTTCTTCTGCCAGCACTTACTCCGCCAGCTTCACCGGACCATGTACCACCGCTTTCCGTGCCGACACCTCCTCCGTCAACCCCGAAAGACCCGTTTCTGCTGTCGGTCATCGTTCCTTCGGTCACCTTGCCACTGTTGCTCACCGCCACTCAATCAGATCCGTTCCTTTTGTTGGTCATCGCTCTTACGACCTACTTGTTGCTGCTGCTCAACACCACTCCACCGACCTTGCCGAAGCCCTTCTGCTGCCTGTCTTTCCAACGGCTCCGCCACTACTCACCGACGCCACCACCGTCGCTACGCGATATCATGCATTGTTCTAGCGGGAGATCAAGATGACAGATGATCCGGTCACCACGTGGAGTTCGAGCACCGAGTCTTTTATCCTTATTATTATGTCTCTTGTATCCTATATAAAGATATGATTATTGTATGCATGGGGGAATGTAATGAAGTTCTGTTTTCCTAACCCCTAAAGAGATCATGGAAGCTCTCTCTCCTTGAGCAAGCCCCACATGGGCAGCCATGGTCATGGCTCCATAGTATCTCCTCCACCGCCATCTCCACCTCCGATCACTCCTCCGGCTACCTCCAAATAGGCCCGTAACAACTTCTTTCTTTAGATGTAATGGAATAAACTTCTGTTTGTTTGAACATTTTAACTCCATATAGGTGGGATACAAACGCCAACTAAGAAATTGGCGTGTTTTGTAAACCTCCATTTTGGAGCCCTGGTGCGGTGGGAAAGGCCAAAAATTTCAGTATGAGCTTCATTTCCCACCGAAGGGTAGGAACTCCATTTCTCACCGGAGTTTCATTTTTTTTGCTGGAGCTTCATTTTCCACCGGATTCACCTAGTACATTCTCCCAAATGGAGCCTAAGATAATGGTGTTGCAGAATAAACAAATGAAAGCCTCTTGAGGCAGACCGAAGGTTACTAGAAGGAAAAAAGCCTCAGGAAATCCTAACAGGAAGTAGAAAGATTCCCTAGGGCCACATGATACAATCCTACTTTAGACTCATGTATTCCAAGGAGACAGTTATTTACTAAATAAATTTGTAGTCTAATAATTATCCAGTAGAGATTAATAATTTATTTAAAATATATACCTATTCTACTATCCTTATCCTGAACTGCATCCCATATTTTATACTTACAGACCCAGTAAATGCATATTATTTTAATGGTTGATTAAAGTTTACTCTTCTTGATTAATGCAGGTTTTTTCGTATAGGAACGGTTATACTCGCCCTTCATGATGCGAGCGATGTATTCTTGGAAGGCGCAAAAATTTTCAAATATGCGGAGAAGGAGATGGCAGCTAGCCTATTTTTTGCATTCTTCGCACTATCTTGGCTTTTGCTGCGGCTGTTTTTCTTTCCCTTTTGGATAATCAGGGCTTCAAGGTATGGAATTTCCATTTAGATGTTAATAACGTTCAAGTTTTCATCCATATTCTCTTACATTGTTTTTTTTAATTTCTGAGTCATCAGTTACTACTTGATCGAGACATTGGTGAAGTCGGCCAAATTTCCCAGAACATTATATTATTTTTTCAATGTAATGCTTATAACACTTCTGATATTCCACATGTACTGGTGGAGACTCATATGGGCGATGATCATTAGACAGCTGCAAAATCGTGGAAAAGTGGGGGAGGATATTCGTTCAGGTTAGTCTTCCGAAGACCGATTACTTTACTCGATTTTAATGTTTGTCGAGTTTACAAATTATATTCTTACAAATGAAATTCTCACACGCCCAATTGTTTGAATTCTGGTCAAATGGAGCCAATTTATCTTTGACCTTCCCAGTAAAATATGGCTATCTGATGAAGCGTAAAGTTTGGAATAGCTGTGGCTTTTGAGTTGCAGTTTATCTGGCAGCTTTTTTGGCCTAAATTTTACTTCAAAAGTGTTCATGACCACTAATGGACTAACGGTTGACCACACCTACAATGATTGTTGCTATGTTTTGACTCAAAACATCATTTTGTGAAAATAGTATTCTTGACCATACCAACCCAAATGATGTATGTATTTATTATTGCTGCATTCATAACTACTGCCACTCTCCCACTGCTCTCCCAAACAGAGCCAGCCCATTTTGGACCTCCGCGGTGACCTGAGTTACAGATATCTGATATCCTCTATTGCATGTACCTAATATAAATATGATTGGAAGCTATAGAGAAAAATCTGAAATCTTGTATATACTTCTTCAATGTACAATTTCAAGTATGAATACTTATATATATATATATATATTTATATATATATATATATAGGGAGAGAAAAGAGAGAAGTCCAAATTTCAAGATGTGGGACTATTACATAAAGAGGAAGAAGGCCTATAATGAGCCACAATATGGGCCTTTACATCTTCATTTTCTAACACTCCCCCGCAAGCTGGAGCGTACCAGTCGTAGGCACCCAGCTTGGACGAGAACTGATAAAACAGAATACTTTGTAGTGCCTTAGTGAGGATATCAACAATTTGATCAGTAGCTGAAACATGTTTCAATTCCAGCTTCTTCATTTGAACTTTTTCCTGAATGAAATGACAGTCAACTTCAATGTGTTTCGTCCTTTCATGGAAGACATGATTCTTCGCTATGTGTATAACAGTTTGACTGTCACAAAGTAAGGTACCTGGAGAGGAAAGTTTTACTCCCATATCTCGTAGAAGACCTTCAAGCCATGTGAGCTCAGATACAACAGAAGTCATCGAACGGTACTCAGCTTCGGCTGAAGATTGTGCAACCACAGACTGTTTCTTACTGCGTCAGGTAACAAGGTGACCTTCGAAGTATGTACAGAATCCGCTGGTGGATCGCCGATCATCCATGGAACTAGCATAATCAACATCCAAATATGCAACTAATGTAGGAGTAGCAGATGAAGAAGTTTTGTATACCAGACCTTGACCAGGTACTGTTTTTAGGTATCTCAGAATTCGTTCGACAACTTGTAGATGAGGCATCCGAGAAGACTGCATAAAACGACTGACAACCCCAACAACAAAGGATATGTCTGGTCTGGTAACTGCTAGATAAATCAGTTTTCCAATCAGTCGTCGAAAGTATTCTGGATTTAGAAGGAGATGATTTTTGTCAGAGGTGTGAGCACAAAGCTTGTGATTAACATCCATGAGAGTATTAATCGGCTTGCATCCAGAATAGCCAGCATCCTGAAGAAGGTCAAGATAGTACTTTCGTTGGGATAAAACCAGACCATCAGGCCGTCTTGCAATCTCAAGGCCAAGAAAGTATCAAAGGTTTTCCAGATCTTTTGTTTGAAATACAGAACAAAGATGTTATTTGATCGCTTGCATTCCCTTTTCATCATCTCCTGTGATTAAGATGTCATCAACATATACTAGAAGGAGAAACGTTGCCGTTGTCTTATGTCGAGTGAACAAAGAGAAATCTGCCGAGCTCCGAATAAAGCCAACTTCCCGAACAGCTCTACTGAACTTATTGAACCATGCCCGAGGAGATTGTTTGAGATCATAAATCGATTTTTTGAGGTGACAAACTCGGGACTCCCCCGTAGTCTCAAACCCAGGAGGCTGTTGCATATAGACAGTCTCTTGCAGATCTCAATTTTAAAAGACATTCTTTATATCCAGCTGATATAGGGACCACCGGCGATACACAGCTACGGAGAGAAGTACACGAACCGTATTGAGCTTGTCCACCGGAGAGAATGTTTCCTCATAATCAAGGCCTTGTTGTTGAGTAAAGCCGCGAGCCACCAGACGGGCTTTAAGACGCTCAATTGTCCCATCCGGAACATGCTTGATGACAAAGACCCATTTACAGCCAACAAGAGTCTGTTCTGAAGGAAGAGAGACCAGATCCCACATGTGATTAGCTCAGAGAGCTGTCATTTCTTCGTCCATGACCACCCGCCAACTCGGATACCGACGAGCCTCCTGCACAAAGTTAGGCACAAAAATAGAGGATAATGTAGTGATAAATTTCTGAAGCGCCAGGGACAGACGATGTAAGGATACGTAATTCGCCATGAGATTGGTTGTGGAGGCGGGAGTTAGATCAACAGGTTGTAGAGTGCTAGAGGTGGAAGCCGACTGTAGTGGGGCGACGGAGCGAGGAGGTTGACGAGTATAGACACGAAGAAGTGGAGGTGGTTGGAGAACATGAGCATTGGTGGGAAGTGGTGGTGGCAAGGGGGACATAAGGGGGATGACAGGCCGTGGTAATGATGGTTAGGGAGAGGTGGTGATGAAGCAGTAAAAAACGGTTGATCTTCCAAATAGGTAACATCAGCCGAAACCGTCACCTTGCGAGTAGTGGGAGAGTAGCAAACATACTTTTTTTTAGTACGAGAATAACCAACGAACATATGTTTGTCTGTCTGAGGATTGAACTTGTCAATGGAGGGATCAAGATGATGAACATAGCAAGTACAACCAAATATGCGAGGGGTGAGGGGGAATGGTGGTGTGGAAGGAAAGAGAACATTGAACGGGGTGGCCTGATTGAGGACAGAGGAGGGGAGACGGTTAATGAGATGGTATGTCATCAAAACCGCAAAATGTTAATACGCCTTGGGAACATGCATCTGAATTATGAGGTTGCGAGAAATATCAAGAAGTTTATTTTTGCGCTCAGCCGCACCATTTTGTTGAGA
This sequence comes from Platanthera guangdongensis, assembly GCA_039583875.1. NCBI lineage: Eukaryota > Viridiplantae > Streptophyta > Magnoliopsida > Asparagales > Orchidaceae > Platanthera > Platanthera guangdongensis. Next base: position 168,443,921 of record CM077161.1, read on the forward strand.
AGTGTAAGCACACGAAGTCTGATGAATAATCCAAAATTCAGAGCAGAGATTATTGAACTCATGACTCGTGTATTTACGAACATTATCCGTCCGGAACGTTTTGATTTTATCGCCAAACTGTGTGTAAGTCTCCAGAACGAAAGCACGGAATACACGAGGAAACTCAGAGCGATCACGAAGTAAGTACAACCAGATCATTCCAGAATAATCATAAAAAACGTGATAAAATAACGATAACCAGACACACTTGCCATTTTATACGAGCCCCAAACATCAAAATGAACTAACATAAACGGAGCAGAGCTCCGGGTACAATGAGGAGAAGAGGAACGATGTTGTTTCCCCAAAATACAAGAATCACATGTAAAAGCGGGAAACAAAATATCAAGAAGAGCCTTCTGGAGAACTGGAAGAGGAGCATGTCCAAGACGCCAATGCCAGTCAACCGAGGATACGAAGGAGAGAATGGTAGGAGAGGTGAATGTGAGAGCAATCTAAATCAGCAGTGAGACGACTAACAGAGAGTAAATTAAAAGGAGAGTCTGGGACATGGAGAACCGAGCGAAGAGAAATAGAAGGATTGAGAGGTATATCAGCAGAGCCGGAGACAGGAGCAGTGTTGTCATTGGCTACGGTGATAAACTTTGGATGCGGAGAATCCAAGTATCGGGGTGGCTTCAGGGAGGTAATATGGTGAGTAGCACCGAAATTCACTATCCAGCGCGAACTAGTGGAGAGATAAGCGATACCTTCATTAGAGATGGCAACAGAAGCAGGCGAGTTTTGGAGCAATCCTTGAAGTTGTTGGAGCTGGTGACAGACTTCATCAAGATCAGCACGAGTGGGGGAGGGGCTGTGGGTAGCAGCAGTAGTTGGACGAGGAGAAAGACCATATTTACGATAGCAGGTCGCCCCAAGGTGGCCATCCTTGCCACAGAAAGAACACTTAGCCCGGGGCCGACCACCACGACCTCTCCCTCAGGAGCCTGTACGTCCTCCACGAGTAGGGGTAGGTAGCAAAGGTGCAGGAGTTTGCTAGATAAGGGTCGATGATGGAGGGCAGATAACATGCGGAAGCGGTGAAACTTTTAACAACATGGAGCACACATCAGAGAAGGAGGGAATAGTCGGAGAGGAGAGGACTTGTGCCCGAATACTATGAAGATGAGGCGGAACACGAGTCATTATCATAGCAATACAAACAACTTCCTTTTGAGCACGTTGGGCAGCTAGATCGGTAGTCGGGGCTGATGCTAAATCCATGCTTCAACTATTGTCTTGGACCGAGCAACAAAGGAGGTTAAGTCAGCAGCGCTGCCAGAGTCAAGGGACTGAAGATAAGTGGGGATGTCATACAGGTGCTGGAGACTGTCCTTGCCGGAGTAAAGGGAAAGGAGCTCATCCCACATCGCCTTGGCCATCTCGTGGTACGTGGTCATGCGGTAGCGTTCGCCATCAAGAGAGTTAAGGAGCCATGTTTGAACACGACCATCGTTACGAAGTCAGTCATCAGTTGGAGCAAAGGGCACAACCTGAGTTAAATGATGCAAGAGTCCTTTGGACTGAAAAACGCGGTGAACATAATGGACTCACTCAACAATGTTCTTCTTTCCAGTAAGAGAAATGGTGGTGATTCTCAACTTGTTGCGGAGTTCAGGAACAGGGACAGCCACCCCAGCTGGAAGAGAAGAGGCAGTAAATGAATCCATCAGCAAGCGGACAAGCGGTTAAGGAAGCAGACCGCACAATAGAAGAGAAACGAACCAGCAGCGGTCAAGAGAAGAGCAAGTAGAAGAGTCTGGGCGAACACAGTGAGCAGACCACGCGGTCAAGAGAAGCGAACCAGCAGCAGAGCATGCAGGAGGAGACCGCACGGTAAGAGCAGAGACCGGCAACAAGAGCAACAAGAACAAGCTACGAACTAGATAAGGAGAAAAGCAAGCTGTCCGCGACAGACAGTCGATGGACAGGCCGCAACGGCTAGAAGAAAAGGTTGGCAGACCACAAAAGCGGATAGACCACAAGATACCGCGAGGGCAAAATAGCGCGGACAAGCAAAATAGGCCTCAACTAGAAGAGGCGCGGATGTGCAAGGAGATTGTGCCAAAAAAAGGAGCGGCTATAGAGGACAACCACGACGGCAAGAGCAAAACCGCACCAAGCAGGGAGAGCAGACCGCTGCGAGCAAAGAGCAGACCGCGAGAAGAGAGAGTAGCTGCTAGAGAGAATAACCACGGCGGCAAGAGCAAAACCGCACCAAGCAGGAAGAGCAGACCGCTGCGAGCAAAGAGCAGACCACATGACTTGATCGCGTGAGTAGGAGGGACGTCGGACCAGGCAGACCGCTGTGAGACACAGGCCGCAGCAGGATAGGATGGTGGGACCCAGCGGCCAAAAACTATAAAACCAAGAGGAGAGAGCCAAAAAAATGGAGGGGGCAGCTTGTTGAGAAGCCTGCAGACTCAAGCCAGTAGTCCACGTGAAACCGAGCAGAGGAAGACCGCTGGAGAGATGCGGACAGCCAATACTGCTAACCGCTGAACACAGGAGACCGGAAGGGGTTGGGTGGTTAGAAAACAGCAGGCCACATAGTCGGATCTTGAAGCTCTGATACCATGTAGAGAAAAATCTGAAACCTTGTATATACTTCTTCAATGTACAATTTCAAATATGAATACATATATATAGGGAGAGAAGAGAGAGAGAATTCCAAATTTCAAGATGTGAGATTATTACATAAAGTGGAAGAAGGCCTATAATGGGCCACAATATGGGCACTTACATCATCATTTTCTAACAAAAGCGAAAAATGAAAAACCAGAAAAGACCATTTTTACAAAGCCGCTTGCATAAGTCAATGAATTGGCTTCATGATGTTTTTGTTTTCTATTGAGTACTGATACACAACCTGACTTATGGATGAGACCTATTTGCACAAGTGCATGCTACACTGTCCTAATAAATTCTCCAAATGTTGTTAAGATTTATGATTTCTTGTGCCTCAAATCATAAGCCAAAATATGATCCTCACATCTCCACCAAGTCAAAATTTATTTCAGTCTCACCAAGTCAATCGAAAGAAAACATCCTCCACATCAATGTTCTTACTAGACAACAAATGATCGGTTTGATTTTTTTTTTTTTAAACTGTTCTTCGTTCAGTTACGGAACAACATTCTCTTCGTTATCCTAATCTGAGTCCAACCCGACCCTAATTGGCTAAGCACATGGGGTAGGTCTATCTCCAGTAAGTCCTCCAACATGAGATTGCCAAATATTTAAGATTCTACCCACTTTTAGGTTATATAATATATCCTAAAAATCCCCTGCGAGAGGCTAGGGTTTCTTTATTCAAACAAAGTTGTGTTTTGTTACAAGGGAACTCATGTTTAAAGGGAAAAACAAACTTCAAAACTCCTAAACATGAAATTAAACAAAGAATACACATACACCTACTAAAGCCGAAAGCAATGAATAATGTAGAAAGAAATGATGAGGTGCAATTTTATTCTTTCACATGGGGGCAATATATAGGACTTACATCAAGACACCCAACACCGATAGGCGGTGTGGGACTAAACTCAACAATATTAAACTATTGAATAATAATAACCCTAACACTCCCCCTCAAGCTGAAGGGGGATCCTACAGCTTGAACACAACATAAAATGGAAGGTAAAAGAAGGTTGAGAACGTGGGACAAAACAACAGCCACCGAGTCCCAACCGCGTGTCACCGGGGATACTTCAACCGGGCAAGAGCCACACGACGTTGGTCCACAAAACCGACCATGACCACGCTGGATACACTCGGAACGGAAACTAGGTCAACCACGAAAGACTAAACCAACCCTACCAAATCCAGAGAAAATGACGAGAAGACACAAACAACATACGCAATCGACCCGGGGGCCATGTGTGACTAAGGCATGAGTCGGGAAAGAGACATCTGAGTCGCCGTTACACAAACACTCCCCCTCATGTGGAATACGTGCATAAAGGCATAGACTATGCTTGGAGGCCGCGACGTACACTCCCCCTCTCGTTGACCACGTGCACGTGTGGGACCCTCGTCAGGTACATGAATCCAGATCATGTGGAGAAGGAGCCGAAATCGCACGCGAAGCAAACTAACACAACACACTACAACAATAACAACTTAAAAAAACAACATTAAAGCTTAAACCGGGCCGGAGAGGAAGCTGCGCACGTAGAGCAACAACGACATATTCCTGCCGACGTCGAGGAAGATGCAGCAGCACGACATAGAGAGCTGCCGGGCCGGACTGGATCTGAAGAAGAAGAAAGTAGACGGCCGAGCAGCAGCGACACACAGAGCGGCCGGAGAAGAAGAGAGCAGCAGCGGCACACAGAGCAGTCAGAGAAGAAGAGAGCACCAGCGGCACGCAGAGCAGCCAGAGAAGAAGAGCAGCGACAGAGCAGCGACAGAGCAGCAGCGACACGCAGAGCAGCCGGAGAAGAAGAGCAGCGACAGAGCAGCAACGGCACGCAGAGCAGCCAGATAAGAAGAGCAACGGCAAAGGGCATCCAGGCCGGAGAAGAAATAGTCGGAGAGAAGTAGTCAGAGAGAGGCTCGGAGAAGAAGTGGTTGATGTCGCAACCAGAAGCCGGAGGTGTCGTCGATGTCGCAGACGGAAGCCGGAGGAGCCTTCGACGTCGCAGGCGGAAGCAGCACAGGGCAGCGATAGCGGAATCGGAGCCGCTCCTGTCGACGGGATTAGCAATCGACTCCGTCACACAGGAGCGGGAGCGGCGGACGTGAGCCCTAGCAGCTCGCAAAAAAACGAGCACGGGTCAGCGGCGGGGGATTAGGTGAAAACGGGAGACGGAAGAAAATTTTTAGGTTTTCAGAACGATTCACTCTGATATCATGTAGAAAGAAATGATAAGGTGCAATTTTATTCTTCCACATAGGGGCAATATATAGGACTTACATCAAAACACCCAACACCGATAGACGGTGTGGGACTAAACTCAACAATATTAAACTATTGAATAATAATAACTCTAACAAATAATAGTTTGGAGACCCTAACCAACCTCAGATGGCTTGAAAATGACGACCCACGTGCATCGCAATGCGGCTTCGCTTCTAGCGTGCATATTTCGGTCCTTTGCTGAGATTTCTTGTCCTGCATCAGTCACATAGCCAGCTTTTGGTAAAAAAATTTGAAAAATCTCAAATTGGAATTTTATTTTTAGAATATATATGATTCCACACTGTCTAATGTAGTTTATAGTTATTTACACTTTTATTAGATTATAACAGAAATATACATTTAATTGAAACAAAAATGTATGAAATTATGGAGCATGAACCATGCTTGTATGATCGAAACTGCGGCACCCGACGATCATGCGGGCGGAGGAAGCCTTCTAACATTTGTAGAGTTGGGCTCATGTTCAGATTTCTGGCAGAATGCATCAGTATTGATAGTGTGATTCGGGGAAGCACCCTCTGAAAGGAAGTTTTAATTTAGCAACATCAAGGTAATAGAAACCCTAGACATTTGATATTTTTTTCTTTATTCCTCTTGTTGGTTTTGCCTCTTGCAAAAATACAGAGTAAGGTTTGCCTACATTTCACCCTTGTGATGGAACCCTTCCCCGGACACTCGCTGCGCTGGGATGCTTTGTGCACCGGGCTGCCTCCTATTCCTCTTGTTGGTTTTGTCAATTGTGGTGATATTTTGTACGGTCGTCCTTTTGATTATGCTCCTCATGGAGCAGATCAATATCGGTCGAACCACTTAAATCTCCCCCCATGTTGACCGTCACCAAACCTTCATTCCTAGTTCCGCTACACGCTGCGCATGAGGGGACTTTCTGCTCGGCTTCTAGTATCTTTTCACTTATGATACAAATCCCTGAGAGGATTGAACGATCATTATATTCAATTTCTTTGTAATTGTTTTGTAAGGTGGTTTACCGGGACTTCCGCTGTAAGTATGCTGAATTACAGGCTGCACAAAATGTAAACTTGGAGGAGAGTGTTTTATTTGCCAACTCCCAAATGGGATTTGGGTAATTTATAGTCGGTTTGTATTGTTAATTACGCTAAAATTGATGAAAATTTCTTTCGCGCCGTGCAGATTCTGAAGACGAGTGACGGCGGACATGATCCATGAACAACATGCAAATATAAGTTTGTGTTCTGCTTGCATTTGGGTGATTGGGGGTGGAGCATTCGTTCGTTGTTTGTCTTGCAACTTCTCGTCCTGGTCCAAAATTATCTTCACCTTCAGTTTTTCGCAATTTCTCCGATTTCTTTCAGCTCAAAGATAGCTGGCGATGGAGTAGATTCTTAGGGAGCTCTTTTTGCTGCCAGGGGATAAAATATATATATATATATAATTTCGACGTTTGCGGGGAGCACATGCGCTAAAAGTGAACTAAATTTTGCTTTGGTCTTTCTCATAGTTTTTACTTGAACATGGAGGGAGCGCCCGCAAAGCTGCGGTGGACGACCCGACCCGACCGAGTAACCTATTTTTTTTCACCACCTGGACATGTGTTCTAATATGTATTTTTAACTTAAAGAAAGAGTCAAACATCATGCTAGCAAAGCATCACATGCGAAAAATCCTACAGAGATACCTGCAATTGCTTTCTCTTCTCTTTTTAGATGGGATCAAACTCAACAACTATCTATTATAAAAAACGTGCGTCGAGCTGTTTCCCGCACATATTGGATTCTTGATCTCATTGATGGAAAATATATGTCCTCGTGACCCATGCAAGTTAACCAGTGACATAACTGTTGAAACCGGAATTCGGCCTCTTGTGGAGTTCGACCCTCGGGGAAGGGGTGGTCTCGCGCCTACTTTGCTCCTGCAAGAAAAACAACGAAAGAGACAAGAAAGAACAGACCCAAGGGCTCGGCAGGGAGGTCCCACCACAAACCCGAAGATCTCTGAGCGCTTCCCCTCCTTAGCCAGAAGCCGAGCTAAGGTACTCTCAGAGAACACTCGAAAATGAGAGTCAGGAGGCACTGAAAGCGTCCCCTCTGAGGTACCCCTTGGGTCTTATTTATAGCTATTTGGAACCTGAACTGCCAATAACCAAAGTAACTGACCTGAAAATACCAAAAGACCTTTAGCTGGGTCTGCCAACAGCCAAACTCCGCTGTCCTAAGCAGCTATGCGCAGTCCAACCTGGTCTGCCAACAGCGAGGCTCCGCTGTTCTGAGTAGCTATTCGCACCCCTGGGGAGTCAGCTCGCCTCCAATTCTTCTTCGCGGGAGGCGGGCGCGACCTGACTTCAGCTGCCCGCCCATGCTCCCTGGGCGAGTGCGAGCCGTGCCGGGCGAGCCGCCTGTCTTCTGCCGGGCGGACCGGCAGCCAGGTCGCGTGTGGGGGTCGGCCGGCGGCCACTGCGACTCTCGATCGGCTCGCCAGTCGCGGGTCGCCAAACTCGTTGCTTTGGCCAAGGACTCTTCGCGCGACCCGCTCGCTTGCCTCGTCGGCTCGCTCGCCTGAAATGGCGGGAGCGGGCCAGCCCTTCTGCCACATATCTGTTTGCCGCTCGGATGCGGGCCGCGGGGAAGGTCTGCTCGCCTCCCTGGTGGGACCCACTCGCCGGACACGGGGTTGTACAATAACGATCGACCCTTCTTTGCCAGATCGAGCTTTTGGTGAATGGATGGAACAAGGAAAACTCTACCTCGGTTGGGTTCTAAGCAAACTTTATAAATTGTAAGACACTTTAAGTGAAAAATTTATCAATGAGCTCGTGTGATGTTTTGACATGCTCAATTCAGTTCTTCGAAAGTGATGGATGCCCGTCTGACCCTCTTTCATTGTCTTAAGCATGTTTTGAGAGTATAACTCGGTCTCCGTTGAGTGATTCAAGCGGTTTCTTGCTCTCATATGCCTTCCATATCTTTCTACTATTGTTAGTTCAAATGCTCCTCATATTTGAATGAGGTCTATGTGCGATATTATAATGTTGATTTTTTTCATAGAGTGATGGCTGATATGGAGAGCTCTCAGGCGAGGAGGCTATTAAGACGCATGAAAGCAATTGATTTAGGGTTTGTTTGGCCCTGCGGCGGAGGTTGTGAACGTTGTGATTATGAGCCATTATTCGTAAACGTTTGAACTTGCCTATAAAACTCCATCGGTTTTTATGTTCAAAATTATTATTTTTTCTTGACGGTAGTCATAATCATTGTCATGCCAAAACACAGTTTTTATGACTGATATTTCTCTCTTAACTCACCGGGCTAAAAATGCCGCAACAAAGAGACCCTTAATATCTCTCATATGATATGTTAAATACTTCCTTGAATGAAGGAAGGCTTCCCTCCAAATTTAATTTTAACACTTGAATATGCAAGTGGGGACCATGGCAACTCCTTATTATACATGTGCATGTCAGCATTAATAATAAATTAGCATTTAATCCACATGTGAGAGGGGGCCTGAAATGCCCTGTCTTTTTAATTGCAAGGGCAATGCATAAGGTGCACAAATTGGCCTTGTATTTAGAGCTGACATTGAGATTCTGTTTGGGATATTTGTGGCTGCATGAAAAGCATTGGTGAGAGGAGGAGAATGTAGATGTAGAGCTTGTTGGTTTGGTTCGGATCCAGTTTGATCCGTATCCGGATTTGAAATTTATTTATTTCCCCTTTAGAATATGTACAGCCAAATCAAAAAGAATAAATAAAAAGAAAAAACTATTATCTTTTTTGGGACTTGCCGTGATTTGCCAAAGAAGAAGAGGAAATATTTGATTTCCTTTTGTTGGTAGGGGGCCTCTACACAGAATATATCTCAGTCATCATTATAAAAGAGTTTTTTAAGATTAGCCGCATATTGAAGAATCACCCCGTGTGAAAAAGGCGTTGCCGCCTGTAGCTGTTTTATGGGTAGCCGCATGAAGGTTGGTGAAGAGAGATATCCGCCGGCATTGAGAGAGAGAGTACTGTCGGGCTTGTTGGAGTTTGTCACCGGTGTTGCAGTGGACGTTCTTTGGAGTGGAGAGGCGTGGTGTCGACGGTGTGTGTGAGTGCAGTTAGCCTCGACGGTGGTTTCTCTCTGGTGGTGGCGTTGTTCTCCTGTAGCGGCGTTGTTCTCCAGCGGTGGTGCGATTGAACGTCGAACTTCAACGTTGAAAGTTCGGTAAATCTTGTGCGTCTGCAAGACGGATTGCAGTACATATCTCAGATTCTCGCCGCGGATCGTGCGTGTCCGGAGCATACACGGCATACTCGCTGACGGTCATTTTTCTCATGGTTTCCCTTTTATTTGAATTTATATTTCATGATATAAATTGTGTGCCTATATTTTATGTTCTTAATTATCTACAATATTTATAGCTATATCTATTTGTACGTGATTTTACAGTAGAGTTAGGTGAAAAGAAATGTGAAAACATAGAAAGCTTCTTTTCGCTTTTTATAAAAGTGGGAGGTTTCACTAGTTTTCAAAAAGACACTAAAACACTTTTAAAAAGGCAATGTTCCCATCACCTGAAAACTAAGGCTTCGTTTGGGAGGACTTATTTTCACCGGTCAAGCGGTCACGACCGCATGAACTTGACCTTAATTAAGGTTCGGTTCATGCGATCGTGACCGTTTGACCGGTGAAAATAAGTCCTCCCAAACGGAACCTAAAGGCCTGCAAAACAACAAAAACAATTAGGATATAGCTTTTTTCGACCACCACAATTCTCCGCTATTCTCCGCTCGAGTTCCAAGAATTTGACCGCCATTTGAAATTGAAAATTTCTATCCCATCTCCAACAAATTGGTGAAAAGTGTTTGATTTTGAGTGAACTTCCTACTTGATTCATGTCAAGTTAATTAATTTCATATATTAATTAATTATCACTTTTTAATTGAAGTGATTATGTTAATTTGTAATATCAAAATAATGCCAGATTATGGCTTCGTTTGGCACGGTGGTGGCGGTCATGAACATGGGGTTAAATTGTCATTTCTTAACTCCCACCAAAAGAATTTCATTCACTTTTATGTTCAAACGAATGATGTTTGTTAGGTGATCCTTAACGAATGACATTTTAACTCATGCGTTTATGACCGCCGCCACCATGCCAAACGGAGTTTACGTTGGATGGCACTCTGATAATTATAAGATTTTGTTTGGGATAGCTATTGACTAGCGAAAAAATAGCGATGAAAAATTAATGTTGATATTAGAACTGTTTGAAAAGCAATAGTAAAAAATAGCAATATGATGAGATGGAGGAGATTATTGATCTATGAGATGAGAAGTATGAAAATAAAATAGAACATTGTATTCTCAAAATATAAAATCTAGAAAATTAGTTCATAATTCTAGAAACACGATACAAAATTAGAGAAATCTTACAAGACATGATGTTCAGAGATCTAAACGCGGCAGAAAATTGCACTCAAAATTTTGCAAATCTCCTTTTCGATGAAGATCTGGTATGACTCATCCTCCTCTCCAAACCCTAGTTCTTCCTTTTTGAAAAAAAATTATAAAAATATGGTCCAAAAATCATGATTTCTCTCTCCTCAACCTATTAAAATCTTCCCTCCCCCATTAGGGATCTCATGATAGCCGAATAGATGCCTCCCTTTGCTTTTGTAATTGTCAAATTTGAGCATTTTCGAATTTGAAATCTCAATTTCCGCCAATTTGACCCATTTTAGCTTTTTCTCAACAAGTAAGAGTTCAATGTTGTCCATCTTGACTATTCGCGGTCTTAAAAACACATAAAACGTCTATTCGTAATTTTACAATTACTTAAATTTTGTGGACTGCGAATATAAATGGGTTGCATTTACGGGTGAAGAAAATATTAGGCTAATGTTAAAAGCACACCAATTTTGACTATTTACAGCCAAAATTTATTGACACACCAAAAAATTTATTTACACATCACATTGTTATTAACACACCAATACTGAACTATTTAAATTGCACAACAAATGTGTAATTTTTTTTTTTTTTAAAATTGCATCTATCTTGCTAGCATTACTAGCAAATAATAGGTTCAAAAATTGTTCAATTATAGCAATATGTCGAACCCACTGAACTAATCCTTCTTTATACAGAATTAGAAACTGAAGAATGCATCTCACACAAATTGACAATAAGGATTGTCTTCTAAGTAGGTCCATGGGAACTTCATCAGTAACCAGAATGATCTGAACAATAAGGAAAACTAAATTACCGTCTAAATTAAACATTCAGTCCAAAATAATTGTTGCTACCATGAAATACTGTCCGAGATAACTTATTCTACAAAGATCTGAATTTCAAAGCAAAAAACCACTTATACAAACTTAAACCCTCCACAATACTACGAAGACGAATCAACATCTCACAAAATCACTGCCTTCTGCTCCCAAACAACAAAGGTAAAATCTGACGAGCAAACTCGATTCCAAAAAACTCCAAGAAAATGGTAAAACCTTTCCAAATCTGTATTTCCAGCCTAAACATTTTGGAGCAAAAGCAAGGAGAAACAGAGGAAAATATGGATTTTGAAAGGGAAAAAATTGAGGAAGATCTTACCTGACTCGGTGTTTCTCAAGAAATCGCTATAGCAATTGCCTCCATACTACTTAATGACGTCGTCCGATCTCAGCGCTCTACTGTGATGTAGATCTTGGCAGCGATGGAACCGTAGAAGCGGAAGAGAGCACTGTCGGGTGGAGTGCGCTTAAAGGATTTGATGTTTTTGGATCCTTGGGGTTTTAATATCTTTTGGGGGACAATTTGCAAAATGCACCCTGAAAATATAGGGTTTTGGCAAAATGCACCCCGAAAGTTTAAAATTGGCAAAATGCACCCCCAAAGTGGGTTTTCTTGGCAATATGCACCCTCACTAGGCAAAAAATGAAATAGTCAAAATGTACATTATAGGGTGCACATTACCAAGAAAACCCACTTTGGGGGGTGCATTTTGCCAATTTTAAACTTTTGGGGTGCATTTTGCCAAAAGTCTATATTTTGAGGGTACATTTTGCCAATTGCCCTCTTTTGAGTTTTTTTTTGGTGTGCTACTAGCCACAATTGGTGTGCTTTTAACACCTACCAAATATTAATTCCGAAGCGAGTCAAAAAAGAACACTATCCCTCACGTGCTGCCTCGTTGAAGCCCTGGCGGGCTAGCTGGGCGCGACTCGATCCATTTCAGATGTAAAAGCCTATTCGAGCGAGGAAGACGCAGATCGATCGGTGGTTTAGTGCCTCAGAGGCTGTGGAAGCGGTGGCGGCGATCGCTTCTTCGGCCAGGTGAGGGCGAGGAAGATGGACGGCGGCGCGAGCAGTAGCAGAAGAGTAGTCGGAGGAGGCGGAAGTGCCGGAGAGACGGTTTTAGTCGATCACGGTCGACGGAGGAGCCCATGCGGGTACTGCCGATCCCCTGGATGCACCAGCATCTCTCATGGTTAGTCCAGTTTCCCTAATTTCTCCTTTCTTTTCGTTTATTATCTTCGTCTTCTTAGCATCTGGATCTGTTGAGGATGCCAGTGTCTCCATATGCCTAATTCGTTCGTTTGTCTTGTTGGCTTGTTATCATCAAGTGCGTTTCCCTTTACTTTTTGTTCTTGTTGCTTCTGTAGAACTGTAATCCTTCTGTACCTGAAATTCTTGTAGCAAATTAATCAGCTATAGGTTTATGAATCATGAGTTCTGCATGAACCTTAATCCTTCTTTCAATCTGACAATGCAACTTGATAACATATTAGATTCTGGTTTAATCAATCTCTGACATATGGTTGAACAGGTTTGTGGGCTCAAAGCATTAAGGCTGATGACTATCAAGGTACACATCTTTGCAGCTCTAAAATGTTTCCTTTTATTTAGGCATTAGTTATCATCAAGAAGATGAATTGCAATTTCCTAGACTATAAAAGTTAACAAAACATCAAATCCATGGAATATCAACCTCTAATTGTTAATCATATGCATCTATTATGGTGAACATTGCCAAGTAATGCAATTATCTTGCTTGCACTTCCACTTTTCGTTTGCAAATTGCGGAGGTAATATAGGCTATTGTCATGAAAATGACTTGTGGCCCGGACTTGACTATTTCAAACTTTCATTTGTAATGACTTGGTGACCACACTACTAAGTAGATATGTGACAACTCGGTGTGATCATCAATAAAAATTACAAACCACCTTTTTGCTTGATAAAGTGATAATCTTTAAATATTTCTAAACATCATTGTAGATTAGTAAACTGGTTTCGAGAGACAATCGTTTTCAAAATAAATTTAACATGATGGTCTTTAGATAAATGATAACTTTCATATGCAATCATAGAACAATCTACACATTTAAATAATTGACTTAATACTATTGAGCCCTTGAAAATTTTTATCATTGGAAAATTTTCATAATAGTATAGACTATTTTCTCTCTAGCCTTGTGATGGGGATCAGCCGTAGGATCGACAGTGGAGGGCGGGCTCCCCCTTGGCTGACCCGCTCACGTGTATTCACGCAGGATACATTGATCGAATCTTCAATCAGAGACCACGAGCACTTCTAGAGTGATGTTTTATTATGTTCCCTATATTTTTTGGACATTTTACTTAGTAGTGATCGGACACTAAGCTTAACTGTCAATCATAACCATTCACGTCAGGTGTCCTAGTTAGTTTTTTATTATAATTAAGAGAGGATAACTACCATTGTAAGGTATTGTTAACCTTGTAAAGAAATTTATAGTTGGCAATGATATTGTGGTGTGACGCCCTGAGATCCCGTTATGCGACATCCTGGTTTGTTACTGTTTTCCGTTCATATCCCCTCAAGTAACCCTAACCACTCAAGTTCGCATCCTTCCCAATTCCTACTACAAAGCTACAACTTTCCTCCTCGTTGCCTTATGTTACGTCCTGTCTCCTCCTTCCCAGTCCCTACCGCAAAGCCACAAACCTATTCCTTGCTTCTAGCCACGCCACTGCCTCCTCCAACCCAATCCATGTCGCAAAGTTGCAACCCATTCCACATTTCCCTCCGCGCTACCGTCTCTCCTCCTTGTTACAGGCCACAAAACTGCATTGACTCTTTCTAGTGTGAAGTCACAACTCTACTTCCCCTCCTCTAATTCCTACATTAAAACCACACCTCCTCTCTTTTGTTTCCCTCCGCAGAACAACCTACCTCCTCCTGATTTCCTTCCCCAGCTCTGCAGCCTCCTTCTACAAGCTACAACCACCCAACGTCATTCCCCCTCCTCCGGACCTTCTTGGTTGTGAGTATCTTGGATTGTTTCGTATCATTTATTGAATATTAGATTAAAATCATGTATTAGCTTGGGGTGTTGAATAGTTATTGTCTTTTTTACTCCGTTTTCTTGTTTCCCTATAAAAATCCGTAAGTGAAGGTTTAGTTTAAATTCCTTCGTGCGAAAGGATAACATATATTGCTCGCTTAACTGAAATTGTTTTGAATGCCGTGCAACGTCACTAACCTTATTTAGTTATTGATTCTTCCCATTCAATTAATTCTGGATTAATTTAAATCATGCACAATATTGATTAGGTTTGAGCTAGTCAACCCAATGCCACTTATATAGGTTTGCATTAGTATTAGTCCACCTCCACTGCCTACCCTATGTCATCTTGCCAATCATAGAACAATCTACACATTGAAATAATTGACCTACTACTACTACTACTAAGCCTTTAAATTTTTTTATCACCAAAAAATTCCCATAAAAGTTGTTTAGACAGTTTTTCTTTGTAGCACTGCCAAATATTTTTTTCGCTTTGATCATATTAAAATGCATTGATTAAAATGCATTGAGATGCACATAAAATAATACTACAGTTAAATCCCTTGAATGGTTGCTGACATAGATTAAGTAAAAATTGGTTTTGAGAGACTATACTATTTTGAAAAAAAATCCCATGATGTTCTTTAGATAAAATCATAACTTTCATATTAAATCTTAGAACAATCTGCACATTGAAATAATTGACCTAATACTACTAAGCATTGCCAAAAAATTATCATAAAAGTAATATAGATTGTTCCTCTTTAGTGCTGCCAATCGTCTTCCTTGAGCTTTGATCATGAAAATGCAATAACAAAAAATAATACTGCAATAAAATCATTTGAAATGTTGCTGACATAAAGAAGATTTCAACCGATTTTATGGACACGACGTATTTATTTAAGATCAATATTTTCTGAGATTTCATTTAACCTTTTCCTGCCATGTGTGGAAGACTATTATCAACTATTCTTATGTTTTTAATTACTGAAACAAGGGGTATACGAATCAAATATATTAGATAAAATAGTCATATGATTAGAAGCCACTGAATCAATGTTCTAACCGAATGCATTTAAGGCAGTAGAAAGAGACAATGGATGTCGAACTGAATGGGTCATTGAGCAAATAGTTAAACTAGATGATGATGAATTATACTGTTGTAGCTATAGAGGTTGATCAATCAACTCGTTATTGAATGGATACAGGTCAATGCATAATGGAGCTGGAGTATTTCCTTGGTCCCTTCATGAAGCCAACTTTGCTAAATTATTTTGTATCTGCAGTAGCTACCAAGGTTGTTATGTAAACATTTGACTATTCCATTCTCTTCCAAACAATTTCCACTTCTTGTAATAGTCAAAGTAGAATGTATCTTCACAACCACCACGAGGCTGTAGAATCATGATGTCTGACAAACAGGTCAGGAGGAATAAGATGGGGGTGTGAGATGAAGCTCAATGTTAGTAGGATACATGATGATGCTGATGGAGAAGCACCGAGAAAACATAAAGAATGAAGGTGTATACAACACTTGAAGCTGAAATTAAACAACAATTGTAATAACACCGAAATCAATCTTAATAATGATGAGGGAGGATGCTAGTGGTGGTGGCACAACACTTGACAAATGCAAGGATCAACAACATTTGAAGCAGATGAACTCAGGGGAGGGATGGAGTTGCGACAATACTAACAAATCAAAGCAATGATAACACCAACAAAATTGAAGCAAGGACGCAGATGAAGCGACAATGACAAAGTCGTGTTCCGACGTCGAAATAGAAAACAAATTGCTCTGTGAGGTTCAACGATAAAGGAAGAACAAAACAATGACGAGGAAGAAGCACATAAGAGGAACAACGACAAAAATGAAGCTCTAATACCATGTGAGATACTTCATACTTATGAACTTATCTGCTTCTAGAGAGAATACGAGCCCACACCACCTTGTGCTTACGCGTATTACCTCGTACTTTAATACTTATATTATAACAATGTTTATTTATATAGATAAGGAATACATCAACAAAATTTTGTTGGTCGGGTAGTCGGATACATTACATATAACCTCATGTTCGATGTTATCAACTTGTATTTGCCGCCCAACACTCGGATCCTTATAACATCATCGACCTATTTGCATTTTTGTATATTTAATTCTCCATGATATATCTGAACATATTTAGACAATGGGCGTTTGGTACTTTTACCTTCACATCGGTTGATGGGGACCTTTGCAAGAGCTGAAGACAAAGTCGTGATTGGTTCTCGTATGGAACGATGGGTCATCGAGTCCTTTCTTCTCCTAGTATAAACCTGCAGAGGTTTTGTCTTTGGTGGAGGAGGTATAGTCTCCCCTTGGCTAGGAGTATTGTGTGATGACATGACATAAGGTGGAGGAATCAATAATGGAAGAGTAGGAGTGGACTCACTTGTAATGTAGGTGAAAATCCCTCTGAAGGGAGGCCTCATAATAAAGCTCATTTTCTCGAAAGGCGACATCCATAGAGACAAGGATTTTCTTGGTTGGATGATGGTAGCATCTATAGCTCGTTTTAGTAGGAGAGTATACAATGAAAACACACTGCATGGCACAAGGGTTGAGTTCAGAGCTTGCAACGTTATGGTTATGAATATGGACGAATCACAAACACCCAAAGACTTCTGGGTAAGGTGAGTAAGAGATACACCCAATGTATGAAGCGGAGATTTGTTTTCTAAGACACGAGTAGGTAGGCGATTGATAAGATAGGCAACAATAAGATCATCTCCTCAATAATATCGAGGCAAATGCATGGTAAAGAGGAGACATCGAGGAACCTCAAGATGATGACGATTCTTCCGCTCAGCGACCCCATTCTGAGTAGGAGAGTGAACACAAGTGGTTTGATGCACTATGTGCAGGGTAGTCAAATATGTTTCGAAGGAGGCATCGGTGTATTTGTTGCTCTTATCACTCCGAAAAGTTTACCCTTAGCACCAAACTAGGTGGAAATCATGGTGTCGAGTTTATTGGACAGGAAAAACCTCATGTTCATGGTGCATGAAATAAATCAAAGTAGTTCGTGAAAAACAATCAATGAAGGTAACAAATCATTTATAACCTGAAATAGAAGCAACGTGTTAAATCCCCCCACACATTAGAGTGAATGACAACAAATGGAATAGTATAAGACAATGAAGAATGCGTAAAAGAGACATGCTTATGTTTAGCCAATTCGCATACATCATGGTGAAAGTTCTGGAAGACATGAAAAGGAAAGCTATGAAGCAAAATTCTCATAGAGGCATAGGATGGATGGCCTAGATTGTGATGTGAATAATTCAAGGATGGAGTCTGAAAGACATGTTGAGCTTAGGCTAAAGTAGTAGGATCGAACACATAGAGACCATCTTGCATCCTAAACAGAGCCAATCACCTTCTTCATATATTGTTCCTGAAAGACACAATAAGAGAGGAAAAGATAATTGAGCATTGAATGGAGTTATTCAAATGACTAACATACAACAATTTTTTTGTGAAACTTTGTCATGATTGGCAGAGGTTAAAGTAAAAGAAGAGCAGGAAATGCATCTTTTCCCTGTAATGGAGGAAAAAAATTCATTCGCAATGTGTAATTTTTCTCTGCTAGATAGTGAGAAGTAAGAAACAAAACTGATGAGAAGTCGGTCATGTGATCGGTAGCACCGATATCAATAATCCAATGAGAAAGTGGATGTACAGTAGCAGAGTGGATACTCGGAATACCTGTGTGGGAAAAGGAGGGTTCAAAAGAAGGCTCAGTAGAGATGCCTTGCATCATCCTGTGAAAGGCCTTTATTTCCTCGACGGAGAGAAAGTAGGGTACTGAGATGGGATCAATCTATCAGAAATAAAGCTCCCAACATTATGGTCTTCAAAGCACTCGGTCAAATAAGCAACACGGTGAGGAGAAGGTCCCCTCCCCTGGAATCTCCCACGGCCACGACCTCCACGTGGGTTAGGCCCTACCCAAGAAGGGGGGAAATCATGGAGCTTAACGCAGGTGTCCCAGGTATGTCAAAATTTACCACAACGATCGCAAAGAAGATGATCTTTGTTTGTAGGCCTTGGCTTCAGCTCATGTGGGTTAGGTTCGTCGGCCTTGGCTGCAGCTCAGTTGGTGATGAAGGCCATGTTTAAGGCTTCTTATCAAGTAAGTCGGGGGATCGAGCCCCCGCCTCAACACCCCGCCGCACGGAGAACAGGTGCGGAGACAGTTTGGGGTGTGCAGTCTGCAGACCTGTTACGGTCTCCGGGTCGGATGAGGGCCGGTGGGTTGTGTATTTGGTTGCCTCCTGATACCGGGATGCCCAAGTGGCAAAACCCCCGTAACACAATGTAGAATTCCAAAGCACAAATTTATTTCTTAAAGCCATTTTGGTAGACGTGGAGCTCTTAATTAATAGAGGATTCTCCTATTTTATGCCATATTGCTCATTAGACAAGCTTAGGAAAGTGGTAATTACAGCGGAGTGTTCTTATGTAAGTCTGGTATGCCCACAAGCCTATTTATTAAACCTGTAGGATAAATATAAATGGTTTTCGGTGGACTTATGAAGAAGGTGCCTATTTTATGTTTTCATGTTAAGTATCGTTGCTTTTTATGTTATTAGTTTGTTCTATGTGTGGATGCTATCTCTCTCTACAGTTAACTTATTTCACAGTACTACAACGGGTTTGAAATAATATTAAACATTTCATCTGCACTATAACAAAACTCTTATATGTAAGTTGTCATTGTCAATAATTGTTCTCAAGCTTCTGTTTGCTTGTCAAAACATGGCAAACGGTGCAATGCAACATTTCATTTATCTAATGTAATTAAGGTGGAGTTGATGAAATATAGAGTTCCCAAGTTTAAATATTTGTTATTTGTTTCATGATTAAAAAGCATCTGCATAACCACTGAGTGTAGTAAATATCTTGACTATTTTGGTACTTCTTTGGCCTTTTCTTTTACCTCAAATCACTTTTGTTGGTGGGTAGTGGGCTTAACACTGCTTCTTCCTTCTAGGTCTAATGGTATGTGAATAATGAATTAATGGCAGATCTTCTTGATCGGGGTTGGAGGAGATCTGGGTGTTTTTTGTACAAGCCTGAGATGGAGAGGACTTGCTGTCCTTCTTATACCATTCGTTTGAAAGCGTGCGATTTTGTTCCGTCCAAGGAACAAACTCGTGTGCAGAAGAAAATGGAAAGGTATCTGTATTTTTCACATGTTTAACGGATTTAATCCGTATGCACTACCTTCATCTGATTATTGGATATGCCTGCAGTATATCTTCATACCATACTGACTACATGGCTGATTCGTACTGCTGGATAGGTTTGTAGATGGTATGCTAAATCCAAGGAAACCAGACCACTCCAAAGAAGTGAGACCCGCCAATGGCTGCATCGATTCACGGAATAATCATTCTTTAGCAGATAGCTTAGGAAATACATTTGGAGAAACTTTATCTGGTAATAATGAAAAGAAGAACAAGGAAGATGTGTTCCTGCAAGTTTTGTTGAAGGGGGTTGATAATGCTGTAAAATCTTGCATTGAAAGAGGTGAATTTCCTTCTATTCACTTCCAAATGCAGTTGTCAAAAAGGTGGAACGTCAACCAAAAAGGAAGTTATCAGAAGATTTATTGTACACTAGCAACATCTCATTTCAGATTGCTGCATTATTAAGACGAGCCCAATATGCACAAGAAAAACATTCTACAGCTTATTTAGTTAATTCAAATCCGAATGGAGGCTCTTTGGATATTCCAGCTAGCATCATTGCTGAAAAGCTATCCTCTTCCATCAAATGCAGTGAACATATTGGCCTATTAGTTAAAGCCTGCAATGGCCACCTTAATTTCTATTCGTCTAACAATCAATGTAACTATTTAGATTTGGTTTCAAATACAGAAACATTCATACAAATTTCTGAAGGCACAAGTGATAAGAAAACCGAAAGTTCCTCGACTCACAGCAGTGCAAATATTCCATTTAAAAAACGGAAATTGGAGATAAGACTGAAAAGGTCAAGTTTTGATCCTGAAGAATTTTCCTTATACAAAAGGTACCAAATAAATATCCATGGAGATTTGCCGGATAAAGTAACAGAAAGCTCATACCGTAGATTTCTGGTGGATACTCCTATAATTTTTGTTCCACCTACTAGTAGCTCGAGGAGTGTGCCAGCTTGTGGTTTCGGTTCTTTCCATCAACAATATGTTATTGATGGCAAACTAGTAGCTGTTGGTGTAATAGATATCCTTCCCAGGTGTTTATCCAGCAAGTATTTATTCTGGGACCCTGATCTTTCTTTCCTATCACTAGGAAAATATTCAGCTTTACAAGAAATAAACTGGGTAAAGGATTCACACGAACAGTGCTCAAGTCTTCAGTACTATTATCTAGGCTTTTATATTCATTCCTGCAACAAAATGAGATACAAAGCAGCATATCGCCCATCCGAACTTCTATGCCCCCTTCGTTATGAGTAAGTTCTTTCCAAGTCATCTGATACTTTATATAAATTTTTTTAGTTCCTGTCTGTAACCTAGAAAGTGGAATGAAATTGAGGCTATAAAAAAGATAGGAAGATTGACATTTTTTTAGTTGTGACCAAGGAGCTGAAAAAACAGAAAATGGATGCCTTGAAAGGAATGTACTTGAATTCGGACTCATAATGTAATATGACATTATGTACCAGTTATTGTTATTTTTCAGCAGTAATTTTAGCTCGTCCGAGCTTTGTTTTCTCAATCATATTTTTCAAAATTATGAAGTTTCTCCAACTCATGCTTTTTAAATACAGTTCATCTTGGATACCAGTCCACTTTAGTTATGCACTATATGCTTAATTTTCAGGTGGGTACCATTTGACATTGCAAGACCCCTACTTGACAAAAAGTCATATGTTGTCCTATCAGATATTGCAACCAGACCATTCAATAGATCATCACCCCCACTTCTTAAGAGCTCTAATGGAACATCTTTTGCTGATAATAATTGCTTGAGTATAGCCTCCAGTAGCGAAGATGATGAAGCGGGTGCTGATCATGAATTTCTAGATGAAGATGAGGATAACAAATCAGATACAGAAGATAGTGATGAATCTTTGCATGGAGAATTAAGGAGGTTTGACATTAGCAATATTCTAATTGGCTTGCATGGTTCACGTCTCAGATTCAAGGTATGGACTTCGCGGTTATTCAAAATTATAAAACATGGACACTTGTGCATGTATGTCTTACCGCGTCAAACACGTACTGAAATGTCAATTTCTTTAAGCATTGCATATTTATGTATATATGATTTGTAAATATACATTTTTTCCTAGAGTTGATTTGCACGCCTTGGACATTTTTTACAAGACACCTCCATACGGCGGTACTACAGGGTTAATAAATAACCAATTCCCAAAATGTTAACCTCCTGTAGTTCTCCTGATACGACTCTTTTAACATCTTAGGCCACTTCTTGGAGCTACTTCTTATGTAAATAAAATATGTACTAGGATTATGGAGAAACTGTGGAATCTTGATGTCAAACCCGTATTCGCGAAAAGTGGGCCCCAACAAGGCAGGAGCATTTTTATGCTTTTGGGAGATTTTGCATTCTCGGTGGCCAATTTTGGCTCTGGCTTGGAAACATACTAGTGAGGGGGAGGAAAAATCAACACCTTCCCCCGGTCCCTCTAGAGGGCGGGTGCGACAAGATGGCCGGCACCCCCCTGGCGTGCTAGGTGCGAGGTGGGATGACGGGACTGGCTGGAGACCAGGATCCCGCCCCCCCAACACCCTGGCCGTGGGCAAGGGCGAGACCGGGCGACCAGCCCTCTCGCCCCAGGCGGCGAGCTCGCGGGGCGAGACCGGGCGGCCAGCCCTCTCGCCCCAGCTCGCGGGGCGGCGGCGAGCTCGCGGGGCAGCTCGCGGGGCGACCGGGCGGCCAGCCCTCTCGCCCCAGCTCGCGGGCGGCGGCGCCAGCTCCCCCAGGCGGCGCGGGGCGAGACCGGCGGCCAGCCCTCTCCCCCCAGGTCGCGGGGCGAGACCGACGGCCAGGCAAGCTCGCGGGGCGAGACCGGCGGCCAGCCCTCTCGCCCAGGAGGCTAGTCCGGGGAGGGTTCGCCCTCCGCCCCCTAGACCCTTGTGGACCCTGCGGTTTTACCATTTTGCCCTCGGGGGGGATTACCTCTTTACCCCCCGGCGTGGCTGTTTTCTATTGGCCCGAGGCATATTGGGCGTAAGGGTATTTTGGTCATTTTGGTACATGGGTTTTGGAAAACTATAAATAGACCCCCTTGGGTGCCTTTGGAGGGAGGACTTCCCCTTGCTTCCTCCTCCCTTAGCTTCTTCTTGGTAGAGTAGAGAGAGCTCCTCCAAGGCACCCTAGCTCGAGCATTGGCTAGGGAGGGGAAGTGCTCAGGTAGCCTTCCGGGTGTGAGGTGGGACCTCCGCGCTAGAGCCGAGGGTTTGTTCCTAGTTTCCCAAGTCTTTGGTCCGTGACGTTCCTCCGGGTGTAGTAGGTGTGAGGTCACCCCTTTCTAGGGACCCCGAACTCCACAGAGACCAAGTTTTTGGTTTCAACATTTTGGTGCGGTGAGCGTGGAGAGTGACCAGCACAGAAGATCTTGGGAGAGTGTCATGACTGGAGGTCAGAGAGGTAGTGATGATCTCGGCGAGCTCCCTAGCCCCGGACCCTTTGTGGGGAGGCAAGAGTTCATGGCCTCCATCCAAGGCATCATGGAGATGCTGCGAAGCATTGCTCCCCAGGGTGGAAGCTCCACTCCGACCCCCCAGGAGTTAGCTCCCCCTCTCGACGAGTCGACTCCCAGGGGCCTAGGCGAGATGACCCCAGCAGGGAGAGAAGGAAGTGCACCAGGAAGAAGGCCAGCGAAGGAGAGGGTGGGAGATGGGGTCGAGCGAGACCTCACCGACCGGGAGTTGTTCTCCAGCCCGGCAAGTGCCACCCTTCCAGGCGAGCAGGTGGCGCGAGTGGACCAGGCGAGACCACCCCTTAGGGGGTCACCCTTCAGCGAGCTAATCATCTCAGCTCCCGTTCCCGAGGGGTTCAGAGAGCCGGACATGACTTACGACACAGGGAAGGATGACCCCGTCCAGCACCTGCAGTGGTTCGAGGATGTCATCTCCATCAGGCCAATGACGGATGTCTTCAAGTGTCGCCTCTTTGCGATCACATTGAAGGAGAAGGCAAGAGACTGGTTTCATCAACTCCCTCCAAGGTCGATCTATGAGTTCGAGGACTTGAGCCGGAGCTTTCAGCTTCGCTTCTCCACCTCCAAGAAGCGGAAGAGGAGTCCTGAGTCCATCTTCCTGATAAGGCAGGGGGCCGAGGAGTCGCTGGCCCGTTACGTTGACAGGTTCCAAGAAGAGATCCTGGAGGTCCAGGAGATGCCAGTGTATGCTCTCCAGATGGCTTTCACCGTTGGGCTGAAGGAGGGCTTCTTCAAGATGAGCTTGACCCGGAAGGCCCCCCTTTCCTTCGAGGAGTTGATGGAAAGGGCGGCAGAGGAGATTGCCATGGAGGCGGCCAACCCGACATTTGTCAAGAGGTTGGAAAAGTTGACGGAGGTGGAGTCAAAGGAGCAGGGTGACTCAAGGCATCAGGAAGGAAGAAGGAGAGAGGAGCAGAGAGCTCAGGGGTTCCAAGGACAGGAGGGTCCTGAACCAGGCTCGAGGCAGCAGGGAGGACCTGCCCAATGTTCAGGAAGAGCTCTCATCCAAGGAGGGGGGAACTTCCACGGGGGCCAAGGGAGGTTCAACTTCTAGAGGCAGGCCCCAAGGCAGCTCTTGCCCCCGCCGCAGCAAGCCTTGACGATAGGAGGAGGAAGAGCTAACAGGAGAGAATGCCCAGCCCGCCGAAAGAGGGGAGAAAGAGCATTGCTGTACTGTGACTTCCACCAGGTGGAGGGGCACGCCACGGCTACCTGCCCCGAGTTCTTGAAAGTGAGGGGGGAGAGAGGCCCTGCCCAGCCGCAGCCGCCGGTGCGGGTAGAAGAGGTTCTACCCGGAGAAGGGGGTGTTGATATATGCGAGGACCGGGTCGACGTGGGAACCCGAGGCGGTATAGGAGTGATCCACGGTGGAGTCGGGGTTGAGGCCACTCGGAAGGCAAACCTCCATGTTATGTACCGAAGGAGCGTCGCCTCAACCTCCCAGGCCCCGCCCCCAGAGGAAAAGATCACCTTCTCGGTGAAGGACCTGCCGGATCATGTGGATCCGTTCTGCGATGCGCTGGTCATCCAGACGGCCATCGAAGGCTACACCGTCTCCCGGATCCTGGTAGACAACGGAAGCTCCGTCAACGTCGTTTTCAAGAAGGCATTTGACGAGATGAAGGTGGAGCCAAGGAGGGTGTTGGCCTCGGACGGATCCCTGTTCGGATTCTCAGGGGAGAGGAAGGAGGTCGAGGGTGGAGTGGGACTCCAAGTAAAATTGGGGGGAGTCTCGAGGAACTGTCGGTTCGTCATTGTTGACGCTCCAAGCAGCTACAACGCCATCTTCGGAAGACCCCTCATCAGAGCCTTCTGTTGCGTGCCGTCTTCGTTCCACCAGTGCCTCAAGTTCAACTCAGGGGGAATTCAGGTCAGAGTCAAGGGAGACTCCAGGATGGCAAGGCAGTGCTACGTCACGGCCGTCAACACCATCTCTTGGTTGGCCAAGGCAGAGGAGATGGAGAAGGTCATGAAGAGCTTGAGCAAGATGGAATTGTCCGAGGAGACGGAAGCGGAAGACGGCCATCATGCCCAGGCCCCCTGAGGGTGCCTCTCCACGCGGTAGTTTTTTCCCTTTTCTTGTCTTGTAACAAGTGCTACCCCTGACCAGCTGAAGTCAGGGGACCATGTAACTCATATTTTTTCCCGTTTGAGGATGTAGGATTTGGTAAGGTTTGATTGAGATGCTTAGTCCCTTTGCTCCGATGATGATTCCGCGGCCAGGCTCCCACTAGCTGGCAGGGCAGGTTGATCTCTCGTGGTAGCTCAAGTCCCTTTGCTCTGATGATGATCCCGCGGCCAGGCTCCCACTAGCTGGCAGGGCAGGTTGATCTCTCGTGGTAGCCCAAGTCCCTTTGCTCCGATGATTATTCCGCGGCCAGGCTCCCACTAGCTGACAGGGCAGGTTGATCTCTCGTGGTAGCCCAAGTCCCTTGCTCCGATGATTATTCCGCGACCAGGCTCCAACTAGCTGGCAGGGCAGGTTGATCTCTCGTGGTAGCTCAAGTCCTTTGCTCCGATGATGATTCCGCGGCCAGGCTCCCACTAGCTGGCAGGGCAGGTTGATCTCTCGTGGTAGCCCAAGTCCTTCGCTCCGATGATGATTCCGCGGCCAGGCTCCCACTAGCTGGCAAGGCAGGTTGATCTCTCGTGGTAGCCCAAGTCCTTTGCTCCGATGATGATTCCGCGGCCAGGCTCCCACTAGCTGGCAGGGCAGGTTGATCTCTCGTGGTAGCCCAAGTCCTTCGCTTCGATGATAATTCCGCGGCCAGGCTCCCACTAGCTGACAGGGCAGGTTGATCTCTCGTGGTAGCCCGAGTCCTTCGCTCCGATGATGATTCCGAGGCCAGGCTCCCAATAGCTGGCAGGGCAGGTTGATCTCTCGTGGTAGCCCAAGTTCTTCGCTCCGATGATGATTCCGCGGCCACGCTCCCACTAGCTGGCAGGGCAGGTTGATCTCTCGTGGTAGCCCAAGTCCTTCGCTCCGATGATGATTCCGCGGCCACGCTCCCACTAGCTGACAGGGCAGGTTGATCTCTCGTGGTAGCCCAAGTCCTTCGCTCCGATGATGATTCCGCGGCCACGCTCCCACTAGCTGGCAGGGCAGGTTGATCTCTCGTGGTAGCCCAAGTCATTCGCTCCGATGATGATTCCGCGGCCACGCTCTCACTAGCTGGCATGGCAGATTGATCTCTCGTGGTAGCCCAAGTCCTTCGCTCCGATGATGATTTCCGCGGCCAGGCTCCCACTAGCTGGCAGGGCAGGTTGATCTCTCGTGGTAGCCCAAGTCCTTCGCTCCGATGATGATTTCGCGGTCAGGCTCCCACTAGCTGGCAGGGCAGGTTGATCTCTCGTGGTAGCCCAAGTCCTTCGCTCCGATGATGATTCCGCGGCTAGGCTCCCACTAGCTGGCAGGGCAGGTTGATCTCTCGTGGTAGCCCAAGTCCTTCGCTCCGATGATGATTCCGCGGCCAGACTCCCACTAGCTGGCAGGGCAGGTTGATCTCTCGTGGTAGCCCAAGTCCTTCGCTCCGATGATGATTCCGCGGCCAGGTTTTCACTAGCTGGCAGGGCAGGTTGATCTCTCGTGGTAGCCCAAGTCCTTCGCTCCGATGATGATTCCGCGGCCAGGCTCCCACTAGCTGGCAGGGCAGGTTGATCTCTCGTGGTAGCCCAAGTCCTTTGCTCCGATGAGCATTCCACGGCCAGACTCCCACTAGCTGGCAGGGCAGGTTGATCTCTCGTGGTAGCCCAAGCCCTTTGCTCCGATGATGATTCTGCGGCCAGGCTCCCACTAGCTGGCAGGGCAGGTTGATTTCTCGTGGTAGCCCAAGTCCCTTTGCTCCGATGATGACCCCGAGGCCGTCTCGTCACCCAGGCTCCCATTAGCTGGCTTGACAGGTTGACCCATCGGGGAGGCTAAGTGTTTTCATCCCGAGGCTGTCTCGTCACCCAGGCTCCCATTAGCTGGCTTGACAGGTTGACCCCTCGGGGAGGCTAAGTGTTTTGACCCCGAGGCCGTCTCGTCACCCAGGCTCCCATTAGCTGGCTTGACAGGTTGACCCCTCGGGGAGGCTAAGTGTTTTGACCCCGAGGCCGTCTCGTCACCCAGGCTTCCATTAGCTGGCTTGACAGGTTGACCCCTCGGGGAGACTAAGTGTTTTCACCCAGAGGAG
Source organism: Platanthera guangdongensis (assembly GCA_039583875.1). Lineage (NCBI taxonomy): Eukaryota > Viridiplantae > Streptophyta > Magnoliopsida > Asparagales > Orchidaceae > Platanthera > Platanthera guangdongensis. Next base: position 168,471,092 of record CM077161.1, read on the forward strand.
ATTTGACCACCCAGGCTCACATAGCTGGCATGACAGGTTGACCCCGCGAGGAAATTACACTTCGCGAATACGTTGAGTTGAATGTTTCTTTCCGAGCTTGTGTCAACCTCGAAAAGAGCGGGGATTGTGTACAACCCCGTATTCGCGAAGAGTGGGCCCAAAACAAGGCAGGAGCATTTTTAAGCTTTTTGGAGATTTTGCATTCTCGGTGACCAATTTTGGCTCTGACTTGGAAACATACTAGTAGGGGGAGGAAAAATCAACACCTTCCCCCGGTCCCTCTAGAGGGGCGGGTGCGGCAAGATGGCCGGCACCCCTCTGGCGTGCGAGGTGCGAGGTGGGATGACGGGACTGGCTGGAGACCAGGATCCCGCCCCCAACACCCTAGCCGTGGGCAGGGGCGAGACCGGGCGGCCAGCCCTCTCGCCCTAGGCGGCGAGCTCGCGGGGCGAGACCGGGCGGCCAGCCCTCTCGCCCCAGGCGGCGAGCTCGCGGGGCGAGACCGGGCGGCCAGCCCTCTCGCCCCAGGCGGCGAGCTCGCGGGGCGAGACCGGGCGGCCAGCCCTCTCGCCCCAGGCGGCGAGCTCGCGGGGCGAGACCGGCGGCCAGCCCTCTCGCCCCAGGCGGCGAGCTCGCGTGGCGAGACCGGGCGGCCAGCCTTCTCGGCCCAGGAGGCTAGTCCGAGGAGGGTTCGCCCTCCGCCCCCTAGACCCTTGTGGACCCTGCGGTTTTACCATTTTGCCCTCGGGGGGGGATTACCTCTTTACCCCCCGGCGTGGCTGTTTTCTATTGGCCCGAGGCATATTAGGCGTAAGGGTATTTTGGTCATTTTGGTGTATGGGTTTTGGAAAACTATAAATAGACTCCCTTTGGTGCCTTTGGAGGGAGGACTTCCCCTTGCTTCCTCCTCCCTTAGCTTCTTCTTGGTAGATTAGAGAGAGCTCCTCCAAGGCACCCTAGCTCGAGCATTGTCTAGGGAGGGGAAGTGCTCAGGTAGCCTTCCGGATGTGAGGTGGGACCTCCGCGCTAGAGCCGAGAGTCTGTTCCTAGTTTCCCAAGTCTTTGGTCTGTGACGTTCCTCCGGGTGTAGTAGGCGTGAGGTCACCCCTTTATAGGGACCCCGAACTCCACAGAGACCTAGTTTTTGGTTTCAACACTTGAAGTAGATGGTAAAACCCTAGAAAAAAGAGAGACATAGTAAGAAGAAAGTACCTTTGAAGATAACTAGATAGACTTCTTCACACTAGTTTGAATTTTGGAAGAGGTGTTATCCACCAACTCGCAAAGTGAAGGATAAAGGGGATGGTAAGTTCTAAGCGAAGCTACAAAGGCTAATGAATACGATTTTATATGCACTAAACAATAGACCGGCACTAAACTTGCAATAATAAATATTATAAACAATAATACTAGATAAGCCACAATCAGTTAGAATCTCAAAGTAAAGAAACAAGTAATGCGATGTGTATGTGAACGAACGGGAAAATAAGCGAATAAATCTCAACTAGCCACAAAATAACACTATAAATCCATCATGCTGCATGCTTCCGCATTTTGATCCAATCTCGAGCTTCCCGCCTCGATCAAAGGTAATCTTATACTCAAAGATATTTATAATTTTTTTGCAGGATCTTCAACGCGTATTTGGGCCGATAGATAAGAGCGTCATTCGAGACCTGGAACTGCAGTTGGAAAGATACGTGAGAGTTGTGGGCACTGATCTCTCCAGCCATATTATTTACTCCCTTGGTTAAACCCATCCATCCATCCATAATATATATACACACACACATGTTATTATTGTCATTATAGCTTATAATGATGAACATCAGACTTATAGCTGCCTGCATCTCTATGTTATTATTGTCATTATTATTTGTTTAGTCTGAGCTCTCCTTTGTATTTTGTTCTCTTATTGTACACGATTCCAGGTTTCTATATATATATATATATATATATATATATATATATATATATATATATATATATATATATATATATATACTAGCATCTTCGAACGGGCTCCGCCCGTTCTCGATGCGTCGCTGCGGGCTCGCCCGCAACCAAGCGCCCGCTTGGCATTCCAGCGGGCTTCGCCCCCCCTGCAGTTATTTACAATTTTAAAATTTTAAAGTTCAAAAATTTATTTTTCTAATTTTTTAAATAATTATTTATTTTAAGAATATAAATTATTTAATTATTTAATAATTATTATTTATTAAGAATATAAATTATTGAATTATTTAATAAATTATAAAAAAAACAAAAACAAAAACGCTGGGGCAGGCCGCGGAAGCCGCCGCTTCCGCCCACGGCCGGCCGGCGGCCTGCCCGGCGCCCACCGGCGGGTTCGCCGGCCTCCGGCGAACACGCCGGCGGCGGCGGGGGTGAGACCGTGAAGGGGCGGGAGGTGAAAATGGGTATCGGGTTTTCCTCCATTGTGAACAGTTCAATCTTGGTTGATTTGGTTATTGACAGACTTTCTATTTTGAATCCAACGGCCCGTGTTTGATGGAGGCGGACTGTGCTTGAGATATGTGTTTGATGACAGGACGGGCCTCCGGCTTACGCGCCACATACCCGGCCGGACGGCGGGCTTCGCCCGCCCCCCGGCGGTGCAGAAATGAGATTCATGGTGTGCTTGAGATATGCCTATTGTATTATATAATAATATATATATATATATATATATATATATATATATATATATATATATATATATATATATATATATATATATATATATATTACTACACTTGAAATATGTCAGCAAAGCGGATCACAGCGAACTGCTGGTCTCTGCATCAGGACAGTAAATATTTGATGGTATCAAACCTTATTATATGCCTATATGTGAAAAAAGACTGCTGTCTCTTCAGGACAGTAAATATTTGATAGTAGAAGAATGTCTGATTGATTGAAATATTTTTTGTTTTTCGCCATGTATTATGGTCTGTTTGACGTGGGGTTTTTACTGTGGTGAGTCTGAACAAAAATGTCACTAAACTTCCCAACTAGGCGACAGTAGTACTCCGAATTAGGTAGAAGAGGATCAGAGTCAGACTCAGCACATAACTTGTGGTTTGCATCCAAGGATGTGACAGTTGGTGTACAACCCAAACAACCAACATTCTTTAGAAGATCTTTGCAATACTTTCGTTGAGATAAAAAAAAACCATGCGAGCTAAATAAGTGATTTAATTGAAATTGTCTCAAATATCACAACATATGCATTAATGCCTATTTTACAGTACATATTAGTTTTTTATGTAGTTTTATAAATAGACTTTTTATTAATAGACAGTTAATAATACTTCTTATTAATAAGCAGAACAAAATTTCTAGTACATATTTTAGTGTATGTAGTTTTATAAATAGGCTTTATAGACAGTTAATATAGTTTGTATTAACAAGCAAAAATATTTTTTAAATATAAATAGGCTCTGCTCTTTTTTGTTCGGCCGTTTTTTGTTCCATCTCCACTGGGGAGAAAACGCGAACACTAAAAAGAGTTTGTTTTGTAATATCCAATTCTCGCTACCTCAAAATGTTATTTTTGGTCTTTTATTTTTGAGAACCAGCCACTCCCCATCCAAATATCATTAAATTATATAAAGTAAAAGTTTAAAATTGGCAAAATGCACCCCATAAAATGAATTTTCTTGGCAATGTGCACCCTAGAGTGTACATTTTGGCCATTTCATTTTTTGCCTAATGAGGGTGCACATTGCCAAGTAAACCTACTTTGAGGGATGCATTTTGCCAATTTTAAATTTTAGTGGTGTATTTTGTCAAAAGCTATATTTCCAGAATGCATTTTACAAATTGGCCACACAAGTGTATTAATTTTTATTATTTTAATAAAAATTAATCAGAGCCCCCGTTGCCCCAAGTATAAATTAGAAATATCATGTTTTTATTCGGAGCCTTTTAAGCGACCATGACTTTTTGAAAAATGAGCATGCATTTAACTTAAATGCAGGAAAAGAGATATTATGGCTCCATTTGGCATGGTGGCGGCGGTCAGTTAAATTGTCATCTATTAACAATTTAACACCCACCAAAGAAACTTCATCAACTTTTATGTTCAAACGGATAATATATGTTAGGTGATCATTAACGAATGACGGTTTAACCCATGCATTTATGACCGCCGTCCAATATGTTCTCCGGTTAAGATACACAAATAATAACATTTTGTACCATATTGTTACATAAAAATAACCAAAACAGTTCTATAAAATTCACTTTTTTAACCGCCGTCCAATATGTTCTCCCGTTGCTCGCCAATGATCAAAATTGATACAGGCAGCATCCAGAAATCATCCTCAGAAACTTTAGATTTTACAGGAATGCCATCAAATTGTTAAAAAAAAAAAAACTTGATCTCAGTACAACATTAGTGGCATACTAATAAATATGAAATATTTACGAGAGTAATGTACCAGCAAAGTCCTGAAACATATATAAAGAACAGGGGCACAATGTAGTAATATATATATATATATATACACACAAGCAGTCGTGCACGGGAGACCCCGTGCGGGGCCGCGACATTGGTCTGGGGCGGCGACATTTGTCGGGGGCGGTGACATTGGTCGGGGGCGGTGACATTGGTCGGGGGCGGCGACAATGGTCGGGGGCGGCGACATTGGACGGGGGCGGCGACATTGGACGGGGGCGGCGACATTGGCGCGGGTGGCGTCATTGGCGGGGCGGCGAGTAGGGGAAGAAGAAAAAAAAAACTATGCAAATTAGTTGCAGAATAAGAAAATTTATGATCAAATGGCAAAAAAAGACCATGCAAATGAGTAAAGAAATAAGAAAAATGAGGGGTATTTTGGCATTAAAAAGTTACACCATGGCTGGGGGGGTATTTTGGGAAGACGAATGTTACACCATGGCTCTTTTGGAGTTTGCTTATAGTATAAAGATATATATATATATATATATATATATATATATATATTCTGGCAATAGCTGAGAACAATCTCCAGATTCCAGGATCAACACTGAAGGAGTGAATGGTCACAGAGAAAGAAAAGAATGTACAAATTTTATTCAACTGGTTCGCCGAATGAATCACGCATCCTCTGCATCACTAATGCCTGCATGGGAATCGTGGTTAGCCCAGTAATGGTTGCCATCCGGACCTGACACCTTAAACCTGATCAGGAATCACACAGTATCTTATCAAGGTTCACTCTTTAATTATCTGAGCAAGAAGAGAAACATTGCCAGTTAGCCATGAAAACTGAATAACAAGATTAGTATACATCTCTCTGTCTATATATGTATGCATGCATACATATGTATATTTGTATGTGTATGTATATATGTATGTGTATATATATGTGTGTGTGTGTCTATAATTCTATATACATGATATATATATATATATCTTTATTATATGAAAGAATATAGCATTCTTCAAAGCACACCGAACTTTCAATTTGGACAGTTTGATCAAAAAGCTACAGAATTGTCACCGTCTGATTTATTTATTGCCAGTTTTATGATACCCACTTCCATCTATTCCTCCACAGCCAGCAGCAGAGCTCTATCCGCCAGCTTTTTGACCTGCGCCATCACATCACCTTCTTCCATCAAGTCCGCCGAAAGCAGCAACATCTGTCTCTCTGTCAGATCTCCTCCCACGTCTTCCGCACAGGTCGGTAGCAAACCTCCTCCTGCACGGCACCATTGAAAGCAGCCTCTCTTCAAAACAACTCCGCTCTGTTGCTCCCTCATTCATTTCCCCCTCCCGCTTCATGCTCCCTCCAGCAACGAGACGCCGAGGGCATCACCGAACACGCCTCCTGATCTGAACCTTCCGGCCGCAGGCCTAGGGCATCACCGAACACGCCTCCTCTTCAGATCTGAACCTTCCTCCCGCAGACGCATAGGGCTTCACTGATCGGCACCTCTGGTAAGATCCTATTCGATGCTTTTTTCTGAATCTTCTTCTCCGGATCTGAAGCTTCCTCTGTTTTTTCACATGGATGCTCTTCCTCGCCACGCTCTCAACAATCCACGAAGCCCGGCGATTGAGAACACAGCGGCCAACGATCCGCGAAGCACTATTTGATGATGAGAACCCACTTCCTCTGCTTATTGCATGTTCATGTAAACTGCTTGACAGTGGGATAAAACATTGCATCACCTTCAAACTAATATATAAATGGACTCCAGGTACCTATGTGGAGTACCTATATGTGTGTGTGTGTTTATAATTCTATATACATGATATACATATATATATATATATATCTTATTATATAAAGCAATATAGATATTTGGAGGCACACCATAGATCAAACAAGAGCCATTGGATCATGAGAGAGAGCACGAGACGAGGGGAGAGAGTTGGGAGAGAGGGAGAGGAGGGAGAGAGAGAAAGAGAGTGAGAGGGGAGGAGAGAGGGGGAGAGAGAAAGTGAGAGAGATGGCCGAAGGGAGGGGAGAAAGGGGGCGGAGAGAGGGAGAGAGATGGGGAAGGAAAAGAAAGAATTGGGAGAGAGATTGCGTAAATTAATGTTTTTACGACAAAAAGTAATTTTTTTTATAAAATAAAAATTGTAATATTGATTTATATTTTTTTACGGTCATTTTGAGTACTCATATGTATATATTGCAGGCACTGCCCGTCTTGATGTAGGTGCATCCCGCTTTGATTCGGGCGCATCCCGCTTTAATGCGGGCGCAGCCCGCAACGACGCATCGAACACGGGAGAAGCCCGTTCGGAGGCCGGCGAAGTCCGTTTGGAGGCGGGCAAAGCCCGCCTGGATGCGGCCGAAGGCCGCCCGAGAGCATCGAGCAAGGGCGTAGCCCGTGCGAAGATGCTCGTATATATATAAAGGAATATGCATATGTTGAGGCACACCAACATATGCATATCAACCATTGGATATAGTCAACGGTTGGATCATGAGAGAGATATTATGTGTGGGGGAGGGCCAGCGGGGAGAGAGCGAGTGAAAGAGAGAGGGAGAACGTGGGGAGCGGGAGTAAGAGAGAGATGGTGGGGAAGAGGGAGAGAGAGAAAGATGGCCGAAGGGAGAGGGAGAGAGAGATAGGGAGAGAGAGATGGCGGAAGGGAGAGACAGATGGCGGAAGGGAGAGGGAGAGGGAGGGATAGGGAGAAAGAGAGGGAGAAAAATTTATCTTTTTTACGTCAAAGCTTTTTTTAAAAATAAAAATAAAAATTGTAATCTTGATTTATATTTTTTTACGGTCATTTTGAGTACTCATATGCATATGTTGCGGGCGAAGCCAGTGTTGATGCGGGTTCAGCCCGCAGCAACGCATCGAGCACAGGCGAAGCCTGTGCAGAGGCGGGCGAAGCCCGACTGGATGCGGCCAAAGGCCGCCCGAGAGCATCGAGCACGGGCGTAGCCCGTGCGAAGATGCTCGTGTCTGTGTATACCGTTATGAAAGATTATCTTTGGTGAGAACATCCGCCAATTGATTTTTAAACTGAACACCGGGGGTGTACACATTTCTTTTTTCCATGTGATTCTCGATAACCTATACCAACTTCTATGCATTTTGTCGTATCACGTCGGATTGAATTATGTGCAATATTGACGACGGTCTCATTGTCAGGGCATAGAAGGATGTCGTTTTTTCTAAGAGTCCAAGGTCATAAAGGATCATAGAACTTGATGAGTAGCTTCCTAATGTGGGTTCCGTGGTGCATGCAACTATGCAAGTATCTGTTTAGCATTTCCACCGCATATTCAATGCCTGGACTGAGTGTAAGATAAGTAAATAAGATTACCAACTAGGATCCGCTAATTGGACATTTTAACTTTTCATCAATCATAAGATTAGCCCTCACTAAGAATATACACAAGAGCACATACTAGCATTCCGGTTTTCCTCTAAAAATTTTAGAACATTAGATGTGCAATAAAGATCCCTTGGTCAGATTTTGTAACTGCAATTCCCAAGTACTTTAACTTTTCTAGATCTCTAGCCTCAAAGCTTTTCACAAAATGTGCTTTTAACAGCACAATCTCCTTACTATCACCGTTTATAATAACATATCGTCCACATACATAATTAGAGAGGATAGCTTTTCAATTTTCATTTTCATAAGCAATATATGATCCAGGCGGCCGTATTTGCATCCAAGGGGTTCCACTACTTAAAGAAATCTATCAAACCACAACAGTGAGAGATTGTTTTACAAAAATATATTTTGAAGGAGGCAAACTTTCCTTGTGATCTTATTTGAGTGAATATAGGAGCAAATTGCATATACACATTTTCTAAATCTTCATGAAACAAAATGTTGGAGAATAGAAAATGATGATTAATTTCACATAGGGCTCCCTTCTAAATATATGAGGGAGAAATTATAAGGGCAAAAACAAAAAAATTATAACAATGGAAATAAAAAAAATACAATACAATTCCAACATTCTCCCTCTAGTTGGGCGAGTGATGTTTTGCATGCCCAACTTGCACATGATTTTTCCAAATGTACTTAGACTAAGGCCCCATTTGGCTGGGCGGATCAGCGCGGTCGCACGGACGGCACCGCCCGACCGCGGTTTCCGTGCGTTTGGCGGGGCGGCAGTCGGGCAGTGGGGATCCGCCCAGCCCCTTAATTACCGTGTAAAAGGCGCAGATTTCATGCGCGCCATGGGAACCACGGTAACGGTCCCGCGACGTGGATGAAATCCGAAACGCCTGGAATCCCCGCCAAATGAACTCTTAATCCTTTGGTGAGAACATCTGCTAATTGTTGATCGGGAAGGGACAAATGGTGTCCTCACAACCCCTCTTTTTATATTCTATTTGATAAAGTAATGATCAATCTCCACATGCTTTGTTCGGTCATGTTGGGCATGATTGTGAGCAATGTTGATGACAGATTAACAGCCTTGTTATCACAATCTATGTTGCACCGACACCGACACGCGACTCGTCAATTCTCAAAAAATATCATATTCCAACACGCTAAGACCAGGGGGGATCCAGGAATCTTGGCTAGGGGGGCCCACTCAGGAAGCCAATTTTTTTTTAAAAAAATATTTAAATACAAAAGATATATAGACAATTTTTCGACAAAATCACAAAATATATCATATATCTTCAATGAGCAAAAAAGTTACAAACAACCACATACATGTTACTTCAATTGTGCACGACGTTTTTTCACTTCATAGAATTCATCTATGATACAATCTTTGTTAATTTTCTCCGCTATTTCTCGCTCAATATATAAAGTCATGCAATTAGCAAGAAATTCCATCTTCCATCTTATTGCGAAGTCTTGTCTTTACCAGTTTCATAGCAGAGAAAGACCTTTCTGTGTTTGCTGTTGATACCGGAAGAATTAAAATGAAGTCTGATAATTTTGTCAATAAGATAGTAGGTCTTCGATTTTTTCGTTTCCACCAATTTTTGATAAAGCTCGGAAATTGTAAGCAAATTCTTGAAGTCCTTGTGGGAAGAAATATCAATCTGATAATGTTGCAACTGAGTATTCAACACAAAAATTTCATGCTCGCTGAAATCTTTAGGATAGAAATTCTTTGCAAGGGCACATATATCATCAATATTGAAAGATTTGTATGCATCACTTGAATCTAAAGCCATACTTGGACGAAGTAGTTCCATAGAATTTTCACTGAATCTTGAGTTGAGCTCCTGCAACACACAATCTATTGTGGAGTTGAAAATGTCCACTCGAAAATTATGTTTCACTGTAATGATATCACGTAGACTTCGAAACCAACGATTACTAAATTGAGCATTCATGTCGGGTACTTCGACTTCATTTTTCTCACAAAATATGTTCACAACTTTTAAGAACTTTTCCCAGCCAGATTCCCGCAATTTCTGAATCAGAGCTTTTGTTGTCGAAACTAAATTTATAGCATTTAATATATCCTGAGATTGATGTTGCAGTGTTTTGCATAAAACGTCACTGATTCCCAAAACTTCTTTCATCAAATGCAAGATAAATACAAATTCGAATACCCTCATTTTTCTAAACGCTGCTTCTGCATCTCCACGCTGAGCAGATGTCCCTCCATTTTCACTAATATCAAGCAACACAGAGCACGTGACATTGTACATATTTAAAACACTACAAACAGAGTTTAAATGAGATGACCACCTAGTATCACCATGTCGTTGTAGTGAACCAATTTGATTGGCTCTTGTGCCCGTTTCAAGTTCACCTAAAGCAATCATGTGATCGAAGTATTCCTTTTGAGCAGATCACAATTGATCATTACGTTTGGAGGAAGCACAAACAGTATTAACAATATATATTAATTCATTAAAAAAATTATGTACTGTCTTCACTTCCTCTTGATGTTGCAACAAGTACTAACTGAAGTTTATGTGCAAAACAGTGAACATAATAAGCTTGTGAACATTCATTAAGGAATAACGTTTTTAGACCTTTCCATTCACCTCGCATGTTACTTGCACCATCATATCCTTGACCACGCATATCCTGAATACTCAAATTATGACGAGAGAGAACTGTTGAAATTTCATTTTTAAGAGTCTGTGCACTTGTCTCAGTAACATGAACAAGATCTAAAAACCTTTCCTGCACAAAGCCACAAATATCCACAAAGCGAATCACGATAGCCATTTGCTCTCTTTTTGACTCATCTCTGGTATTCATCGACAATTATGCAATATTTAGAATCACCAATTTCCTTACGAATAATATCTTGCACCAATTCTTAACATAACAGAAAAAATATCCTTTTGAATAAGAGGTGATATATACATAGCATTTCCCGGGGCATTTCCTAATACAACATCATCAACATCCTTGTTATAAGTTCGGAGTAATTTAATCACTTGGACAAAATTACCGCGATTAATTGATTCTTAACTTTCATCATGACCTCAAAATGCAATACCTTGGAATGCACAATATCGCAAAGCATCAATTGAAGTTCCGACCCGCAATCGATTCATGACAATTTGCTTAGAAGATTGTCTTTCCATTAATGTATCTATATGTTGACATTGAGAAATTAAATATGCACAACCTTGGACTGCAATGTTGTGTGGAGAACAATGATCCTTCCCAATATGAGTTAAAAAAGCACAATTCTTTCCATTGACTTTCTTCCAGTTTCGAAATCTTTCAGTTGTGAACGAGCTTGTCCCAAATCGACCAGAGATCTGTTTATTAAAAATATAGCACGGCAAACAATATGCGGCATCTTTTGCAGGAGAATACTCTAACCATGGGAATCTCTCGAACCAGAAACTTTGAAATCTTCGATAATGTTCGCCAGAGGATGGATACTCTTGAAGCTTGTGTTGATAAGACCCAACTTTAAGATATGATCGTCGCATTTCATCTTGTTGATTTAGAGGATACTCCCAAATTTGAGGCCGTAATCCAGGATCATGCTCGAAAGCGAGTGAATGGTGGTCAAGTGGGGAATAGTCAACATTAACTAACGGAGAATCAACATTAACTTGCTCTGATAATGTAGGTGTGTCGATTTCACTTGAGGACTTCTTATTGAAAAATGAGTGAATTGTTTTTAACTTTTTCATGAAAACCTAATAACGTAATATTGTAGATTAATCACAAAACCATTCCAAAACAAACACAAAAATTGATAATGTACAGAGTAAATTAGGCGGGTGAGCATTTTCCTCAGCGAGCATTCCAGTTGGAAATAAATAATCTTTTAAACCCAGTGAGCATACTGCTATATAAGACTTTGCTCTAAAAAACTATTAAAGACTCAACTATAAAAGAATCAAGTGATGACGTGCCACTAAGAACTGAAAGACATGAAAATTTCACTCGGCAAGGAAGAAAAATCTGTTAAGTTACCAGCTTTCGATCAGGTAATCGGGAGAAGAGGAGCACCGGCGAGCCTCGATCGGAATCAACTACGACTCGGCGAGACGGGCGGCGACCAGCGAGCCTCGATCGGAATTCCGAAAGGATGGAAAGGGGAGCAGCCAAGCAGGAATCGGGAGAAGAGGAGCAGTCGCCGAGATTTAGGACCGGCTGAAGGCGCGGATATAAGTATACATATATATAAAAGAATAAACTGCGATTCTTTCTAAAAATCGCAGCAGTCTAAGAACCGCGAGATGTTACGGGCCGGCGTGTACCTAGGCTCCGGCGTGCTTGTCTGATATGATCTTGAAGTATAGGCATATATATTACAGCAAAGTGGAAGGTAAATCTGGGCGCAGTCCAGATCTAATCGATCTTAGAATAATTTACCTTGTCAGCCTCGATATTTCTTATATATATTTATATATATATAGCAATAGGTGATATACAATAAACACGATAGATCTCTGGCGGTTCTCTTACGAATAATATCTTGAACCAGAAAAAATATCCAGGTGATATATACATAGCATTTATTCTTATCATATATAAGTTCGGAGTAATTTAATCACTTATTATTAATTGATTCTTAACTTTCATCATGACCTCGAAATGCAATACATTGGAATGCACAATATATCAATTAGTTATCGAATGACAATTTGCATTGGTATCACATTGAGGCACAACCTTGGACTGCGAGAACAATGATCCTTCCCGTTAAAAAAGCACAATTCTTTCCATTGCACGAAATCCTTCAGTTGTGAACGAGCTTGTCCCAAATATCTGATATCAATATGCGGGCAGGAGCATGGGGAACCAGAAACTTTGAAATCTTCCGCCCTCTTGAAGCTCAACTTTAAGATATGATCGTCGCTTAGAGGTGAGGCCGTAATCCAGGATCATGCTAGTGAATGGTGGTCAAGTGGGGAATAGACTTCAACATTAACTTGCTCCGATTTCACTTGAGGACTTCTTATTGAAAAATGAGTGAATTGCTTTTTCATGACGTAATAAGAAAACCATTCCAAAACAAAACACAAAAATTGATAATGTTAAATTAAGCATGCATTCCAGTTGGAAATAAATAATAAACCCAGTGAGCATACTGCTATATAAGACTTTGCTCTAAAAAACTATTACTCAACTATATCAAGTGATGACGTTACTGAAAGACATATTCCACTAATCTGTTAAGTTAATCAGGAATAGCCTCGATCGGAATCAACTACGACTAGCCTCGATCGGAATTCCTTTCGCCGACCGGCTGAAGGCTGGAGCAGTATACAATTCTTTCCGCAGTCTATTCCATAAAACATAGACTGCGGTTCTTTCCCGCCCCAGGCACGGGCCTCCGGCCCTCGTGCCCCGCGCCGTACCTCTACCCCCCCCATTTCCCTTTCCCTACAGCAACCCCCCCCCCTGCCGTCGGCGGCAGTGGGATGGCGGGGGGGGGGGGGGGGGGGGGGGGGGGGGGGTTGCTGTAATCGGGAAAGAGGAGAGAGAATATGAAGTGTTTTTTGGGAAATCTTTTTAATTGCAGTCCAGATCTAATCGATCGAACGGCTTAGATCCTCCTGATATCTCATTTACCTTGTCATGAAGCCTAAAACGATATTTCTTTTTAATATAGTATATATATATATATATGTTTTTCGGGGAGAAAGGTTGATGGAGACTTCCGTGTCAGCATTAAGCAGCATGGGCAGGTTGATTTTTTTTTATTTCTTGTCAGGAAAACAAGCTGGCGGGTACCAAAAAGAACCAGAAAACATGATTACACAGCAGAAGTTTTGATATTTATATTTCTTGGGGGGGGGCCCGCCCCCCCCCCCCTTGTATTCGTCCCTGGCTAAGACACGTATATTTATTTTTTATAATTATGAAAATCCTAAAACATTTTACCAAAAATTAACAATTAACAAATATTCTAATAAACTACGTCATATTTAAATATTAATCATCAAATATTTAAATCATCAAATGTAAAACTTAACAAAAGGTCAAAGATAAAACATTGACACATTACCATTATATATCATCAGAAAAAAATAATAGATTCCATCTCGGGCTCGTCCAGTGAAAGATGTGCAATTTCAAGCATGTCAACATCTTTAAACATGTCAAAAGGATCTCCAGTAATATCCCACATCTTGGTCTCTCCTTGTGCATTGTGGATTTTTTCTGGATAGAAGACGTAGATTGATGTGTATAAAAACTAAATCTTCTGCACGTTTTGGAATCATTTTATTTTTTTCATTGAGTATATAAAGGAGTACGCACTCTGATTCCTCTTGGCGCATGATGAAGAAGATGGTTGTGCAAGAAGTTTTAGGCTAAACTTTGTAGCATAGGTGCACTTGCACCATGAATAACTCACCAAGCCTTAGGATCCATCGAAAATCGACTGTGAATTGAATCAAATTCTCTAAATTCTTCATTTATATAAGCAAAATTTGTGTACTCTAAATTCACCTTGGTGTGATCCTCAATGTTAGGAAAGTGCTTCCTAAAGCATTTTTTGGTTTCTTGAATGATTTTACTATCCTTGTATGGCGAAATTCTAGAAGAATCTTCATTGAGTCATTGTTCACAATAATACCTAAATAAAAAAAACAAGTATTATTGTTATAACAAATAAAAAAAAATAATGATGTAATTAACTCATGAAATTTTAGAACTTACTTAGTATTCAAGGCATGTGCTAAACAATGAAGTGGAGTGTTGTTCTTTGACCAACGATCCATAAATATTGTTTGAATAACGTCATAAAATGCAGATTCCTCATCTAGTTTTTTCACCTCATGTTCATATATAGTTCTCTTCACTTTTTCAATCATTGAATCTCACATGTCATAGACTAAGTGAAGACAAGACTTATTTGTATCACAAAGTCCAAGCATATCATAAATAGGCGTCGTGAAGGAAAGTATGTAATCAATTTTATCCCATAAATAGGCTTAGGTTAGAAAATCATCCCCCCCCCATTTCGTTTCCGCTCCCAACGGCTATTCCGCTCCCGACAAAAACCCTATTATGCTCCCGATTCCGCTCTCAGAGAAAGCTCTCATAGGTCTTCTTCTTATTCTTCTCTGATTTCTTCTTCTTTGATTTCTTCTCTGATTTCTTCTTCTTCTCTGATATACTTCTGCCAAATGATCCAGTCGTTTTGCTGGTTCAAAGAAGGCGAAAGTTGTTCAAAAAATTGTTTTGAATCCTGATGGAGATGAGGCTCCATTTAAAGACTTGGGTGTGTGTGTAACCACTTCCCACATGATTTCTCCTATTGTGGAGATCATGGGTTTGACCGGTCAAGCCACTCCCCATGATTTTCTCCGCATTAGGAGAAATCATGTGTGCCACTCATTCAACAACTACCGCCGCCGCCCGAATGCCCGATGCTGCCAACCGCCGCTGACCGCCGGCCGCCGGCCGCCGCCGCCAACCGCCGTCGTCCGCCGCCAACCGCCGCCGCCGCTTGCAGGTCGGCCACCGTCCGATCACTACAGAGCGTCCATCGCCGTCCAATCTACAGGTAACCACTCACTAACCACCAAGTTAGTGGTGGGTCTGTCATAACCACCTCCTGAAAGCTATAAAAGGAGTCTCAGACATCCTCATTTCTCACATTTTCGCTCCCGGAGTCTTCTTCTTCCTCAGGCCAGAGCTCTGTCGAACTCCTCCCACTGGTCATCTTTAAGCCGCCTACGAGCCGGAGGAACGTCCAAATCCCCAAGTGCGCAGAGAAAGGAAGAAGACGGTCATCACCAGCGCTCCAGCGCACCAGCTACTAAGTTAGCATCTAGCACTCCCTCGGCGCAGCCTGTTTCCCGTTGCGAGTCAGAAATTCTCTCACCTCCAAGTTGTAACGAAGAGCGGCTTGTCGCCCTCGATTCTCCAAACATATTGTAGCTGCAACCTGATAGTGGACTTTGACCGGCACAGATCCAGTCAGGTGGTTTTTACCCAGTTGAGGGGGTTTTCCACATTAAAACCTCTTGTGTCAACTCTCAATCTTCATTGACTGTGTGCGCGCTCAGCCGTCCCGAGAGCTAAGGCGGTCCAATTTATTCCGCTCCGACCGGGACGCCGAGTTAGTCCGCAACAAATTCAACTCGATTTTGGTTTCATGTTACATTATGTTTAAAGGCAGCAATTCCGCTCATCAAAGTGCTCAGAATGGTTGATTCAGAGGATCCTATGATGGGATTCATTTATGAGCAAATGGATAGAGCGAAGGAGAAAAATCAATTAAATTTTGATAACATCAAAAAAAAGTAAATATTTTAATAGTTTGTGTTTTCATCAATAATAATATAAGCGTTTTTTATGATTATATATGTGTTGTACTGTAGAAATGAGCCAATATGGACCATCATTGATGATAGATGGTCAAACCAACTCCATAGGTCATTGCACGCTGCATCTTACTATTTGAACCCTCATTATCATCGCAACCCCTCCTTTAGAGCAGATGCGGAAGTAAAAATTGGTTTTTATAATTGTATCCAGTGAATGATTCCTAATGAAGATGAGAGAACAAAAATAGACATTCAGATGGATGATTTCAAACATGCTAGAGGATTATTTGGGTTAGACTTTGCAAAATCAACTAGAACCAAAAGTGCTTCAGGTTAAACATATTTGTTTAATGTTATTTTCAATAATCAAGTAATAAAAATGTTAATTATTATCATATTAAACATTTAATGTATTGTTATTTACAGTTGACTGGTGGGATTCCTACGAAGATAACTGCCCGGAATTGAAAAGATTTGCAATTTGGGTTCTAAGTTTGACATGTAGCTCTTGTGGATGTGAACGGAACCAGAGTGCCTTTGAGATGGTGGGATCTACTACACGAAAATATTCTAGCACTTAACATTGACAACTTGACTGACTTCATTTTTATTTTTTCAAAATAAGTGTTTTCGAAAAAAAAGAAACTGATTGCATCAAAAGAAAATGAATGATTTAGTATTTGTGATGTACAATATGAAGTTAATGGAACGACAATATAAAAGAGATGTGCATCTAAAGGAGAAGTTTTTAAACTTTGAGGATATCCCTTCGGATGATGAATGGATCACCGAGAAGGAAGAACTCGTGTTTCCTCGTAAGGGGAATTGGTTGAGGATTCTTCAAAGTAGAGATGCCCAAGAAACCTATAGTGATGATAGTGCATGAAGGAATGTTGAAGAACACGTTGCAGTCGTAGCTGATGAATGTAAGTTTGATATTATTTAATTTGAAATGCAAAATTATTCAACTATATTATGTATCATAATTAAAACTTTTATTTTAGGTGGAGTATATGATCTCATCAAAAGGCGCAATGAACTTGATGTTGGCGATTATATTAGTGATGTTGAATGAGATGATGATTATAATGACTGTGGTGATGATGACGCTGCAGAGAATGTAGAACTTGATGATGAGGATATGACTGATGTAGCTGTTAAGGATTTATATTAGTGGTTTTGTATTGGTCCGACGAATATATGTTAAGGATTTATATTAGGATATGACTGATGTGAACTTTATGTTATTTTTGGGTTTAGTTGTTTATTAATTTATTTTCGATATAAATACTCAAATGTTTATTAGTTTTATAGTTTCTTATGTGTTAATTGTGTGTAATTGGATGATAAAAATGTATTTACATATTTTAAGTCTTAATTTATGATTTTTTGTAGGATCTTACGATCCTCGATCCGATACGATCTGATCCAACCGGAAAACGATCCTACCTAGGATCTCGATCCTGATAACCTTGATTTCAAGTTAACAAACTCATTGTAAATAGCCAGCCTCATGGAATGGTTCATGATATAATTTTTGATTTGCAAATATTTTTGCAAATCCACTTAGTTATAGTTAGCTACTTTTTTTTGCAATTCCACTTAGCTACAGTTAGCTGCTAATATGTTTTTAACAAGTCCATTAAGGTACAATTACCTACTAGCATTCTTGTCACGACGACAAGGCGAGCGTCGGGCGTCTTGATGCTTAGGCGAGCAAGTCGCAAGTCGCCATTTTTTTTAAAAAAGGCATGCTATAGACAGCGGTTATTGTAATAACCGCCGTCTAGAGACGGCGGTTATTACAATAACTGTCGTCTATAGTCGGCTATAGACGGCGGTTATTACAATAACCGCCGTCTATAGTCGGCTATAGACGGCGGTTATTACAATAACCGCCGTCTATAGTCGGCAGACTATAGACGGCGGTTATTACAATAACCGTTGTCTATAGCCTGCAGACTATAGACAACGGTTATTACAATAACCGCTGTCTATAGTCTGCAGGCTATAGACAGCGGTTATTCTAATAACCGTTGTCTATAGTCTGCAGTCTATAGACAGCGGTTATTGTAATAACCGTTGTCTATAGTCTGCAGTCTATAGATTAGCGGTTATTGTAATAACCGTTATCTATAGTCTGTCTGTCATACTTTAGACAGCTGTTATTATAATAACCGCTGTCTAAAGCTCCATTTTTTTTAACTAGACAGAATGTTTACCAACACACAACCACACAGATTGTTTCTTCATAACAGTTAGCAGTAAACAGTAAACAACTAAACATAGCTTCTGATATCATGATATCTCAAATTCTCAAATCCCAATATATTTAAATCATTAGTCATTAAGCAAACAACTAAGCACACAGGTTTTGAATCATCTGATATTATGAATTCATGATATCTTCATATCTCAATTCTCAACACATTCATACCAAGAAGTAGCAAGCACAAAATTCCCGATATCATGAATTCATGATATCTCATATTTTCAATTCTCAATACATTCATACCTATCTCAAATATCATGAAGCAGTAAGCAGTAAGAAAAAACAATGTCAATCAATAAAGACTTCAGGGAAAGAAATAACAGAAAAATGAACACAAAAATATCATAGTATAGAATTGTTGTCAAATCCAAAATGTCTTCATGTATTGCACAATAACATATTAGCATGAATAATACTTTAACATAAATTTTAAATAATCATAAAAGATCAACTATAATCATCATCTAGTAAGTCGTCATTGGCATTGCATGTGCTTGGTTGGTTTGAGATACTTGACTTTTGTCCATAATTTTCGTCAATATTTTCATCATCATTGGCAAAGAAAAATGATTTAAATCTTCATCCCCTTAATTCATTAGTTGAAGATTAGCTCCAGCTACACTTCGTAAATTTCGAGCATCAGTTCCAATAGCGCTCTCTACAGCTTCCCATGTGAGATTATCATCATCAAAAATTAGAGTATCCTCTGATTTGTTCATCATCCACTCACTACTTCAATCTAGTTTATCAAGCACTAAAGGGTTGCAATTTCTTCCCTTTTCACGTCTTTCTTGGAATCGTGCTTGTAGAAGACGATTATATTGAATGTATATAAGAACACTAAACCTTTGATGCTCCAATCTATTTTTTTTCTTTGCGTGAATCTGAATCAAGATAATTGCAAACTTATTAGTAAATATGAAAATATTAATTTTTATATTGAATATTTATATACTTACAAACTCAAAAGTACTCCAGTTGCGTTCACAACAAGAAGAAAAACAACATAAGTCAAGTATGCGCAATGCTACCTTTGTAAGGTCAACATTCGTTCATCCATGTGCACTCCACCAATCCACTATTCATTTAAGACAAATATAAATTATTTAACATATAAATAATTTAAAAAAAAATAAAAACTTAATCAATAATTACTTGAATTTAATGTGGTTCGTTGCCTAATAGTCATATGCTTTCCAAAACTATTTTGAGATGCTTTGTAGTTAGCGCCTTGCTCTGTAATCTTGTCTTACAATTCAGGATCGAACACTAGTCTTGCAATATCATTGAAAACATCTTGAAATTTTCAGGCATCATCATTATGTTTTTCTTCGTATTCAAAATATTTGTTTAAATTTAGAAACAAAGTCGTTATATACAATTTTTACTCAATTTGATTTGTCCACTTATTTTCAACAATGTCAATAATCTTTTTAAATAATCTTTCTTTATTATCAAAATATTTTTTGATCTTTTGTTTAGTTTCTTCCATTGTCACATATACTTCAGCCATAGCCGGCCTTTCATCTCTATCTACTAATCACAAAACAACAATCAGTGACTTTCCTCCTTTTAGGCAATCTTTTACTTCATTCCAAAAAACGATTGAAAGTATTATTTCAACAACTTGTTTCTCGACTTCAGTTTTTGCCAAATTAGCGGCATTCCACGAAAGCAACAACAAGAATAATTTCAGCTTCTCTTCATGCTTAAGCACACTTTATAGAGTAAGCAATGATGTTGCAAATCTAGTCACTGAATGTCTCACTAGATCACCATCTATAGTAGTCTTTATTGCATCAAGTAAACGAGTGTGTCTGTAAATGAAATTTGTAATCATCATTATCTTTCGTATCACAATTTTGTTCTGTTATAGCGTGATTATATCCTATAGCATGAGATCAATGCAATGAGCTGCACAACGAGTCCAAAATAATGTGGGTCTTCTCTCCATTAAAATTTTACCAGCTGCCTTGTAATTGAAATCATTGTCAGTCGCCACCTGCATACAACATAACTTTGTATATATTAAAAGTTGTAGACTATTAACTTGAAATATGAAAATTAGTGAAACAAAAAATTTATCTGAACAACGCACTTTGCTCTTATCTCTCTAAGTTTACAATCAAGCAACTCTAATAACATTGCCGCATCTTGAATATGACCGGATGCATCTACAGAACCCATAAAATAGGATCCTTCGGGACAGTTGACTAGAAAATTGATCAAATGTCTCCCTCTTGTCTATCCAACCATCTGACATAAGTGTACAATCATATCTCCTCTAGTACGCTTGATAGTTTGTCTTCATTCCGTTAACTTTATCTTTTGTATTCGATAACAATGAGACTGTCAAATCATGATAACTATGGTCTTTATAACCAGGTTCATACTGTCCAACTGCTTCAACATGACTTCAAAACTTCGTGTCTTTAGAGCATTGAATGAAATTTCACATTCATATAATCAATCAGCAACATAACTATCAACTCTCTTTTTTTTCAGATGATCTAAAACATCTCTCGATAGTAGTTTGTGCAGCACCTTTAGCACGTTTATCATCAACTACATCTTCAGGAGCACGCCTCACATGAGCATTCATAGGGCCCCTTTTATGTGACAAGTTGATTACAGTTCTCTTTTTGACACTTGTCCCAGAACTTGGGACAATTGACGATTTAGCTGTAGATAATGTCGGAGATATATTATGTGATCCTGTTGACTCTCTTTTTTGTTAACTCTCATTGGCATCATCAGCAATCAGATGCACATTGTCTTTTTTTATCATTTAAAGCTGAATATTTCTCAACTGTTATTTCAGAAGTAGTATTAAAATACTTTAATACACCTTCATATCCGCCACATAAGTGTTGTTTCAATCTTTTGATATCACATTTTATCAATCTATCACACAAATTATATTTAACTGTATTTTCATCTTTTAGTTCGGGTCAATATTCATACTTCCAACCAGGATCCTTTTGTACAACCCCGTATCCAGCGAGTGGGGTCGCTAGGAACCAGACCGGCTGGTTCAGATCACCCAGACAGCAGGCGAGCTCGGCAGGGAAACCTGAAGCCCAAGCTCGGCATTCGTCGACCCCGAGCTCGGCATTCGCCGAGCTAAGCCCGGGTTCCGTCGAGCTGAGCTCGACTAATGGAGGCCGATCGAAGGGCGAGCATAGTGGCCCAGCTCGCACTCGCCCTAAGGAGCTCGGCAGATAGCAGGCGAGCAGGATCTTCAGGGGTGGTCGAGCTCCTCATCTCGTCCAGGTCAATGGAGTTTTTTTTTACTATTTTGCCCCCGCTGGTCTGCCTATAGCCCTTCAGAACAGCGGAGTTACGCTGTTGGCAGGCCAACCTGGACTGCACATAGTCGTTCAGGACAGTGGAGGTTGGCTATTTCCAAGTCATTTTCAGAATTCTATAAATAGGACCCAAGGGTACCTCAGAAAGCATGTTTCTTGTGCCCTCTTGTGTAACACCCTCATCTGTCGCATGGCATATAACAGAAGGTCCAGCTGGAACCCGACGTCATATACCACAGACAGTCGGAAGGATTACCAAATAAATAATCAAACCATCCAATTAATACTACTCGTCCTACACAGAGCATTCTAGCGGAAGTTTTTAAAGTTGAAAGAACTCAAACTTAAATCCATCAAATATGAATGTCCACAGCTACAACAACAGGAATGAAACCCCAAATACACTGAAACAGGTACATGGTCTTATGGTCTTACAAATGTTCACTTAATATAATATGTCTTACATACATCGGCTCGCAGGCCGGCCACACATGATAAATGTAAAAACAACTATTCTACGGCCTTCTAGGGCCAGCACAGCAACATGGGCTCCAGCCCGCTATTTGGCGCTCGGCTCCGCAGCACCTGCAAGCACATACCACCGCACGGTGGCAAACAAGGCAACGGTCAGCTAAAAGCCGACCAAATTATAACGACCCCGCCCCTTACTCGGGACGGCGGTGCTCTTTCCCTGCATAGCATTAGTCCAATAAAATAAAATAGCGCAATTATATTTCGCCACAGGTGTAGGCTCGCACGGCCAAACACTCCGTGCACTCATGGCACATTCATGGTGAACCCTGACCAATCAGTGCATTCACCACCACCCCCAGGATGGCAACAACATGTGAGCATTTAGCCTATCTGACCACCGTCTAAGGCTCCGACTATGCCTACGGCCAGTGCCCGTCTTCGGATTTCTCGCACCGTACCACATAGCCTAGGTCCAATTCCACTTGTCTGTTGCTCACGCCGCATATAAAATTTAAGTCCTACGCGCGTGCCAAGCTTCTCTCGGATCCCAAATTTTTCCAAAACAATCTCATAACCCAGTTATGATCAAGGTCGGTTCCCAGACCGCCAAGTTAGCAGAACACGTTTCCGCTCAATTTTCCGGGTGCGCCTTGAAGCTAACCTCCAAGCATCCCTGCTGCAATCTACCGCGTAGAAACCTGAAAAACCCAAAGCACGGAGTCTTCTCCGGCAAATCATATCAAATGCAATATCACCGATCCATACAAAACACGTCCGGGTAGGCTTCACACACAATGCCTATGCCCGTACTTACGATTCCGGGCTCTATATGCAACACAAGGGGGGCTGTTCACATCAACCCCAAGGAACACCACGCACTCACCGCACACTCGCGGGAGCGGGATTCCCTATGCAGAAAGAAAGAGCTTCACATGCTCAAGTTGAGAATCGTTACCCTTGTAGTCCGTTTTGACGTCATGGGAAAACTACGCGGACAGAACTCTTCGCAACGACCTTCCCTCCACGGATCCGCTCTCCGATTTCGAAACGGTGCTCTGGTGCTCCGCCGGCGGCCGGAAACCTCCTTCTTCCTCTTCTCTCTCACCTTGGAAGGAGAAAGCTTTGGAGAGAAAATGAGGAATTAACCTCTTATTCCCGGCCTTAACAGAGCAGATCTCATCCGGGCCGTCGGATCTTAATTAAAGAAAACGGACGGCTCAAATCTGTACAAAATTCTCCAGACCTGGGCCGAACACGGCTTGGCACACGGCCGTGTCCCAGGCCGTGTGCCTCGATCCAGGCACGATCGTCGAACTGAGAAACGACACACGGGCCAAGACACGCACGTGTCTCACCTGACACGCCCGTGTCGGGTTCCTCGACACGCCCGTGTTCGTGGGCGTGTCACGCATAACCGCCACGGCAACGGACACGACCCAACTACACACGGGTAGGGACACGGGTCGGCACACGCCCGTGTCGGATGACACGCCCGTGTCATCCGGCCGTGTTTCTGGCCGTGTCCTTCTCGGGATGAAAACGGCCAAAAAATCACCAGCCAGACACGGCCTTGGACACGCCCGTGTCCTAGGCCGTGTACCCCTATACATGCACCAAAAACCCTTTTTTTTCGCGACCGACTCGCGCACAATTTTCGGGGCGTTACAAATCTCCCCCACTTAAGGAATTTCGTCCCGAAATTAAGCAAAGGTACACAAAATATAAATGATACCTGAGTGGAATAACTCGGGGTATTCCTCCAACATAGCTTGCTCTCGCTCCCAAGAAAGCTCCTCACGTCCGCAATTATCCCAACGGACTTTAACCATTCGGACCTCCTTGTTGCGGAGTCGTTTGACTGCAACATCTTCAATTCGTACTGGCTTGACACCTGTTGTCAACTCATAATCAACCGTTACCTGATTGTCTGTAACGATCTGCGAAGGCTCTTGCACTGCCTTACGCAACACCGATACGTGGAACACGTCATGCAGCTTCTTCAAGCGTCGAACCCGCGATACACCCTTGAACGGCTTGATTTTTAGATATACCATGTCGCCAACGTTGAACTTCACATTTCTATGTTTGGCGTTGTAATACTTTGACTGTCTATCCTGAGCAATCTTCAGCCTTTCCTGAATTGTCCGTATCATTGAAGTGGCGTCTTCCACCGCTTGACGTTTATACAACTTCGATTCGCCTGCCTCCAACCAAGACAACGGCGTACGACACTTCCTCCCGTACAAGGCTTCGAAAGGCGTCATTCCAATACTTGCCTGAAAGCTGTTGTTGTACGCAAAATCCACCATGTACAAGCGATCCTCCCAATTCTTCTCGAAATCTAGGACGCACATGCGAAGCATGTCCTCCATAGTACTGTTGACTCTCTCGGTTTGGTCATCTGTCTGCGGGTGAAAGGCTGTACTGAACTTTAGCTTAGTACCCAACAGACCATGCACCAACCTCCAGTCATTCGACGTGAAGCGTCCATCACGATCACTAAAAATACTGCGAGGCACACCATGCAATCGTATAATATTATCCACGTAGAGTTTGACTAACTTTTCCACCGGATCTTCCTTTCTGACTGGGATAAAGTGCGACACCTTTGTCAACTTATCTACGACCACCCAAATGGCATCGTTTCCCTTCTGCGACTTCGGCAAACCGTGCACAAAATCCATAGATATGTCATCAAACTTCCATTCTGGGATAGGAAGGGATTTCAAGAAACCTCCGGGCTTCTGGCATTCCGCTTTCACCAATGCACAAGTACGACACTTGGCCACATAAAGTGCCACATCATTCTTCAAACCCGGCCACCAGAATAATTTCTTCATGTCTCTATACATTTTCGTGCTTCCCGGGTGGATTGAGTACTTGGTATGATGAGCCTCATACATCAACTCCTCCCGAAGATTATCCGCACTAGGAACACATAGACAACCGTCCTTCTTTAGCAACTCATCTTCAACCACAAACTGGGAATTTGACTCATCCAAAGATTCTTCCAAGATCTGCTTCATGCTGCTATCCTGAACCAAAGTCCGCCGAACTCTATCCGCTAGGTCACACTGCACCTCTGTCCAAAACAGTTTTGCCTCGGCACTAGACTGTTTATCGACACAAGATATCTCCAATGCCTCCAACTCTTGGACCAATCTCTCATCATGTACCGATAACCAGTTGGCTTGTGCGGGAATCTTACGACTCAACGCATCCGCCACTGCATTTCCCTTCCCAGGCACATAATGTATCTTGAAGGTGTAGTCCCCTAAGAACTCCATCCACCTCCGCTGCCTCATGTTCAGATCCTTTTGGTCCAACAGGTACTTCAAACTCTTGTGATCGGTGTAAATATCGACCTTCACACCGTACAGATAGTGCCTCCAAAGCTTTAGAGCAAATATCACGGCCGCTAACTATAAGTCGTGGACCGGATAATTCCTCTCGTGAACCTTCAGTTATCGTGAACTATAAGCTATCACTCTCCCATGTTGTAGCAAAACACAGCCCAAACCACTGCCCGAAGCATCACTATAGATCTCGAACCCTTCGGTTCCACTTGGCGAACATAAAATAGGCGTTGTGGTCAACCGCCTCTTTAACTCTTCAATTGTTCGCACTTCGGAGACCATACAAACTTCTGATCCTTTCTTGTCAACATCGTGAGTGGTAGTGCTATCCGCGAGAAGTTCTCTACGAAGCGTCTGTAGTAGCCAGCAAGCCCCAGAAAACTCCGGACCTCTGCCACCGTAGTCAAAGTAGGCCACTCCCGTATCGCCACTATCTTCGCCGGATCCACCGTTATTCCCTCTCCACTGATAACATGACCAAGGAACGCTATCGAGGATAACCAGAATTCACACTTGGAGAACTTTGCATACAACTGACTTTTCCTCAATGTCTCCAACACCATGTGTAAATGCTTGTAGTGATCCTCCTCGCACCGCGAATACACCAGGATATCATCGATAAATACTATCACGAAATGATCCAGATATTCTCTGAACGTCCTATTCATCAGATCCATAAACACGGATAGCGCATTCGTCAACCCAAACGGCATGACCGTGAACTCGTAATGCCCAAACCGCGTACTAAATGCTGTCTTTGGGATGTCGCTCTCCCTTATCCTCAACTGATAGTAACCGGACTTCAAATCTAACTTCGAATATACTGTTGACCCAACCAGCTGATCAAACAGATCGTCAATCCTGGGAATAGGATACTTATTCTTCTCTGTAAGCTTGTTCAATTCCCGATAGTCGATACAAAGCCGCAAGCTCCCATCTTTCTTCTTAACAAACAGAACTGGTGCGTTCCAAGGCGACGAACTCGGACGCACATAACCTTGCTCTAGCAACTCTTGCAGTTGCACCTTCAACTCTGCCATTTCTCTTGGGGCTATCTGATAGGGGGAGCGTGACACCGGTTTGGCACCCGGTACCAGCTCTATAGTAAAGTCTATCTCCCGCTGAGGAGGGGCTCCTGGGAGATCATCTGGAAATACATCAAGATACTCGGACACAACTGGGATGCTGTCCAAACTAGGCTTAGGCGTCAAAGTCTGCACTAGAGTGACATACAGTTCTGCCCCAGACCGAACTGCCTTGAACACCTGAAGGGCCGACATCAGAACTTTCCCTGACCCCTTCATGCCCGTAAAAGTAGTCTCCCGATCAGTGTCCAGACCCAACTTGACTTCTTTACGGTTGCAATCAATGCATGCACTCTGCTCCGAGAGTCAATCCATACCGAAGATTACGTCGAACTCCACTAATGGTAGAACCAACGCCCGCAAATCAAACTCCCGGTCTCCAATCTGAATCTTCACAACGCAAATCTTATCCGCATGCATTGAGCACCCATTAGGCAACAACACATCCAACTTGTTTTCTGCCATCGAGAACGGAACTCCGATGCGCGATATGAATTTTTCGGACAAGAAGAAATGTGATGCTCCCGTATCAAAAAGGGCTCTCGCCGGAAACTCAAAGATTAACACAAAGCCTTAACACTAACAAACGTAAGCTAACAAATACGAAGGTAACAACTATAAAAGTTAAACCACTGTAATTTAACTTATACCTGTCACCACGTCCGCTTGCTTTATGACCTCCTGCAGACCAAGGTTGTAGACTCTAGGCTGGGCTGGAGCATGATGGGACGCGGTTGACTCCACCGCCTTCCCTTTCTCCTCATAAGTCGCTCCAGGTCTCCTCTCGGACTTTGAACGTCCGCTCCAACACTCCCGAGCAAAATGCCCCGTCTTCCCGCAGTTGTAGCAAGCTCCGGGGACTCGACTTGAAGTTGCCCCCGATGCATCAGTCGAAGGGGCTGAATTCGAAGTCCTCCGCTTCTTGTTCCACCTGCGGAAACTTGACTTGTTGTTTGGCACCTTGAACTCGGTCTTCCTTTCTCCTGGGTCCTTCTTCTCTTGAACTTTCTTCGCAACCTTTTCCAACGATCGGGCCGAATTGACCAAGGCTAGGAAGCCCTGCGCCTTAGGCCCAGCAAGGAGTAACTGTAAATCGCCGCGAAGACCCTCATAGAATCGGTTGGTCTTCCTCTCTTCTTCTGTAAACATAGCACCAGCATAACGACCCAACCGTGTGAACTCATGCAGATATTCGTCCACGCTTCTGGATCCCTGAATCAACCCGAGAAACTGATTCTCCATCTCCAACTTCTGAGCAGAGGGTACAAATCTGGCTAGGAATAATCTTGAAAATTCCTCCATCGGCACATCCGCAAGTTGCCTTCCCACTAGAAGATGAAACTCCATCTCGTCCCACCACAGCCTCGCTTCACCTTCCAAAAGAAAAGTCGCTATGGTGGTCTTCTGCCACTCCTCAGTTATCGTGGCCGTCAAGACCCTCTTTATGGAAGAGTCAGTCCTCAGCTTGAGTTGGCGTTCCAACCTCATTGAACCTCGGAGGATTAAAGCCCATCACATACTTTAGCTGCCTCTCCGTAGCTCTTCTCGGCTCTACCAACTCCACTGCTGCGCGTTCCACTACTCTCGGCTCTGCCGCCCTAACCGGTTCTTGCTCATTCACAGGAGGTGCGCGATGCATTTGCCCTGCAGGTTGGGCATTTATCATTGCGAATACGGCCTCAGCCACCATCCTGATGGTTTCCGCTGAAGGAGGTGTAGCAGGCACGTCCCTTGGTGCACTACTTTCCGCTGATTGCGGACGCTCTGACTGACCAGCATTGCTCCTAGCTGCCTATAGTAGCAAAGACACACGATTAGACGACAAACAAATTGCTAAAAGCAATCATTGGAACATTCAAATTCCACAAAACAAGTGTATTTTCCATTCCTAAGTGGACATTCATGGGTTCTTTTGATGTTATAACGATGACGCACACATGTGCTCACCACCCCTTAAAAGAATTCGCCCACAAATTCATTTAAGTCTGACCGTAACCAGAAGTCTGATACCAAATTGTAACACCCATCATCTGTCGCATGGCATATAACAGAAGGTCCAGCTGGAACCCGACGTCATATACCACAGACAGTCGGAAGGATTACCAAATGAATAATCAAATCATCCAATTAATACTACACGTCCTACACAGAGCATTCTAGCGGAAGTTTTTAAAGTTGAAAGAACTCAAACTTAAATCCATCAAATATGAATGTCCACAGCTACAACAACAGGAATGAAACCTCAAATACACTGAAACAGGTACATGGCCTTATGGCCTTACAAATGTTCACTTAATATAATATGTCTTACATACATCGGCTCGCAGGCCGGCGACACATGATAAATGTAAAAACAACTATTCTACGGCCTTCTAGGGCCAGCACAGCAACATGGGCTTCAGCCCGCTATTTGGCGCTCGGCTCCGCAGCACCTGCAAGCACATACCACCGCACGGTGGCAAACAAGGCAACGGTCAGCTAAAAGCTGACCAAATTATAACGACCCCGCCCCTTACTCGGGACAGCGGTGCTCTTTCCCTGCATAGCATTAGTCCAATAAAATAAAATAGCGTAATTATATTTCGCCACAGGTGTAGGCTCGCACGGCCAAACACCCGTACACTCAGGAGAACGTCACGGACCAAAGGATCAAGAAACTAGAAACAGACCCTCGGCTCTAGCGCGGAGGTCCCACCTCACACCCGGAAGACCTTTGAGGTCTCCCCCTCCCTAGCCAATGCTTGAGCTAGGTGCCTTGAAGGAAGAGAGCAAGGGGATTTTTGTAGCTCTGAATGTCATGCTCTCCAAGGCACCCTCAAGGGTCTATTTATAGTTTTTCCAACCTCATGTACCAAAATATCAACAATACCCCTACGCCAAATATGCCTCGGGCCAATAGAAAACAGCCACACCGGGGGGTAAAGAGGTAATTCCACCCCGAGGGTAAAACGGTAAAAACATGGCCAAAAGAGGTCCAAGAGCGGGAGGAGCCATCCCCACCATCACCCCAGGCACCCGAGACGAGCAGGTGACCCCCGAAGAACTGGGGAGCAAGGGCGAGACGCCGGCCTCCGGCCGATCTCGCCCCGCAGGCCGCGGAGCAGGAGGGGGCAGGGGCGAGACCCCGGTCCCCGACCGGTCTCGCCCCGCCAGGCCGCGGAGCAGGAGGGGGCAGGGGCGAGACCCCGGCCTCCCAGCCGGTCTCGCCCCGCCAGGCCGCGGAGCAGGAGGGGGCAGGGGCGAGACCCCGGCCTCCCGGCCGGTCTCGCCGCGCCAGGCCGCGGAGCAGGAGGGGGCAGGGGCGAGACCCCGGCCTTCCGGCCGGTCTCGCCCCGCCAGTCCGCGGAGCAGGAGGGGGCAGGGGCGAGACCCCGGCCCCGGAGCGGCAGGGGCGATCTCGCCCCGCCAGGCCGCGGTAGCAGGAGGGGGCAGGGGCGAGACCCCGGCCCCCGGCCGGTCTCGCCCCGCCAGGCCGCGGAGCAGGAGGGGGCAGGGGCGAGACCCCGGCCCCCGGCCGGTCTCGCCCCGCCAGGCCGCGGAGCAGGAGGAGGCAGGGGCGAGACCCCGACACCCCCAAAAAAGGGCCACTGGGAGAGGCAGATTTTTCCTCCCCCTACTAGTATATTCCAAGGGCTAGGCCAAAATTGGCCACCAAGGGTTCAAATCGCTTCAAAAGCTTAAAAACTCAAAACCTGCGAATACGGGGTTGTACACAATCTACGCTTTTTTCGAGGTTGGCACAAGCTCGGAAAGAAACATCCAACCCAACGTATTCGCTGAGTGTGATTTTCTTGCGCGGTCAACCTGCCATGCCAGTTATGGGAGCCTGAGTGGCGAGACCCCCTCCGGGTGAAAAACACTTCACCCCCCGGAGGGGTCAACCTGCCATGCCAGCTATGGGAGCCTGTGCGGCGAGACCCCGTCCGGGTGAAAAACACTTCACCCCCCGGAGGGGTCAACCTGTCATGCCAGCTATGGGAGCCTGGGTGGCGAGACCCCCTCCGAGTAAAAAACTCTTCACCCCCCGGAGGGGTCAACCTGCCATGCCAGCTATGGGAGCCTGGGTGGCGAGACCCCCTCCGGGTAAAAAACACTTCACCCCCCGGAGGGGTCAACCTGTCATGCCAGCTATGGGAGCCGGGGTGGCGAGACGGCCCCGAGGTAAAAAACACTTGGCATCCCCGAGGGGTCAACCTGTCAAGTCAGCTAATGGGAGCCTGGGTGACACGACGGCCCCGGGGTAAAAAAACACTTGACCTCTACGAGAGGTACCACCAGCCCTGTCCAGCTAGTGAGAGCCTGGACAGCGGGACCGTCTCAGAGCAAAAGGGACTTGGGCTTCCACGGGAGGTACGCCTGTCCTGCCAGCTAGTGGGAGCCTGACAGCGAGACCATCATCGGAGCAAAGGAACTTGGGCTTCCACGAGAGGTACGCCTGCTCTGCCAGCTAGTAGGAGCCTGACAGCGGGACCATCATCGGAGCTAAGGGACTTGGCCTCCACGAGAGGTCAACCTGCCCTGCCAGCTAGTGGGAACCTGGTCAGCGGAACCATCTCGGAGCAAAAAGGACTTGGCCTCCACGAGAGGTCAACCTGCCCTGCCAGCTAGTGGGAACCTGGTCAGCGGAACCATCTCGGAGCAAAAAGTACTTGACCTCCACGAGAGGTTACCCTGCCCTGCCAGCTAGTGGGAGCCTGGTCAGCGGAACCATCTCGGAGCAAAAAGTACTTGACCTCCACGAGAGGTCAACCTGCCCTGCCAGCTAGTGGGAGCCTGGTCAGCGGAACCATCTCGGAGCAAAAAACTTGGGACCTCCACGAGAGGTCAACGCCTGCCCTGCCAGCTAGTGGGAGCCTGGTCAGCGAAACCATCTCGGAGCAAAGGAACTTGGGCTTCCACGAGAGGATACGCCTGCCCTGCCAGCTAGTGAGAGCCTGACAGCGGGACCATCATCGGAGCAAAGGAACTTGGGCTTCCACGAGAGGTACGCCTGCCCTGCCAGCTAGTGGGAGCCGGACAGCGGGACCATCATCGGAGCAAAGGAACTTGGGCTTCCACGAGAGGTACGCCTGCCCTGCCAGCTAGTGAGAGCCTGACAGCGGGACCATCATCGGAGCAAAGGAACTTGGGCTTCCACGAGAGGTACGCCTGCCCTGCCAGCTAGTGAGAGCCTGACAGCGGGACCATCATCGGAGCAAAGGAACTTGGGCTTCCACGAGAGGTACGCCTGCCCTGCCAGCTAGTGAGAGCCTGACAGCGGGACCATCATCGGAGCAAAGGGACTTGGCTTCCACGAGAGGTACGCCTGCCCTGCCAGCTAGTGAGAGCCTGACAGCGGGACCATCATCGGAGCAAAGGGATCTTGGCCTCCACGAGAGGTACGCCTGCCCTGCCAGCTAGTGAGAGCCTGACAGCGGGACCGTCATCGGAGCAAAAAGACTTGGCCTCCACGAGAGGTACGTCTGCCCTGCCAGCTAGTGGGAGCCTGGTCAGCGGAACCATCTCAGAGCAAAAAGTACTTGACCTCCACGAGAGGTCAACCTGCCCTGCCAGCTAGTGGGAGCCTGGTCAGCGGAACCATCTCGGAGCAAAATGTACTTGGCCTCCACGAGAGGTCAACCTGCCCTGCCAGCTAGTGGGAGCATGGTCAGCGGAACCATCTCGGAGCAAAACGTACTTGGCCTCCACGAGAGGTCAACCTGCCCTGCCAGCTAGTGGGAGCCTGGTCAGCGGAACCATCTCGGAGCAAAAACGTACTTGGCCTCCACGAGAGGTCAACCTGCTCTGCCAGCTAGTGGGAGCCTGGTCAGCGGAACCATCTCGGAGCAAAAAGTACTTGGCCTCCACGAGAGGTCAACCTGCCCTGCCAGCTAGTGGGAGTCTGGTCAGCGGAACCATCTCGGAGCAAAACGTACTTGGCCTCCACGAGAGGTCAACCTGCCCTGCCAGCTAGTGGGAGTCTGATCAGCGGAACCATCTCGGAGCAAAAAGTACTTGCCCTCCACGAGAGGTCAACCTGCCCTGCCAGCTGGTGGGAGCCTGGTCAGCGGAACCATCTCGTAGCAAAAAATACTTGGTAAAGAAAAAAGACATTACATACAACCTACCTTGACTTAACCTGACAGGGGATACTCATTACAAGAAAAATACATATGGAACTCTGGGCGAGTTAGGGTGAGATCTCTCTACTCACTCCCTATTCCTTGGGGCCTCAGTTCCTCCCCCCTGAGCGATTCCTCCTTCGCCTTTTTCTCCCTTGGCCGACTGCCAAAACTTGATGTGGTGTAGATAGGAGTTGCCTGGGTGCCTGCCTCCCTGGGGCACTCTCGCCTAACCACCTTGGGGATATCTCGCCGAGATCCCTGGAGGCTGTCTTGCTGAGATCCCTTGAAGCTGTCTCGCCGAGATCCCTTGAAGCTGTCTCGCCGAGAAGGGGGGGAGCTAGCTCCTGGGTGGTCGGGGTAGAGCTACCACCCTGAGGATCAATGCTTCGCAGCATCTCCATGATGCCCTTGATGGAGGCCATGAACTCTTGCCTCCCCACAAAGGGTCCTGGGTTGGGGAGCTCGCCGAGATCATCACTACCTCCCTGACCTCCAGTCATGACACTCTCCCGAGATCTTCTGTGCTGGTCACTCTCCGCACACACCGCACCAAAAGTGTTGAAGCCAAAAATGACCTCTGTGGAGTTCGGAGTCCCTAGAAAGGCGTGACCTCGCACCTACTACACTCAGGAGAACGTCACGGACCAAAGGATCAAGAAGCTAGAAACAGACCCTCGTCTCTAGCGCGGAGGTCCCACCTCACACCCGGAAGACCTTTGAGGTCTCCCCCTCCCTAGCCAATGCTTGAGCTAGGTGCCTTGAAGGAAGAGAGCAAGGGGATTTTTGTAGCTCTGAATGTCATGCTCTCCAAGGCACCCTCAAGGGTCTATTTATAGTTTTTCCAACCACATGTACCAAAATATCAACAATACCCCTACGCCAAATATGCCTCGGGCCAATAGAAAACAGCCACACCGGGGGGTAAAGAGGTAATTCCACCCCGAGGGTAAAACGGTAAAAACATGGCCAAAAGATGTCCAAGAGCGGGAGGAGCCATCCCCACCATCTCCCCGGGCACCCGAGACGAGCAGGTGACCCCCGAAGAACTGGGGAGCAAGGGAGCAGGGGCGAGACCCCGGCCTCCGGCCGGTCTCGCCCCGCCAGGCTGCCAGGCCGGAGCGGAGCAGGGGGGGCAGGGGCGAGACCCCGGCCTCCCGGCCGGTCTCGCCCCGCCAGGCCGCGGAGCAGGAGGGGGCAGGGGCGAGACCCCGGTCCCCGGCCGGTCTCGCCCCGTCAGGCCGCAGAGCAGGAGAACCTCCCGGCCGGTCTCGCCCCGTCAGGCCGCGGAGCAGGAGGGGGCAGGGGCGAAACCCCGGCCTCCCAGACGGTCTCGCCCCGCCAGGCCGCGACGCGGGAGGGGGCAGGGGCGAAACCCCGGCCTCCGGCAGGTCTCGCCCCGCCAGGCCGCGGAGCAGGAGGGGGCAGGGGCGAGACCCCGGCCCCCGACCGGTCTCGCCCCGCCAGGCCGCGAGCAGGAGGGGGCAGGGGCGAGACCCCGGCCCCCGGCCGGTCTCGCCCCGCCAGGCCGCGGAGCAGGAGGGAGGGGCGAGACCCCCCCCCCCCCCCCCCAAAAAAAGGGTCACTGGGGGGAGGCAGATTTTTCCTCCCCCTACTAGTATATTCCAAGGGCTAGGCCAAAATTGGCCACCAAGGGTTCAAACCGCTTCAAAAACTTAAAAACTCAAAACCTGCGAATACGGGGTTGTACAAAGATCATTGTTATCAACGGATGAAGCAAGACTGCTGTTATTTTGGTCTTCCATCTTTCACAAACAGAACCTATAGAATGCAGAATTATGTCGGGACAATAAAATAATCAGCTATTCTTAAGATAAAGAAATCATCACAATAAACAATTTAAAAAACTATCAAATGAACTACAATCTGCAATTATTCTACACAAAAAATAATTTAATGATCATTTAAAGTATAAACAATTAAAGAACATGCTCATTTATAAGAGTCAACAAGACATTTTCATTTGTTCTACTTCTATACAAGTATGAAGTTAGTCAAATAACTCAATGTGTTAATGTGTTCCATAAATAGATATGCAATTAAAAAATACATTGTCAATCATGAATCATTAAGCGCAATTAGTGATTATATTATCACAAATCTTATTTCGCATATTATCTATTTTCTCTGACGAAAATTGTGTCACTCCATCATAGATCTGCAATAAAAAAAATTGTTAAAATCAATTCAACATAATTATTATCATTTACCAATTTACATGCACTTAACTTACCAATGATAGCATTGACACATGTCTAAGAGCATCAACTATGTCAATCATATAACACATGATATAATACCCATATTGAATACAATGTGCTTGTTTTGGGCACTAAAAAAATAAATAATCGGTAAGTATTTTAATTACAATTTTTTAAATATTTAAAAAATTACAATAAATATACACAAATACATGCTATAACTTACCGGCTTCCACTTTAAAACTTTTGATTTGTGAAAATTGATATGCAGATCCTTTGCTAAACCCTGAAATGACATTCATAAAATATAAAAAAATTTAGTTTATAGTCAAATCTGAATTCCAAATAGAAAAATAACTAATTAATAAACTTAGTTTATAATGACATTTTTAATATCACGAATGTCAAGATTTAGAGGATCAAGCCAATAAATTGTATTATTATTGTAATTAATAATAGCCAACATCCAATATTCTCTGTGAAAAAAATGAAATAATTAATAGCTTAATTAAAATAAAATATATATATAATCATTGATACAGAGATTCTTCATACTTACGATTTATGATTGGACAAAAATAATAAAGATTCCGATTGGAGTTGACTACGCCTGATTTTTAGATTTTCAGCCCGTGATTTTGAATGTGCATTGTCATACTTATCATCAAAAATAAAACTTGTTGGATTATGAAAATATACACCTCTATTATATGCAAATTTCTTTAATTGTGAATCTATGTACCTGTAAAAAAACATGTGAATTCAAAATCAATTTATATATTAATAAAAAATCTTAAATTTGTAATATTTGATACTCAGTAATCAGTACTCACTCAATGCATGCTAATATGATGTTAACTTCAATTTTTTCCATATTTAAAAAATCGTACAACTCTGAAATTTCAAAGTATGTACTTGTTGATTCAACAGTCTCAAATACTGTTGGATCTAATACTAGAGATATTATTTTACTTTCTTTCTTCATCATAGTTATGAAACTGGGTAACATAATAATGAATTCATTTGTAGTCTCACCAGTTTGTGGAAATAAAAGAATTAGTATTTTAGACATCAATATTGAATTCATTAATTACATAAAAGTCAAAAATAATATTATAATTTCGTTACCAGAGAAAGTAAACGCTCATGTGATGTCTCGGGTTTATATGACCTGAATTCAGGCTCCGACTGAGAAACCAATAGCAAAAAAATTATTTATTACCTGCGCAAGAAAGTGAGAACATAACATTTCATAAAAGTATAAATATTTAAACATAATAATACCTGAGATATGTATTGAGAAGTTTCACGTGCAAGTGCAACACTTGTTCTAGCTCCAGCACTAAACATGCGCATAAGCTTTTCAATTTGATCATTCATATTACTCATCTCAGCTTGATGCGCTTGTTGCTGTTGGCTCCATACTTCTTGTTGCTGGCTTAGTCTTTTTTAGATTATAGCTTCCACATCTTCAATAAAAACTACATATCTACTCTCGCTCCGCCTATCATTCTTGAAAAAACTTTTAATGGTGGAAAACTTGCCATTAAAAGCTACAGATCTCCTCTCCTTTCGCTCCGCTCTAACTCTGCCTGAATGTTCTTGGCCTAAAACAGATGCAAGGATGTCATCTCTTACTTGTGACACTGTTTCAGCACTCTGTGACTATTGACGCGACAATTCATCCTAAACAAAAGTAATAAATATTATTGCAGAATTGCAAATAAGAAATTATATTTCACAAGAATAATTAGTATATTACTACTGATAATTTACAAATGATGAAATAATACGTTTACACTTACAATTTTAGATGACAACTCAGCTGCATCTTTACTAATATATTCACCAGTCTTTCTTTTATAACCGGCTTTCTATAACTACGCACGTGAAATTGGTGCAAATGCACCTTGTTTAACCTTAACAATAAAATGAAAATAAATTATCATTTAAATTATTGAGAAAATCAATTTTTAAAATAAAAAATACGAGAGAGAAGTAGATGACTAATACTATTCTTTTTTCTAATCCAGAATAACTCATTCTGAAAGTAGTATGAAAGGTCTTTTGTGTTTTTGCTCTCTCTATATTAACCTTACTTTTCTCCTACATAAATAAATATTTGTTAATACTTACATTATTTATAAGTTATAAAGTTAAAGAATGATATAAAACATGGAATTTAATAAGAATTAAGAACACATAACCATATATTTCAGAGTGGTGCGATGATCGACAAAAACTCTTCAGTCTTCGACAGTAATAGAGTTATATTTAACATGAACATTGTATCGATGTTCCAAATCAAAATCTTTTACATAAGTGATAAAAAATTTGGATTTCCAAGACCTCCAACTTTCACTTATGCTTTTCATTAACGCATTGTGAAGACCATCAATATTATCGAAATAAATCTGAAAATAATAGACGATATCAATTAAAAAATACCTAAAACACCACAATTATGTAATCACTGATAAGTGATAACAAAGTTAGGTACATTTAATTCTGCTCATATTTAATCTTTAATTTGTTTATCAACTTTTTTCATGCAACATGTGTAATTAACACATAAGACCTCACAAGAGATCTCATAAAATTCATCAATTTATTTGTTTCAGACCCGGGAATAATGCGGTCATCATCACTCACATAAATAATAAGTTTCTTCTCCTCTAGCATAAGCTTATTCAATTCATTCATTTTAGTGAATCCTCTTATTGACTTTGATGAACATCCTTTATCAGTCATTTTACTAAGATCGATTATAAGTTATAAAGTTAAAGAATGATATAAAGCATGAAATTTAATAAGAATTAAGAACACATAACTATATATTTCAGAGTGGTGCGATGATCGACAAAAACTCTTCAGTGTTCGACAGTAATAGAGTTATATTTGACATGAACATTGTATCGATGTTCTAAATCAACATCTTTTACATGAGTGATAAAAAATTTGGATTTCCAAGACCTCCAATTTTCACCCATGCTTTTCATTAACGTATTGTGAAGACCATCAATATTATCGAAATAAATCTGAAAATAATAGACAATATCAATTAAAAATTAACTAAAACACCACAGTTATGTAATCACTGATAAGTGATAACAAAGTTACGTACATTTAATTCTGCTCATATTTGATCTTTAATTTGTTTATCAACTTTCTTACATGCAACATATGTAATTGACACACAAGATCTTGCAAGAGATCCAATAAAACTCATCAATTTATTTGTTTCATACTCAAGAATAATGTGGTCATCATCACTCACAAAAATAATATTTTCTTCCACTCTAGCATAAGCTTATTCAATTCATTCATTTTAGTAAAGCCTCTTGTTGACTTTAATGAGATCATTTATCAGTCATTTTCCTATAATAAGAAAACCCTAAAAAATCATAAACCATCCAAAAAAACTAAACAAAATTCATAAATAACCGCAATGATATTGAGCTACTATGTTAGTGCTAAATACTAATATAGAACTATAGAGTCAGGTTATTTAGACGTATGCAATAAGGGTTAAAATGCAATAATTATGCTAATATATAAAATCAGCGTGTTTTTTAGGCTATCAAGTACAAAAATGCACATTGTGTTGTTTATATACATTTAGCATAGTCAATACATTAGATTGGAAGATTCAGTGGGTGTCTGCTAGGCTGCTACACAAATAACACAATGTTTATACTACTACTACAATACTACTACTAAAAATAAAGAGTTAAAGACATTAACAAAGGAGAAAGGTCTTAAGAAATAATATACCTAAGTGAGAATACGATATTTATCGAAGAAGAATCGTCAAATCAAAGCAAAGGAGAACAGAAAGCCAGCAACTTTCACAAAATCGCCTTTAGGTTTTATTGCACAGAGCAGCGAATATAAGAACCAAAAAGTCGAGGTAAAAACCAGAATTTACGTCTCACGGTTTAAAATAGATAGTTTAGACAGCGGTTTTTACAACAACCGTTGTCTATTTTAGGGTTAAGGGTAGAATAGACAACGGTGATTGGTTCAGGAATAGACATTGTAAGTTTATTCTAAGGATCAGACAGCAGATATAAATCGCTGTCTATTCTTGGACATGACCGTTGTGGATCAAGAATAGACAGCGGATATAAATAAGAAATAGACAGCGGTTATATATTAACCGTTGTCTATTCTATGGATTCAGGGAATAGACAGCGGTTTATATAAACTGATGTCTATTATATGGATTCAGGGTATATAAACCGCTGTCTATTCCCATATTGTTTTTAAAAAGACGTCCAACGCCTTTTTTACAATTGTGCGTCGGGACGCCTAGGCGACGCCATGACAAGAATGTCTACTAAGAATTTTTTTTCCTACACATCTATTTTTCTTGGAACTCACAATGGACTTGAAATTTATATGCAGATTTTCAGGAACAACATACCGAGATAAATGTACACTATACAATATAAAAACGTTGAAACTCATGGGAAGTAGCTGACTGCTGGGTTTTATGGAGGAAGCATCAAAGAAATTGGAAAAAATGCAAGCAACAAATCATTAACTGGACAACGTAAAATAATATAGCGTTCTCGAGATGAAGACAATGTTGATAAACATCAAAGTGTTGCAATAATGAATAATTCCAAATAAATTTGGGTTAAGAATCACATACATTAACTTTACACATCATCCTCGCAGTCGTCATCTCCCAATTTAAGAATTGATTCTTCGCCCTCCGCATCAGATCACACAAAGCGATCATCGTCGTCATCACCGTCATCACCGTTGTCGCCCTCGTCCGGCATTGGGGGTCGATCTAGAAGAAGCGTCTCCCAGATGCCACCAACGTCATTAACAACGCCTGGATCCGTGGGTATAACCTGCGCGCAGAGTTGACCGTTTAGGCGTTAAAACGTCGTTCATTCCACCTAGATCACACTCCAATTCTCCAGATGAAGCTTTGTTAGCCAGAAATTCTAAAAAAGCAGAGAGAAGAGGACATGAGAAATGGCAAGAGGATAAGGGAAAGTTGTTACGTGTCGAAGTCGGATGAAGTCCTTTGCGCTGAGAGCTGCGGGATAAGGAAGGATGGAGAGGAGAGACTGCGACGAACACCAACCCAGGAAAATGGATGTTGCATAGTTGACGACGAACAACTCAGGCAGAGATGAAGCGAGATGGGAGGAAACGATCACAACGAGAGGATATGGCCCTGTGCGAGAAGCGTCGACGACTGGAGTATTTCACCGACGAAGAGGCGAGACGATCCGTCGGTGGCGGAGGTGATGCCCTAACTGCGTGAGGTGAGAGAAATGGGAGAAGTTTGGGAATGGAAGAAAAAAAACTCAACACCTCGTATAAATCTCATTTCAAAAGTTAAAATTACTCCAAGAGGGGAGTGGGCTGGGCTAGTTCGTCCCAGTTAATCTTATTGGGTAAAATATAATAAATTTAAAAAAAAAAATCATTTTCAACTAGCTACAGCTAGCTGTTTTACAAAATTTGTAATTTTTACTTAGCTATAGCTATCTATTTTAATTTTTTTTTTGTAAATGTTACTTAGCAATAGTTAGCTGATTTAAAATTTTTTGTAATATCCACTTAGCCTCGACTAGCTGGTCATAGCTAGTTGACTGTGCTATACCACGTAGTTAGTTGTCTCAGGTCTGAAGTAGTCTCATGGAGCAGCGATCCGGGATGCGGAGAGTCGGTGACGCGGGATGTTGCATTCGTAGGATGTCGTCGCAGCAGCTGCTGGACGTAGTCGACCGCGGTTGTTGATCGACACTGATAAGGTCAACGAAGCCTTGTTGTTGACGTCTTGGCGAAAGTGGAAGTCGAAGCAGTCGGTCGGGATGTTGTGTTAAGCTGAATCCTTGTTGTTGACAATCTGGGCGAGAGTCGGAGTCGACGATCTGGGCAAGAGTTGGAGTCGGCGATCTGGGCGAGAGTTGGAGTCGGCGATCTGGGCGAGAGTTGGAGTCGGTGATCTGGGCGGGAGATCGACGTCCGATCAAAGAGATCGACGATCGGGACTTCCGTCCAATCGACGGAAGTCAAAGACGGCGTTGTTTGATTCGACGAGGTGATGAGGACTGGACGAAGCCATCGACTGGGGTCTTCGTGGAAGTTGTAAGAAGGAATCGACCACTTGTTGGAAGGAAAGATCCTCTAATACCAAATGTTATGAACAAGAAGGGGGTCGGGAGAGAAAATAGAAAGCTAGGGAGGGTTTTGAGAGAGAGAAGGGAATACCTGTGAATGCTTGCTTGTCCATCGCCATGAAACCCTCGGGGTATTTTTACCCCTCGGGCCATGGAGGGGTCGGCCGACCCCTCCCATAGGGGTTGAACCTGTCTGGTTGAGCCCCTAGCCGCCTTCTTGTTTTGATTAGGGAGAGTTGAACCATATAGTTAAGCCCCGCTTGATGTCACCTCTTTTCGTCGTCTTTGGTATTGTTGTCCCGTGACTAGGTCATTATGAGGATTCATAACATCTCCAGGTCCTGAAAGATACAAGAGAGAAAAAAAGTTGTCGAGTAGTTCATTGAATTAATCATGTAACTAATAGAAAACAGGTTGTGGGTAAACTTGAGAACATGAACAGAGAAAATAGTGAGGGAGGAGCAAGGGATGGATCCTTTCTCAGCAATGGGAAACAAGGATTCATCGACAATGCTCACTTTGTCCTTACCAAACAAAGGTATGTAGGACACAACCTGTAGCAGAACTAGTCATGTGGTCTATGGCGCCAGAGACAAGGATTCACTGAGTGGGAGAGCAAGCGGTGGCAGAGTGAGCACTTGGAAGCCCCTGGTGAGCATACAAAGAGCTAGCAAACTCAGATGAGTGGCCAGGCATGAACCGGCGGAAGACTTGTATTTCCTCAATAGAAAGAGCAGAAGGAACCTCAGGGGGCATCAGGACCACTGTAAGGCGCCGAATCATCCACAACATTAGATAGGTGAGCAGAGTGAGAAGGAGATGATTGACTCTGGAAATGATGCATACCCTGTCGCATTCAGTTATGCATGAAGTCATCATGCGTCGTGGGTCTTTATTTATTATGCAATTATTTATTTTATGTATTTCTTTTCACGCACATGTTTTTACTTAAAGTTGTACGGCTCCCCAGTTTGACCATCTAATAAGTCCTTGAATAAAATGTTCCTATAAATTTGGTAGTTATGATGACAAAGATAAGTTAAGTTAATTAAAATACACATAAATATTTGAAAATAGCAAAATATTGTCATGATTGATAAACAACTGCACAATAGGAAATGTTAATATTTGGAAGAAGAAAGATTTTGGAAACAACCCTATTTGATAAATATTAACTTTATTCACCGTCACCAAAGAAATTTTTGGAAACCTTTTTTATTTCGAGAAATTCTTGTTGTTGTTGGTTGGCTATTAAAGGCAGCCACCGTAAGGAGACCACCGGACCGGATTGAACAGAGGAACGAAAACCATTCGTTCCCTCTATATTACCGGCGCCGTCCTCCCTCCCGAAAGCCATGACTGACCCTTCTTTGTTCCCTCTGGCGAAGCCAAGCATATACCGAAACAACCGCCGAAGCAGCTCCAGTAAGTTCTAGAGGCTTGCGGACCTCTTGACGGGTCCTTCCCTACCGCAAGCCACCCACAACTGCCATCGTTGGACAGATCACGTGCCTCTGAGCCATTCGGCGTCCTCCTTCGTCTGCTAGGTTGTCGTCGACCACGCCATTGACTCCGGCGTCCTTTCCCGACCGAAGTCGACATCGAACCAACTCTTTTGTCGGTTGGTTGTTCGCTCCCCATTTACGATTTTCCCGATTGACATCGACATCGACTCCTTCATTCCATCAACTGTTGGCTCCTCCACTGCGCCGACTTGGCTATATTTTATGCTTCCTAATTAATTAATTAAAGCTTGCATCAACGATCGCACTACTTTTTTAATCACCGTTTATCCATAAATTATTACCTATGAATTTGCTTACGAATCTACAACTCTCGCCACGGTTCAACTCGTTAGGCGCTTGAGGGCACTTCTTTCAAATATGAAATAACAATTAACTGATTTGTGGAAGTTTACCGTTGAGAGTAGTTTTATGCGCAAAAATTCATTTTGGCCCCTCAGCCTATATTAAATTAAACCAAATAGCTAATGAAAAGTAATTTATTTTCAAAACCCTAATTTTGTTCTACATCAGTTTGGTATCAAAACATGTTTGATTTTCTCCTATCACAAATCAACGATCCGGGCTTTCAAAAAAAACTTAAGAATTTTTTTAAAAAATCTATTTTCAAAAAAATTTATTATTAAATTTACTTTTAATTTAAATGTTATTTAAAAAAGTTATTATTCTTTCAGTCTAGGTTAGAAATTCAAGAGGGCAATGTGATGATTACATCACGTTACCTGCATGGGTTACACTATTCCATTAGGGATCAACTAGAGTTTCATAAGTATCGCAATTTAGAAGAAGTTTCCAGTATGGCTTGTAGGGT
This sequence comes from Platanthera guangdongensis, assembly GCA_039583875.1. Classification (NCBI taxonomy): domain Eukaryota; kingdom Viridiplantae; phylum Streptophyta; class Magnoliopsida; order Asparagales; family Orchidaceae; genus Platanthera; species Platanthera guangdongensis. The sequence goes on from CM077161.1 coordinate 168,514,542, forward strand.
GCATTCTAAGTTTACGTCTACTAATAGACCTCTCTCTAGTCTTGGCGTTGCCCCCACTTTTATGGATATAGATTCCCCTATCTTATCCCCACTTAGCTCCACTGTAGCACTCTCTCCAGTCGAGGAATCCCTTCCCGAGCCCCAGCTCCAGGAAGAAGAGCTTCTTCCTCCTACTTATAACATCCCGATTGAAGTAGTGACTCCACTTGCCCGCACTGAATCGCCAACTGTAGTCACTGAGTCTCTTTTCGAGCCCCTGCTCCAGGAAGAGGAATTTGCTAGCAACGTGTCACCTTAGATGACACGGACTTGATCTCAATATTTATCGAGTCACTTAGTCTACTACAGTTGCCTATCCTTGAGCCCGAAAATATTTTTTTTGTTGATCACTTGTCACTCACACTAGATTCATCACCTTACATTGACTTTGTATTTGGTGATCATACTCTTAGTCCACTTCACTATCATCTGAGTTTAAGCTTGCATACAGAAATTTATCGTCCCATTATTTATCAATTTAGGAAGATTTATAATAGAAGGTTTAAAAAATTCCTAAAATTTTCACTCCTCGTAGAGACACATTTTAAAAGATTTCTCTGGAAACTTTTACATGATAAAATTGGGATCAATTTTAAATTTTGTAGTATTAAGTTAGATATAAGCGGATTAGAGGAGTTGCAACAATATAGTAAATATTCTATATCAAAATTTTGGAGCAAACTAAGGGGCCATGAGGGCACCAAACTCGATTTTAGTAGCATCTATCACTTTTTGATTGATGGACAGGCCAAGTTCGTTAATAGGAGTTTGGAGAACTTTCATGGGCATCTAACTGAGGAGAATTTGATGCAATGGGATCTAGTACCTTTACGAGCAAATTTCACATTTAATAATTCTAAAAATCATTCTCTTAATTTATCTCCTTTCGATATTATCAATATGTGTTACTCCACCTACCTGACAGTTATCATCTCTCATTCTATGAACGTATTTCATCTGATGTGCAAGCTCATATTAGTTATTTAAAAGAACTGCTTAAAATTATTGTTAATATTTTGCGATCAACATTTGAACATTATAAACTCACAATCGGTCGTTATCGTCATGAGTTGCACTTTTCAAAGGAAGGTCGGGTGATTTCTTATTGCAGGAGGTTTGTCCAACTTCATGTTCAGAAGCGCGTCGAGCCATCCATCGAGGTTCCGGACATTCCCCCTGATCTAGAAAACACTTGTACAGGTACAGGTAGCTGATACGATACGTACCTGTTACGGCGGTACGACAAAATTTTAAAGACAAGAATATGGGTACATCATGATAAGTTATAACAAATATAATATATATTTATATATCACAAATGCAATAAATAGTTCTCAAAATATCGAAACATTAAACATAAATCATAACTTGAAGTACAAGTTCACAAATCAATGCAACATATAATGAAGTTTTCAAATATTAAGCATTTGTAAATATTACAAAATTTAACATCTTATATGTTTAACCAAAATAGATAAAAATAAACTTAAGTTACTTATCAGTTTTTTTTTCTTCTTCATTGTTGGAGATCAACATCTTCAATTCCTGGTTAGTTTAAAGACAAGTTAGCCGTTTTGTTAATAACTTGTGTTGAATCAACACGTTCAATACACGTACTTGTAACACAAAGGTACCGATACCAGAAACATACTCAGTACAGATACACAACTAATTGGACGTATCAACACTTCTTAGCATAAAGCCAACATTTGTTTACTCTAGAAAAACAGACTCCTATCACAGTATGCAGAATGATGTGCTAAGTTCAAGTGTGTCCACATAGGTGTATCCATCGAGTATCGGGTACGTACCGGTACCGGATACGTATCCGGTACGGATACGCTGCCTTCGGGGGAGTATCTGTTCTTAATAGCCCCTGATCTAGCACCAGTGACGATGTCATTTCCCTCAGTTGCCAACCTTCGTAAATTCACGTCGGGGTTGAGTTCTTTCAACCCCGAAGGAATTGATGCATCATTTGTCGCATTCAGTTATGCATGACGTCATCATGCGTCGTGGATCTTTATTTATTATGCAACTATTTATTTCATGTATTTCTCTTCACGCACATGTTTTTACTTAAATTGTACTGCTCGCCGGTTTGACTATCTGATGAGTCCCTGAATAAAAGGGTCCGGTAATTCGGCAATTAGGATGGTAAAAGCAAGCTTAAGTTAATTAAAATACGCATAAATATTTGATAACAGCAAAATATTGTCAAGATTGATAAACAACTGACAATAGAAAATGTTAATATTTTGGAAGAAGGAAGATTTTGGAAACACCCTATTTGAGAAATATTAACTATATTCACTCCCACCAAAGAATTTTTTGCTAACCTTTTTTATTTGGAGAAATTATTGTTGTTGTTGGCTGGCTATTAAAGGCAGTCATTGTAAGGAGACCACCAGACCGGATTGAACAGAAGAACAAAAACCATTTGTTACCTATATATTACCGGCGCCGTATTCCTCTTGAAAGCCACTACCGCCCCTTCTTTGTTCCCTCTAGAGAAGCCAAGCAAATGCCGAAACAATCGCCAAAGCAGCTCCGCGAGTTCTAGAGGCTTGCGGACTTCTTGACGGCTCCTTCCCTGTCGCACGCCGACCACAACTGTCGCCGCTGGACAGATCCCATGCCTTTGAGTCGTTCGGCGTCCCCCTCCGTCTGCTAGGTTTCCATTGACCATGCCATTGCCTCCGGCGTCTTTTCCCAACAGACGTCGACATCAAACCAACTCTTGCATCGGTCGGCTATTCGCTCCTGACCGATATTTATCGGTGTGACGGCTGGGAGGAGAGGAGGCAATCCCGTAGCGAGTCGATCAAGCGTGTCAAGCTTAGCGTGGATAGCAGGTTGGTGGCCATGAAGTTTGTGCACAAGGCAAAGGCTTCGGGCCGAAAACTGGTTCCCGGCAAAGGCAAGGGTAGTGGGTGAAAAGCATCGGGTTGGATGTAGGCCATTGATACGGCCGCCATAGGAAGCGCTAGTGGGAATCCGGCAATGAAAACTGCAGTCAGAATGCGGCAGGTCGGGCCACTTGATACGAACATGAATCTTGACGACCGATCCACTCAAAGAGATGAGCGCAAGAGAGAGAGAGTGTGAGATACTCAATCACGAACGTTGCATATAATCAATAGTAATGCATTTGAGAGAGAGGAAAGTTCCAAGTGGAGAGGAAGATGGAGAGTGAGAGAAATAGAGAGAAAGAGAGCCTCAAACAATTATGAACCTCCAGGATCCCCAAACCATAAGTGATGGGGATCAGCCGCATGATCGTGTTCGATGGAGGAGATCGGGACACCACTCGATGGGACCCATTTTTGCATATTTGGCATTCTTGTCACGGCGTCAAAGCGAACCAAGGAGAGCGTCGGGCGCCTTGACGCTTAGGCGACAAAGCGGACGCCTAGGCGACAATAAGGCGAGCAAGTCGCAAGGCGCCAATTTATTTTTTTTAAAGACGGGCTATAGACAGTGGTTATTATAATAACCGTTGTCTATAGCCTGCATTTGACTATCGACAATAGTTATTATAATAATCGTTGTCTAAAGTCTTGCAGGCAGGCTATAGACAACGGTTATTATAATAATCGATGTCTAAAGTCTAATTCAGGCTATAAACAACGGTTATTATAATAATTGTTGTTTATAGCCTGAAAGTTATAGACAACGGTTGTTATAGCCTGCTTGTAAGACTTTAGACAGCGGTTATTATAGTCTAAAGTTCTATTTTTTTAACATGATAGATTGTTTACCAACACACAGTCACACAGATTGTTTCTTCATAGCAGTTAGCAGTAAACAGTAAGTATAGCTTCTGATATCATGATATCTCAAATTCTCAAATCTCAATATATTTATATCATTAGTCAGTAAGCAAGTAAAGTAACAAAGCACACAGGTTCTGAATCTTTTGATATCATGAATTGTTGATATCTTCATATCTCAACACATTCATACCATGAAGTAGCAAGCACAAAGGTTCTGATATCATGAATTCATGATATCTCAAATTCTCAATTCTCAATACATTCATATCATGAAGCAGTAAGCAGTAAGAAAAAACAATGTCACTCAATACAGATTTCAGAGAAAGAAATAACAGAAAAGTGAACACAAAAATATCATAGTATAGTATTATGGTCAAATCCAAAATGTTTTCATCATACACAATAACATATTAGCATTAATAATATTTTTAACATAAACTTTAAATAATTATAAAATATCAAATAGAATCATCATCTAGTAAGTCATCATTGGCATTGCATGTGCTTGGTTGGTTTGAGGTACTTGTCTTTTGCCCATAATTATCGTCAATATTTTCATCATCATTGACAACGAAAAAATGATCTAAATCTTCATCTCTTTCATCCATTAGTTGAAGATTAGCTTCAGCTACACTTCGTAAATTTCGAGCCTCAGTTCCAATAGCTCTCTCTACAGCTTCTCATGTGAGATTATCATCATCAAAAACTAGAGCATCTTCTAATTAGTTCATCATCCACTCACTACTCCAATCTAGCTCATCAAACACTAAAGGCTTGTAATGTCTTCCTTTTTCACGTCTTTCTTGGAATCGTGCTTGTAGACGACGATTATATTGGATGTATACAAGATCACTAAGTCTTTGATGCTCCAATCTATTTCTTTTCTTTGTGTGAATCTGAATCAAGATAATTGCAAACTTATTAGTAAATATAAAATTATTAAATTTTATATTAAATATTTGTATACTTACAAACTCAAAAGTACTTCATTTGCACTCACAACTAGAAGAAGAACAACATAAGTCAAGTATGCGCAATGCTACCTTTGTAAGGTCAACATTTGATCATCCATGTGCACATCACCAATCCACTATTTATTTAAGAGAAATATAAATTATTTAACATATAAATAATTTAAGAAAAAAAATGTAATCAATACTTACTTGGATTTAAGGTGGTTCGTTGCCTAATAGTCATAGGCTTCAGATCACCACCTATAGTAGCTCTTACTACATCAAGTAAACGAGTGTGCTTGTAGATGAAATTTGTAATCATCCTTGCTTTTTTATCACCATTTTGTTCTATTGTAGCTTGTCTATATCCTCTAGCATGAAATCAATGAAATGAGCAGCACAAGGAGTCCAGAATAATGTGAGTTTTTTCTCCATTAAAATTTTACTAGCTGCTTTGTAATTGGAAGTATTGTCAGTCACCACATGCATATAACATAACTTTGTACATATCGAAAGTTGTACACTATTAAACTTGAAATATGAAAATTAGTGAAACCAAAAAATTTACCTGAATAACACACTCTGCTCCTATCTCTATAATCTTACTATCAAGCAACTCTGATAACATTGTAGCATCTTGAATAAGACTGAATGAATCTACGAAACCCATAAAATAGGATCCTTCTGGACAATTGACTAAGAAGTTGATCAAATGTCTCTCTCTCATATCTGTCCAATCATCTAATATAAGAGTGCAATCATATCTCCTTCAGTACGCTTGATAGTTCGTTTTCATCTCCTTAACTTTATCTTTTGTATTTAATAACAACGAGACTCTTAAATCATGATAATTATGACCTTTATAATCAGGTTTATACTGTCGAACTGTTTCAAGCATGACTTCAAAATTTCGTGTCTTTGCAGCATTGAATGGAATTTCACATTCATAGAACCAATCAACATAACTATCAACTCTCTTTTTCTCTTCAGGTGATCTAAAACATCTCTCGATAGTAGTTTGTGCAGCATCTTTAGCACGTCTATCATCAACTACATCTTCAGGAGCACGCCTCACATGAGCATCCATAGGGCCCCTTTTTTGTGGCAAGTGGGTTACTTTTCTTTTTTTGGCACTTGTCCCAGAACTTGGGACAAATGACGATTTAGATGTAGATAATGTCGGGGATACATTATGTGATCTTGTTGGCTCTCTTTCTTGTTCACTCTCATTATCATCATCAACAGTCAGATGTACATTGTCATTTTTTTATCATTTAAATCTGAATACATCTCAGCTGCTATTTCAGTAGTCATAAAACACTTTGATACATCTCCATACCCGCCACATAAGTGTTGCATCAACCTTTTGAAACCACATTTTATCAATTTATCACACAAATTACATTTAACTGTATTTTTATCTTTTAGGTCAGGTCGATGTTCATACTTCCGTCCAGGATCATTTGACTTTGCTTTTCTTTTAGGATCTGTCATTGTTATCAATGGATGAAGCAAAAGACTTGTTGTTTTGGTCTTCCATCTTTCACAAACAAAACCTATAGAATACAGAGTTAGGTCGGGACAATGAAATAACTGGTTATTTTTAAGCTAAAATAAATCATCACAATGAACAATTTAAAGAACTATCAAATAAACTGCAGTCTGCAATTATTCTACACAAAAAACAATTTAAAGATCATTTAAAGTATAAATAATTAAAGAACATGCTCATTTACAATAGTCAACAAGACCATTTAAAGATCATTTTCATTTGTTCTACTTTTATACAAGTATAAACTTAGTCAAGTAACTCAATGTGTTACATAAATAGATCTGCAATAAAAAAATATATTTGTCAATCATGAATCATTAAGCACAATTAGTGATTATATAATCACAAATTTTATTTTGAATATTATCTATTTTCTTCGACGAAAATTATGTCAGACCATCATAGATCAGCAATAAAAAAATTGTTAAAATCAATTCAACATAATTATTATCGTTTACCAATCTACATGCACTTAACTTACCAATGATGCCATTAACACACTTCTAAGAGCATCAAGAATGTCAATCATGTAACACATGATATAATACTCACATTGAATATTATCTTGCTATTTTGGGCACTAAAAAAATAAATAATTGGTAAATATTAATTACAAATTTTTAAATATTTAAAAAATTACAATACATATACTCATATAGTTTATGACTTACCAGCTTGCACTTTCAAACTTTTGGTTTGTAAAAACTGGTATGTTGATCCTTTGTTAAACTCATAAATGCACTTTATAAAATATAAAAAAAATTAGTTTAGAGTCAAATCTGAATTTCAAAGAGAAAAATAACTAATTAATAAACTTACTTTATAATGACATTTTTAATATCATCACGAATGTAATCAATAATAGTCAATAAACTGTATTATTATTGTAATCAATAATAGTCAACATTCAATGTTCTCTGTGAAACAAATGAAATAATTAATAACTTAATTAGAATAAAAAATAGCAATAATCATTGATACAGAGATACTTCGTACTTACAATCTATGATAGAGCAAAAAAAATAAAGAATCTGACTGGAGTTGACTAAGCTTTTTTTTTAGATCTCCAGCTTGTGATTTTGAATGTACCTTGGCATACCTATCATCAAAAGCAAAAATGGTTGTTGAATTATGAAAATATACACTTCTATTGTACGTAAATTTTTTTAAGTATAAATCTATGTACCTGCAAAAAACCATGTAAATTCAAAATTAATTTATATATTAATAAAAACTTAAAATTTTGTAATATTTGATACTTAATACTCACTCAATACGTGCTAATATGATGTTAACTTCAACTTTTTTCATATTTAGAAAATCGTACAACTCTGAAATTTCAAAGTATGTACTTGTTGATTCAACAGTCTCAAATACTGTTGGATCTAATACTAAATATATTATTTTATTTTCATTCTCCATCGTTATTATGAAACTGGGTAACATAACAATGAATTCATTTGTAGTCTGTGAAAATAAAAGAATTATTATTTGAGACATCAATATTGAATTCATTGATTACATAAAAGTCAAAAATAAAAATTATAATACCGGAGAAGGTAAACACTCATGTGATGTCTCAGGTTCATATGACCTGAATTCAGAATCCGGCTGAGAAATCAAAAATAACAAAAAATTTATTTATTACTTGCTCGATAAAAAGAGAGCATAACATTTCATAAAAAGTATAATTAATTAAACATAATAATACCTGAGATATGTTTTGAGAAATTTCACGTGCAAGTGCAACAGTTGTTCCAGTTCCAATACTAAACATGTGCATAAGTTCTTCAATTTGATTCTTGATACTACTCATCTCGGCTTGATGCGCTTGTTGTTGTTGGCTTATATAGGCTTGGTGTTCTTGTTATTGTTGTTGGTTTTATAAGCTTGATGTTCTTGTTGTTGTTGACTTCATAATTCTTATTGTTTGCTCAATCTTTCTTGAACTATAAATTCGACATCTTCAATACAAGCTACTGATCAGCATTCTTTACATAAGTGATAAAAAGTTTGGATTTCCAAAACCTTCAACTTTCACTCATGTTTTTCATTAATGCATTACAAATATCATCAATATTATTAAAATAAATCTGAAAATAATAGACAATAATAATTAAAAATTAACTAAAGCACCACAGTTATGTAATCACTGATAACACAGTTACGTACATTTAATTTTTCTCATATTTGATCTTTAAGTTATTTATCATCAACTTCCTTCCATGCGTCATATGTAATTGATACATAAGAGCTCACAAGAAATCTCATAAAACTCATCAATTTATTTGTTTCAGGCCCGAGAATAATGCGGTCATCATCACTCATAAAAATAATAATTTTCTTTCCCTCTAAGCTAAGGTTATTCAATTCATTCATTTTAGTGAAGTCTCTTGTTGACTTAATGAAGATCTTTTATCAGTCATTTTTCTATAATAAGAAAACTCTAAACCATCAAAAAACCCTAAACAAAATTTATAAAAAACCGCAATGATATTGAGGTACTATCATACAATCACACATATATATATATATGTTATTATATTAGTGTTAAATGCTAATATAGAACTATAAAGTCAGGTGGTTTAAACATGTACAATAAGGGCTAAAATGCAACAATTAGGCTAATAAATAGAGTCAGTGTATTTTTTAGACTATCAAATACAAAAATGCACATTGTGTTGTTTATATACATTTAGCATAGCCAAAACATTAGATTGGAAGATATAGTGGGCGTCCGCTAGGCTGCTACACAATATTTATACTACTAATAATAATAATAAAGACATTACTAAAGTGCTCAAAACTGAGAAATGTCTTAAGAAATAATATACCTAAGTAAGAATATGAGATATGTCGAAGATGAATCGTCAAATCGAAGTAAAGGAGAGCAGAAACTTTCACAAAATCGTCTTTAGGATTTTTCACACAAAGCAGCGACTGTAAGAAGCAAAAAGTCGATGTAAAAACTAAAATTTACGGCTCACGGCTTAAAATAGATAGAATAGACAGCGATTTTTACAACAACCGCTGTCTATTCTGGGGTTCATGGTAGATTAGACAGCGATTTATATATAAACCGTTGTCTATTCTAGGGTTCATGGTAGAATAAATAGCGGTTTATATATAAACCATTGTCTATTCTGAGGTTCTAGAATAGACATCGGTTTATATATAAACCGTTGTCTATTTTTGGGTCAGGGTAGAATAGACAGCGGTTTATATATAAACCGTTGTGTATTCTAGGGTTCAGATTCGAATAAACAACAGTTGTAAACAAACATGAATCCTAGAATAGACAGCGGTTTATATATAAACCGTTGTCTATTCTAGTATTTTTAAAAAAAAAAGCTGTCCAATGTCTTGTTTACAATTGGGCGTCTGGACGCCTAGGCGACGTCATGACAAGAATGATATTTGGCAGAGATGTGTTGATTGAATCGGCGATCTGACACCACGAGTGCGTCTGGAGCATCACTTTTCATTTTATATGTATTTTATTTGTGTGTATTTAGTGTTTTGAGACACTGGGCGTAACAGACGATCATAGTCGTTCACGCTGGGTGCCCATCGCCCCCTCTTGTTATAAGCAGAGGCGGATGCTGCAATTTACAAGCATTGCTGAGTTTTGTGAGAGATTCCAGATCCGACAATCTTCGTAGTGCAGCAACGCGAGCCCGGGGTGCGAAGCCTTAGCTTTATTTTCAGTTATTCTTTTTTTATTCATTGTTTCCCCTTAATCCCCTGGGAACCATCCTTATTATTTCACGATGCACTGCAAAACCATCATTGTTCATCCCTGCATCGCACGATTCTCGTCCTATTCTCCATCCCCGCCACGCCTACAACTGTAGAACCACACGTCTCTTCATCTAGCATTCCCCATATCGTCGACGTGAGCACTGCATCCCGCCCTGGTCTCCCTCGTCTGGTTGATCGAAGACAACGTTCAGTCTTCTGAACGGTTTTCGGCCCTGTTTTCGCCGCTCTTCTTCAATCCCGTCGCCACCAGCGACTCCACTTTTGTCAACCGTAGCCGACTCTGTTGCCACACTCGTCATCTTCCCCGGCTCCGACTACGGGGCTTAGTTGCAGATAGCGAACCCTTTGTCGTATGAAGCATCTCTTCCTACGATTCCGATCAAGAGCCTTTCCCGATTCCAGAAAACCATTAGTTTCCGCTCCTGTTCACCTTCCTCCTCAACGGGAAGGATCAAAGACTCCCATCCGCAAGCCCTAAAATGTTGAGGCCTGTCTTGCGTCAATAAGCCTCTCCCCCTTATATATATGAGGGAGGGCATACATAACACTATTAATTAATATATTAACTAATTATAATTTATCACAGCAGCTTTCATATGCGCACTCAATGAACTCTGACGAGGGGGGTTCACTTGAGTGAATGTGATTGCGTAACACGGCCCCACCTATACATCACCCTAGTAAACACCGATCCCATTAAACAACTTCCCTTTTCTTTGTTGATTCCCACCCGCAACATTCATTCCACTACATCTCCTTGTTGAACTGTTCCATTTGCCCTCCTCTTTCCATGATCCCTGCAGAAACAGCCCTCATCCTCAGTTGAACCAGCAGCAGAACACTCCCCATCCTCCCTGTTATTTTCTAGCACTCGTCCCCTCCTACTGCAACTTACACTTGCTCCTTCCAGTACCTTGAATCATCAATCCAGCCCACATTTCCCTGCAAGAACCTTCCTTGACCCCTCCATAGTCCCATCCACCTTCCGCAGCCCCAACACCCCTCCTCGAGCCTCTACAACTCAACTACAGCTCCTCTCCTCCCTCTGCAACCCTAAATCCAGTTCAGTACCCTCCTCCACGTGTATTCCCTTCATGTCAATGCCGGCGTTTCTTGAAGAATATCATCACTGAGTATCTATCATTGTACTATATCTTCTTCCTCCAGGTTCCTCAATGCACATGTGAGCTTGTATTAGGAGTTTGTAATTTTTCATCATGGTACTGATTGTCCATATTATTAGTGATATTTGTCGGATATTGTTTTTCCTTCAAATCTCATAATTTGGGAAGCATAGATGGATGCACATTTCATTATCGCACTATCGTCACACATAAATCAATTAGTTGCAAGTTTTCTCGTAAGCCCCTAATCTTAATTTTCGTAATATTGCAAGTGCTCGGTGATTTAATTTATTACGTACAATTTTGTGAACGAAAACATCTTTGTATGTGCATGCATCTAGGGGTGAAAATGAGTCGAGCTCGAGTCGAGCTTAACAAAATTTCCAAGCTCGAGATCAACGAGCTCATTTTATCTTGACTCGAGCTTAATGCCTACTTATCGAGCTCGAGTTTCGAGCTCGCAAGCTCGAGTTGCGCACGAACTTTTTAGCTCATGAGCTTTATTATTATTATATATATATATATTTTTTAATGTATAAATAAAAAACTCAGGAGCCGGCTTCGGGGGCTAATGAACAATAATATGTGAGCTCGAGCTCGACTCGTAATCGAGCTCAACACGTAATCGAGCTCGAGCTCCACAGGCTCGAGCTTAAGTCGAGCTTTTTTTGAGTCTGCTCAACTCAACTTGCACCCCTACGTGCATATGTAGTTTGGCTGAGTCTCACCCATCGGCCATCATTGCACCTTAATTTATCCTTAAGACAACACCACGCATGCATCACCTTTCCTAGCCTTCTTCCACTCAGGTATACCAATAAATTATGTCAATGTTTTGGAACTACTACCAATAATTTGAAACTACCATCGATGTTAAAAATTAGATACAATGTTTATATTAAGTTCTAAAATTAAGCAAAGTTGAAGATTGGATATCTATGACATACTCATTTACCTTTAAGATGCATAATAATTAAAGTGTTGTCATCTTGAAAATATGGATCAAGAGCAAGTATCAGATAGGTCGGAACATTAGAGAATTGTAACTTATTAATTTGTATTTGCACACCCACATTGAAAGGTTTCAAGAGGAATGTGAAGTGGAGAAGAGACTTACTCGAGCCTTGGATGTTTCTGTAGAGAGAATTAACACGTTGAATGATAGGGAGAGAAATGAGTATTGATTACTTCTCCACCATCCACAAGCTCCAAAGAAGAAAGATTTTCAACACCGCAGTTCTCCCCCGACGAGAACTTGAGCCTTGCTAGAAAACAAAACTCCTCTAACGAAAAATAACTTCAATAGTACAAAAAAGAGACAAAAAGAGAATGATAGCACTTATAACATTCAATAGTGTACGAGTAGCCAACAAAGACACAAGAGTCAAGTTTGACATGTGAAGTTGATAAGCACACACAAACACTGTGGGTAGAAGGTCAGCGGTATGATCAAAAGTAGAGCAAAGCTTGATAGGAGTAACATAATAGAGTACCATGGAAGGGAGATGGTTTGCGAGATATGCATCAATCAAGATAGAAGTCTCCAATAAAACTTAAGGAGATGCATAGTAATAAGCAAATATCGGGAACTTCAAGATGTTTATTTCATCCAGCCACTACATTTCGATAGAAGTGTTAACACGAGTGATTTAAAGGAGAACGCTATGATCTGTCAAATAAAGCCTGAAACATCCCTTTGTCGACACTTTCACCTTTATTATGACCCTATCTGATAACTCCAAATTGTGCCACAACTATTTTATAAAATTTATAATGCACTCAAATGCCTTTTTCTCTTTAGCAACGAGTAATCCAAGTAGTGAGAGAGAAACAATTTATGAAGTTACAATCCATCAAAGCCATACAAGGATAATACAGGGAATGCACTCATACATCAGCAAGAGTAACATCAACACTAAGAGTACTGGGATAATTAAGTGTTTTTAGAATTATGACGAACATGTTTCTATAGTTCACAAGCAGCACATAAATTTTTTGTAAGTAATAAAATATTTTTTACTACTAAAGAGGCGATGGATAACAAGTCTCTGGAGTTAATGATGGATGTCTAAGATCGGCAAAATTAATAGCTCCACAAGATCAAAACCTAGCCTTATCACGCATCCGCAAGAAAGAGAGATTTGGCAATCGAGAAAGGGAAGCGCTACATGGCGAAGAAGGGTTTAAGATGAGCCAAATCTCTCCTGTGTCCATCTTTCCTTCCACTAGCAATGATACCCTGCGGGAGCCAAGAAACAGAGTATCAGGATCATTAGGCATCGGCGGAGAAGAACTATCGGAGAAGAAATGCCAGATGGAGGAGCTATATTACCAGCGAAATGCATATCGCGACCTGTTCTTCATCTTTGCTTGCAAGAACAAGGACGGGAGCAAAAAGGGGCGTGAAGAATCGCAAATTCAGGCCTCCTTAGGTCAGAATTGTGGGGGAAAAAATTTAGGATAAACTTGATTCTTATGGAATTGAGTTAAATTCCAATTCCCACGGAAAATTTTGGCAGTCGAACAACAAATTGGAATTGGGGGTCTAACTACAATTCTTATCCCCCAATTCCACCCAAACGAACAGGACTTTATGGATCTTAAGGCTAAAATTATGAAAGATGAAAGGGCAGTGCCCATATACATGGATGTTGAAAGATACAAGCGTTAGTACGAAAGCTGAATTATTTATGATGGGGATCGACAGCATGTTCGTGATTGGAGGAGATCGAGCCGCCACGTGGCGGGACCCGCTTTTGCAGATTTGCCATGTATTTGTTGATCCGAGACCGCGAGTGTGTCTGGGGCGTCCGTTTTCATTTTAGATGTATTTTTTAAAAATTTTGGAGTTGTATTTATATTATTTTGGACATCGGGCGTAACGGACGATCGTAGTCGTTCACGCCGGGTGCCCAACCGCCCCCCTCTCGTTATAAATAGGGGTGGATGTTCAGGTTTTCATTTCATTGCTGAGTTTTGTTGAGAGAATCAAGAATTCCTGCAATCATTCGTGGTGCGACGCCGCGAGCTCGGAGTGCGACGTCCCAGTTATCTTGTCGATTTCCTGCTCCTAGTCAGTTATTTTATTTTAATTTCCTGTTTTGTTTTCCCTGCTCCCGTGGAAGTCATCCGTCCTCCCATGTTTCCTCAACTTCCTCAAATCACAGCCACACATTTCCTTCCTAACTGATCCCAAACCCACGACACCCTAATTATGGCCACTGAAAGCCGTACGTCCTCGTCTCTCTGATCTCACACTGATGCTCGTCTCCCCACCTGATCCGGCCTCTGGCGGCAAACTTCATCTCACCCGGCCGCAACTTCCGTCGACCTAGACGCGCGACCCTCTTCCTGCAGCCCTGCCTCAACTCGCCGACCACCTGCGGATTCCAGAGCTCCACCTGTCTCCTCCCTAAGTACCTATCCCTCTCCAGCTCCTCTCCACAACAATCTTGTGATTCTGCTTTAGGTCAGCCATTCCTCCTCCGTCCCGTCAGCCACCACCAGCCCGCACAGTCACGGTGCATCTTCCTCCCCCCGCCATTACTGTACGCATCCACCTCCAAAAATCCGACCAGTAGTTGACCGGAAATTCTGCCCTAAGCTTCCTAATTAAACCATCAACTTTATTCTTCATAGCTTTGATGTTCCTGCTTATTCAAAAATCTCTCTCTAGCCACTATTAACCCTACTCCACACACCCGACCACCAACAGAGTCTAGAGCAGCCATGAACTTCCTCCAGGGTTCTCTTTTTCCCCACCACAGCCAGGTCTTCATTGCTAAGTGAGTATTATTGTACTGTCATATTTTTATATATTAAATCGTATATGAACATCTTATATGTGTTTGGGTATTGTGATTGTTAGTATTGTTCAATTTCATTGAATCCTAAAAAATTTATTCATGCAAGTTTAGTGAATAGCACCTCTTGTGATGACGAGCGTGATTTTACTTGTGTAAATTTTCCAAACCTTATAAAAAATTATTGCTAATGTTTAGTTCCAGGGCTAATTTTAAAACATGCACACATAAATTTCATTGAGTTTATTCTCATCCATTACACGCACCCACGTAGGGTTGCATTGGCGTGCTAACACATATATTTTAACATTGGGTCGTCCCGTCAATGAATAATTGAAGTTGATGACAGACGTAAGGAAGAAGGTCACAGGAAGGGCAAAAAATAACATAAACAATAAAACAATTTTGGTTTATTGTTTATTCGACCACAGACACTAATTAAAATAAATTGGAAAAAAATCAGTCCATAAAATGTCGGGATATATCTGCAAATATATCGACGAATATATTGGTCAATAACAGATATATCAGAGGATATATTCCAAAAGAACATTTTGTAAAAAAAAATATCGGAAATGTATCGTTTTGTCCACGAAACTTTTATGTCGACAATGTAGCAGGATATCCACAGCACGGATAGCAAGTCATCCAACCAATATTCTATTCTCTTTTATCTAGTCATTTAATCTTTGTTTCAAAATCCTCTATGAAAAAAGTGAGTTCCAATAACAATCATGTGTGATTAGTTCTCATATTTATTCTCTCTTAATTCTACAGTTTTTTCACCAAACATTTTTATCAACAAACTCACACCTCCATTTTTTTGGTTTCCTATTCAAAACAATAACTCAACCATCAAGGAAACAATAAATGAAAATAATTCGTGCCCTTCATCCTTCCAAGAAACCTTTTCAATGTTCCTTGGGTGAATCCAAACAAAGCTTGTTTAATTATAGTTTTTCTACTCTCTACACCTCGATGTGAACACCACTCCCAACCAAGTCTCAAATAAACTTTTTTTCATGAGTGCTCAAACTCAGAATCAGAAAATTATGAAATTCAGGATGAAGCTCCTCAAGTCAACTTTCCAATGCAAGCTTAAAATGATCAAAAAAATTCAGGATACTGCCCTTAGTGATGCCTTTCTTCGTTCTATTTAAAAGGAAATGTGTATCGAAGTTCCTCCAAGTCTCAAACTGCTTGGAGATGGACCATTTACACATTTATTTACATTATTAAATCTTTGAAGCACAATGGAAAGTTGTGAAGAACTGGTGGCAAGCCACGGTTGATGTCGGGAAAAGTTGTGACAAAACATTGTAAAACCGTCGACTGTGCGTGGAGAACAGCGTCGGGAAGCCGCATGATCCGCCAGAGGGAGGTACAGGACAGGTCGACGGGAGCTTAGGGATTGTTGGCCGGCAATGGCATAGCTTGGCGGAGACACCGGGGCGGGGGAGGAAAGGTGACGTCGAATCCGACGGGGCAAACAATAGGGACGCTCGATGTAAACCAGCGGCGGGTGGAGGTCTGGTCGTCGGCGCCTTGGGAGAAATCCGACGGTGGAGTAGGGGCAGGTGGACGAGAGGTGGATGAGTAGTCGGGCGATGGGAGGTGCGGCAGAGTTGCGCTGGAGGGGAACCGAACAAGACAAAGGTCTCGTTCAGTTCTTTTTTTTTTCAGGTTGACCTTCTTGCTGGAGAATTGGGTTTTTAGTAGAGAAGGGGAGCCATTCTTTTAGAAAAAAAAAATTAATTAGGCGTGGCTCAAAAGGGAAAGGCATTCAGAGGCTAATTTTAGAAATGGCTTAAAATAAATGAGTTTTTGAAAACTCTAGCAATTTCATAATTGTTTCATTACTATTTTAAGAGTTCCCATATAATAACTGATGTTGATAGGAAATTAAATATTTTAAGTTATAAAATATTTAATTTCAGAATATTGAAATAATGATATAAAACACTTAATTTTTTACGATTTTCTTAAGCTTGTCTTAAGCTCGACCCCAACGAGACTGTGATGCAACCTGCAAGTAGAAAGTCCAAATGTTGATCTAAGAAATGATGTGCTACCTCCCAGTTGTTGTTGAATAACCAAGATCTGTAGATAAAGTCTTGTTCCTGAAATAGATAAACAACCCATCTCCTTCGGAAAAAATATGATCCCCAGTGAGAAAGTCAACAACAGAATTATAGATTTCCGTAAATGATCGCAACATGTTGGTCATAATTTTATGGAAAATATTTAATTGACCAACAAAAATCAGAGCATCAAATTGGAGAGAAATACAAGGTGGAAGGGGCATTGGATTGAAAAGCAAGACAAGAAGCAAGGTAAGAAGAAAACATTATCAACCTGTGGAATCAATAATTCATATCGAATCATATGTTCATCTGCCAGACACTTACAGTCGTCAACTAAACCTAAATTAATTATTCCAAAAATATTACTCGTTAAAGTTTGACTAGCACAACAAAATTTAACTTTGATCCTAAATTTATTATTTAAAATCATCCAGAGAAATCCCTTAAAGCACATGTCTCTATGAGGCGTGAAAACTTTAGGGATCGTAACTATCCTCCTAATACGACTGGAGTGAAAAAACTGATAAATTGACAATAAAATGTAACGCACTCTTCATTAATCAGAGGATAGTGAAGATAACTAAAAGTACGGTCGCTGAAGACAAAGTCTATATAGGGTGGTGCCTCGAATGCTATTGGTGAGTAGACACCAAGCACAATGTCTGCGTCCTCACGGGTTTGCGGCAGCACCGAGCTAGGAGAATCAGGATATATGAAAATCGATTCTATGTCACTTAAGGTGAAAGACTCCTCACTAGCCAACTCCTTCTCCGGGAGAAGTGAGATTGCAGTTGTGTCATCTGGGGTGAGTAACACGTCACTAGTAAGTTCTTTCTGGAGCAGAGCCTCTAGAATAGACTCAGTGACTAGAGGTTGTGTTTTAATGTGAGCAAGTGGAAGCACCATTTCAATCGGGATGAGTGGGTGAGGAGGAAGAAGCTCTTCTTCATGGAGTTGGGGCTCAGGAAGAACCTCCTCGACTAAAGCGAGTGCTTCAGTGGACACAAGTGGGGCCACGATGCTCGTGGCGAGAACAACGAGACTAGTAAGACGACTATCAAGTTTCCAAAGCCCGATTTCCATTAGTTGGTACGTAGTTGGGGAATAATCAGGAAAACATATTGTTTGCACGCTGTCATTTCAAGGTTGTGTACATCGGTGCACAACCCATTTAGATTCAGCTTGATTTCTCCAGTGACGAACTCAATGTTTTTTATTAAGGTTTCCATGTGCTCTTCAAAATTCTTCATTCTTTAACTAAGGATTTAAAAGATAATTTAAATTTTGTTTTTTTAATAAAATCCTAACGAATATGCTAAGGTGACATTTTTTTAAAAAAACACGGATCAATCAATTCGTGATAGTTGCGAATCGAACCTAGCTCTGATACCAAACTGATGTAGACCGAAATATCCGGAATAATTTTTAAAAATAAATTTTTAGTACAAATTAAATTAAGGGACGCTTTTCAAAATTTCACAGGCAAATTTGTGCAATAATAAACCGAGGATTAGCGAGCGCGCAGAAATGCTTAACTTTTGGGCACATTCCACAATACGAATTAAAATCATCCACAAGCTTTCAACGATTGGAAAACAACAACATTTCAAATTGACGACAAACAAGTAAAGTAATAATTTAGGTAAGCTCTGATATTTTAGAGATCAAATATATTTAGGCATAAAATATACTAACAATAAAGAGCAAAGAGAAAGAAGGGTTATACCTCCAAGAGCATGGGAAGATGTGAAGAATTGGTGGCAAGTCGCGGCTGATGGCCGGAAAAGCCGTGGAAGAACAGTGTAAAACCATCGACTGTGTGTGGAGAATAGCGTCGGGAATCGCATGATCTGCCAGAGGGAGGTACAAGATAGGTCGACGGGAGCTTCGGGACTGTTGGCCGGCAGTGGCATAGCATGGCGGAGCCACCGGGGCGGGGGAGGAAAGCTGACGTCAAATCTGACGGGGCAAACAACAAGGACGCGTGATGTAAACCAGCGGCGGGTGGAGGAGATCTGGTCATCGGCGCCTTGGGAAGAATCCGACGGTGGAGTAGGGGCAGGCAGACGAGAGGTGGATGAGTAGTCGGGCGATGGGAGGTGCGGCAGGGTTGCGCTGGAGGGGAACCAAACAAGACAAACGTCTCGTTCAGTTCTTTTCTAGGTTGACCTTCTTGCTGGAGAATTGAATTTTTAACAGAGAAGGGGAGCCATTCTTATAGAAATAAAAATTAATTAGGCGTGGCTCAAAAGGGAAAGGCATTCAAAGGCTAATTTTAGAAATGACTAAAAATAAATGAGTTTTCAAAACCTCTGGCAATTTCAAAATTGCTTTGATTACTATTTTAAGAGTTCCCATATAATAACCGATGTTGAAAGGAAACTAAATATTTTTAAGTTATAAAATATTTAATTTCAAAATATTGAAATAATAATATAAAATACTTATATTTTTAAAGATTTTCTTGAGCCCTTAAGTATTACCTGGCCTAATTTGACGGACCAATTTATTCCGAGACTTATTGGTCGGTCGCACCAATAAGCCAAAAAAAGCATGAGTACAACGAGCACTTTAGAGATGCACAAACACACATACACAAGAAAAACAACATGCGCGAGGACGTGCGCGACACTAATAAATAAATGCGGGAACTAAAAGTAAATGATGATGCGACTCAGGTTGCATCAAACAATCTCCATGATTCTTCCCCCTAGAGGGTATTCACGTAAAAAGTATGTTTTTCTAGATTGCATGTGTTTATAATATGTAACTCTTGTGCTCTCACAAAGAAAATATCCAAAAACCTTAACATACCCAATTAAATAAAAGAAGAAAATTAGGCAATACCTTTCAAGAATAAACTTTCCTTCCTTGTACTTCTGACCCTTTTCATATGCAGACACCTGAAGCAAGGCATCAGGTCATGAAAAGCTGCAATAGCAAGGTATGTGAGAAATTGCTAGAAACATGCACATTCAGCACTTACATAATTCCAACCCACATTGGACCCACAACCAACACAAAAAATATCAGAAACAGTGTGCAACCCTGTGATCATCATGCGATCCTCCTTTGGCCCAACCATTACATTCACCCTGTCATTCATGCGGACAGAGATGACAGATCAAAACCACAAATCAGTGAAAATATGCCAGATGAAAATCATGTTTCTTCCTAAGAAATCATAATACAAACTATGAAAATCTATCAGAGGAGTTCATATAACAGGCCATGAATGTCGTATACTTGAAAAACATAAAAAATATCTCATGGAATGTGAAGAATTCCTGTAAGGCACTAAGTTCTTTAGAGCTACTAAGTGGCCACCTTCTTCTTCTTCTTTTGTGAACCCTCATATTAAACATCTCAAGTTTATGAAAAATGTCTACTTTCAAAAACAATCATCAAAAGAAATTAGAATATGCAAATTAATAACAACAAAGCATTACACTATCTACGCAAGATAGACTGCTACTTTTTCCTTCAGTAGATGCATTTAGGGGACATCTAGTTGAGAAGATAAAACCTAAAACTTAATAATGCTAAAGATTAATCAACCCTATACTCTTATATATAGAGTAAGGGAAAAGCGTACAAAGACTAAAACATCATTATGAGGGTAAAATACTAAAATACAATAAAGCATAAACAGACTTGATTTCAACTCTCTCTCTCAAGTCGAACGGTAGATATCTGTCATTCCGAGTCTATGGATATTATCAATAAAAACATCGCACCTAAGCTTTTTGTGAAGACATCGGCCAACTGATCTTTGGAGTGAACGAAATGGGTGACTAAATTTCCTTTTTCTAGATGGTCTTCGATGAAATGGCGATCAACCTCTACATGATTAGTTCTGTCATGTTGGACCGGATTATGAGCTATGCTGATAGCAGCTTTGTTGTCACAGAACAGAGAGATAGGAGCATCCTCCTGAAGGTCCAGGTCTTGCAATAAGGTGCGCAGCCATAAACCTTCACAGAGGTCTTAAGACATAGACCAATACTCGGCTTCAGCACTAGATCTGTCCACCACATTTTGCTTCTTACTACGTCATGTAACCAAATTTCCACCAACGAAAGTGCAATATCATGTTGTAGATTTCCTGTCATCACGGCTTTCGGCCCAATCCGCATCAGTAAAAACGTCAATCTTTAAATGGTTGTTCTTTGAAAACATCAGGCCCCGACCTGGAGCCTTCTTTAAGTACTGAAGTACGCGGTGCCACATCCTGATGTCTGATCCTGGGGGCATGCACATACCTACTCAAGATTCCAACTGCATATGTGATGTCGGGACGACTGTGTGAGAGGTGTAAAAGCTTTCCCACCAATCTTTGATAACTTGAAGCATCCGTGCGATCACCATTGGTATCTTCATCAATTCTATGGTTCTCCTCCATAGGAGTGTTAGCGGGAACACACTCAAGCATCCCA
Source organism: Platanthera guangdongensis (assembly GCA_039583875.1). Lineage (NCBI taxonomy): Eukaryota > Viridiplantae > Streptophyta > Magnoliopsida > Asparagales > Orchidaceae > Platanthera > Platanthera guangdongensis. The sequence continues at coordinate 168,536,071 of CM077161.1, forward strand.
GTCTCTGTTAACAAATCTAACAGATACTTACGTTGCGAGATGAAGATACCCTAGTCAGAATGTGCCACTTCAATTCCTATGAAGTAACGAAGCATTCCCAAATTTTTTACTTCAAACTCAACTGACAGAAGAGCCTTCGGTTTGAGATTTCATCTAAGTCATCTCCGGTGATCACAATGTCATCAACATAGACAATAAGAACGACAATTTTTCTCTCATTCTTCCTGACAAACAAAGTATGATCAGATGTCCCTGTTTGTAACCAAACTTGATCATGGCCTTGTGGAATCTGTCAAACCACGTCCCGGGTGACAGCTTCAGCCCGTACAAAGACTTCCTTAAGCAACAGACCAGACCTTCTTGCCCCCTCTCCACAAAACCTGGGGGAAAGGTCATGTACACCTCTTCATCGAGGTCACCGTATAGAAACGCATTTTTGACATCCAGTTGATGTAGATCACAGCCCAAGCACGCAACACAAGATATAATCACACGAACAGAGTCCATCTTTGCTACCGGGGTAAAGGACTCCTGGTAGTCGACACCCTGAGTCTGAGCGTAACCACGAGCCACCAGACGAGCTTTATATCACTCAACTTTACCATCTTGATTTTGCTTAACGGAGAAGATCCACCTAAATTCGATGGCTTTCTTGTCTGGAGGAAGGGAAGAGACATCCAATGTGTGATTTTTATCCAAACCAGACATTTCCTCCTTCATTGCTTGAGTCCATGTTGAAATGCAAACTGCCTCCTGCCACGTCTTAGGAATATTGATCACGGACAAGGAAGATATAAAGCCCTGATGGAGCTGAGAAAGGTGATCATAAGCAACATGATTAGAGATAGGGTGTTCCGTAAACACAACCTTATCAAGAGGGACATACAGATCTGCAATTAAGCGTGTTTGGGCGAGAGTAGTACTGGGATGGGTGACCTCCTAAGAAGTCCTCATGTTGCACCCATTTTCTGCCGCTCAGCTGCATGAACGCCAATTTTTACCTACGGCGAACGCGCTCTCTCTACGAACGCGAGCCCGAGGGTACCGCCCACGCGAACTGAGCGGAATTTTTGAAATCAACAGAACAGACACGTGTCCTTAACATCTTGCGCAGGCGATGTGCAAGAAATCAAAAGAAAGGCATGACTTAATTTCAAAATGCAAGGCACTTCAAACGAGCATAACTTTTGATGCGACCGTCCGATTTTCGCGCCCAATAGCATTTCGAAAAGCTCTCGGAATTGTTGATCCACTGGAGAACCGGGTGAACCCGCTCGAGCTCGTTTCACGCCCTTAAATCACGCAAATTCAACTTCGTTTAAAAGTTATCCCAGTTTTTACTTTTGTCAATTTCGTCTTAATGGATGTCATCGAAGGCTTCGGGAAACACTTCCAAGGATACAGTAATGACCGCGATATTACATTACACTCATGCGGGGAAATCGCCGCCACTTCCCCATTTCGGAGATCCCACGTATAGGCGGTGTCGTGGCGACCCAGCCGTTTCCGCGCGTAAAAATTTGAGCCACCAAAATTTCTTAATCCGAATGGAAACGGAGCCCGCAATCAAGAAAATCGGGCATCAGGGATCTTGGCTTAAATAAAATGTGTCGGACTATTCCAACATGTGAGACCATACCAGCACTAGATTACCAAATCCCATCAGAACTCCGCAGTTAAGCGTGCTTGAGCGAGAGTAATACTGGGATGGGTGACCTCCTGAGAAGTCCTTGTGTTGTACCCATTTTTTGTCGCTTGCCTGCAAGAACACTCATTTTTACTTGCGACGAACTCTATCTCTCTACGAATGCGGCCCTGAGGGTACCGACCATGCGAACTGGGCGGAATTTTCAGAATCAACTGAACGGACACGTGGCTTTAACATCCTGTGCAGGCGATGAGCAGGAAATCAAAAGAAATGTGAGACTTGGTTTTCAAATGCAAGGCACTTCAAACGGCCAAAACTTTTGATCCGACCGTCCGATTTTCGTGCACAATACAATTTCGGAAAGCTCTCGGAGTTGTCCATCCACTGGCATATGGGGTGAACCCATTCAATCTCAATTCGCGCCCGCAGATCACGCATATTCAACTCCATTTAAAAGTTATGCCAGTGTTTTCCTTTCGTCAATTTCGTCCTAATGGATATGCCAACGAAGACTTAGCGAAACACTCCCAAGAATACAGTAATGACCGCGACATAACTGTGGTGTTTTAGTTAATGACCCTAAACCATAGGAGAAAGACGATCATAAGCAACATGATTAGAGATAGGGTGTTCCGTACACACAGCCTTACCTCCATTTAAAATATCATTGCGGTTTTTTATAAATTTTGTTTAGGGTTTTTGGATGGTTTAGGGGTTTTTTATGATTTTTTTATTATAGAAAAATGGCTGATAAAGGATCTTCATCAAAATCAACAAGAGGCTTCACTAAAATGAATGAATTGAATAAACTTAGTGTTGAAACCAAAAACTTGGTCTCTCGTGGAGTTCGGGGTCCCAAAAGAGGGGTGACCTCACACCTACTACACTCGGGGGGAACGCCACGGACCAAAGACTTGGGGAACTAGGAACAGACCATCGGCTCTAGCGTGGAGGTCCCACCTCACACCCGGAAGACCTTTGAAGTCTCCCCCTCCCTAGCCAATGTTGAGTTAGGTGCCTTGAAAGAAGAAAGTAAAGAGGTTTTTTGTGGCTAAGATGCAATGCCTTCCAAGGCACCCGTGAGTGTCTATTTATAGTTTTCCAAATACCATGGACCAAAAGGTCAGAAATACCACAACGACAGAAAGGCCTTGAACCAATAGAAAACACTCACACCGGGGGGCAAAGAGGTAATTCCACCCAAGGGTATAACGGTAAAAGCATGGTCAAAAGAGGTCCAAGAGCGGGAGGAGCCATACCCCCCACCTCCCTGGGCACCCGAGACGAGCAGGTGACCCCCGAAGAACTGGGGAGCAGGGGGCAGGGGCAAGACCCCGGGAGGCCGGTCTCGCCCCGCCAGGCCGCGGGGCAGGGGTGAGAACCCGGCCTAGGCCGATCTCGCCCCGCCAGGCCGCGGGGCAGGGGCGAGAACCCGGCCCGGGCCGGCCTCGCCCCGCCAGGCCGCGGGGCAGGGGCGAGAGCCCGGCCCCCGGCCGGCCTCGCCCCGCCAGGCCGCGGGGCAGGGCGAGAGCCCGGCCCCGGGCCGGCCTCGCCCTGCCAGGCCGCGGGGCAGGGGCGAGAACCCGGCCCCGGCCCGGTCTCGCGTCGCCAGGCCGCGGGGCAAGGCGAGAGCCCGGCCTCGGGCCGGTCTTCGCCCCGCCAAGCCGCGGGCAGGGGGAGAACCCGGCTGGTCCCGTTGCTCCTACCTCGCACCTATCAGGCCGGAGCGGGTGTCCGCCGACTTGACACACCCGTCCTCATATCTGGCCCTGCGAATACGGGGAGGACCCCCACTCTGCGAATACGGGGTTGTACACGATCCCCGCTCTTTTCGAGGTTGGCACAAGCTCGGAAAGAAACGTCTAACCCAACGTATTCGCTGAGTGATCTACTTAGAGCCGGAAAAACTTGGCCTCCCCGAGGGGTCAACCTGTCATGTCAGCTGATGGGAGCCTGGGTGGCGAGACCCCATCCGGGTAAAAAACATTGAACCTCCCGGAGGGGTCAACCTGTCATGTCAGCTGATGGGAGTCTGGGTGGCGAGACCCCCTCCGGGTAAAAAACACTCAACCTCTCGGAGGGGTCAACCTGTCATGCCAGCTGATGGGAGCCTGGGTGGCGAGACCCCCTCCGGGTAAAAAACACTCAACCTCCCGGAGGGGTCAACCTGCCATGCCAGTTGATGAGAGCATGGGAGGCGAGACCCCCTCCGGGTAAAAAACATTGAACCTCCCGGAGGGGTCAACCTGCCATGTCAGCTGATGGGAGCCTGGGTGGCGAGACCCCCTCCGGGTAAAAAACACTCAACCTCCCGGAGGGGTCAACCTGTCATGTCAGCTGATGGGAGCCTGGGTGGCGAGACCCCCTCCGGGTAAAAAGAACTGGGCATCCACGAGAGGTACACCTACCATGTCAGCTAGTGAGAGCCTAACAGCGGGACCGTCATCGGAGCAAAGGAGTACTTACTCTCCCCGAGGCACATTCGACCCATCAAGCTAGTGAGAGTCTGGATGAGGAGATCCTCTCGGGGGTGGGACTTGCTCTCCCCGAGGCACATTCGACCCATCCAGCTAGAGGGAGCCTGGATGAGGAGATCCTCTCGGGGGTGGGGCTTGATCTCCCTGAGGCACATTCGACCCATCCAGCTAGTGCGATCCTGGATGAGGAGATCCTCTCGGGGGTGGGACTTGTTCTCCCCGAGGCACATTCAACCCATCCAGCTAGTGAGAGCCTGGATGAGGAGATCCTCTCGGGGGTGGGGCTTGATCTCCCCGAGGTACATTCGACGCATCCAGCTAGTGCGATCCTGGATGAGGAGATCCTCTCGGGGGTGGGACTTGTTCTCCCCGAGGCACATTCGACCCATGCAGCTAGTGAGAGCCTGGATGAGGAGATCCTCTCGGGGGTGGGACTTGATCTCCCCGAGGCACATTCGACCCATCCAGCTAGTGAGAGCCTGGATGAGGAGATCCTCTCGGGGGTGGGACTTAATCTCCCCGAGGCACATTCGACTCATTCAGGTAGTGAGAGTCTGGATGAGGAGATCATCTCGGGGGTGGGATTTGATCTCCCCGAGGCACATTCGACTCATCCAGCTAGTGAGAGCCTGGATGAGGAGATCCTCTCGGGGGTGGGGCTTGCTCTCCCCGAGGCACATTCGACTCATCCAGCTAGTGGGAGTCTGGATGAGGAGATTCTCTCGGGGGTGGGACTTGATCTCCCCGAGGCACATTCGACTCATCCAGCTAGTGGGAGCCTGAATGAGGAGATCCTCTCGGGGGTGGGACTTGATCTCGCCGAGGCACATTTGACCCATCCAGCTAGTGAGAGCCTGGATGAGGAGATCCTCTCGAGGGTGGGACTTGATCTCCCCGAGGCACATTCGACTCATCCAGCTAGTGGGAGCCTGGATGAGGAGATCCTCTCGGGGGTGGGGCTTGCTCTCCTCGAGTCACATTCGACCCATCCAGCTAGTGGGAGCCTGGATGAGGAGATCCTCTCGGGGATGTGACTTGATCTCCCTGAGGCACATTCGACACATCCAGCTAGTGAGAGCCTGGATGAGGAGATCATCTCGAGGGTGGGACTTGATCTCCCCGAGGCACATTCGACCCATCCAGCTAGTGAGAGCCTGGATGAGATCCTCTCGGGGGTGGGGCTTGATCTCCCCGAGGCACATTCAACTCATCCAGCTAGTGGGAGCCTGAATGAGGAGATCCTCTCGGGGGTGGGGCTTGCTCTCCCCGAGGCACATTCGACCCATCCAGCTAGTGAGAGCTTGGATGAGGAGATCCTCTCGGTGGTGGGGCTTGATCTCCCCAAGGCACATTCGACTCATCCAGCTAGTGAGAGTCTGGATGAGGAGATCCTCTCGGGGGTGGGGCTTGCTCTCCCCGAGGCACATTCGACCCATCCAGCTAGTGGGAGCCTGGATGAGGAGATCCTCTCGGGGGTGGGGCTTGATCTCCCCGAGGCATATTCGACCCATCCAGCTAGTGGGAGCCTGGATGAGGAGATCCTCTCGGAGGTGGGACTTGATCTCCCTGAGGCACATTCGACCCATCCAGCTAGTGAGAGCCTGGATGAGGCGATCCTCTCGGGGGTGGACTTGATTTCCCCGAGGCACATTCGACTCATTCAGCTAGTGAGAGCCTGGATGAGGAGATCCTCTCGGGGGTGGGGCTTGGTGTGTCACTTGAACTCTACCAAATCCAACATCCTCAAACGGGGAAAAATATGGGTTACATGACCCCCCCGACTCAGCTGGTCGGGGGCTGGACTTACTACAACATAAAAAAAACAACAGGACTCCGCCAGGGCGAGGCTTCTTCAGGGGGTCTGGGCACGATGGTTGTCATCCTTCCCCTCGGAGACCTCCATCCTGCTCAGGCTCTCCATGATCCTCTCCATCTCCTTTGTCTTGGTCAACCAAGAGATGGTGTTGACGGCCGTGACATAACACTGTCTTGCCATCCTGGAGTCTCCCTTGACTCTGACCTGGATCCCTCCTGAGCTGAACTTGAGACACTGGTGGAACGATGACGGCACGCAACGGAAGGCGTTGATGAGGAGCCTTCCAAAGATGGCGTTGTAGCTGCTCGGAGCGTCAACTATGACGAACCGGCAGTTCCTTGAAGTCCCTCCCAATTTCACTTGGAGTCCTACTCCGCCTTCAACCTCCTTCCTCTCTCCTGAAAATCCGAACAGGGGTCCGTCTGAGGCAAACACCCTCCTTGGCTCCACCTTCATCTCGTCAAACGCCTTCTTGAAGACGACGTTGATGGAGCTCCCGTTGTCAACCAAGATCCGGGAGACGGTGTAGCCCTCGATGGCCGTCTGGATGACCAGCGCATCGCAGAACGGATCCTCATGATCCGGCATGTCCTTCACCGAGAAGGGGATCTTCTCCTCCTGGGGCGGGGTCTGGGATGTTGAGACGACGCTCCGTCGGTACATGACATGGAGGCTTGCCTTCCGAGTGGCTTCGATCCCCACTCCACCATAGATCACTGCTATACCACCTCGGGGTCCGACATCGACCCGATCCTCACATACATCATCCCCCCCTTCTCTGGGCAGAACCTCTTCAACCCGCAGTGGCGGCTGTAGCTGGGCAGGGCCTCTCGCCCCCACTTCCAGGAACACGGGGCAGGTAGTCGTAGCGTGCCCCTCCACCTGGTGGAAGTCACAGTACGGTAGCGCTCCTCCCCTCCTTCGGCAGGCTGGACGTTCTCTCCTGTTACCTCTTCCCCCTCCTATTGCCAAGGCTTGTTGTGGCGGGGGTAAGAGCTGTCTTGGTGCTTACCTCTGGAAGTTGAACCTCCCTTGGCCCCCATGTAAGTTCCCCCCATCTTGGACGTAACCTCTTCCTGGACCCTGAACGGGTCCTCCCTGCTACCTCCAATCTGGTTCTGGACCCTCCTGAGCTCTCCGTTCCTCTCTCCTTCTTCCTTCCTGATGCCTCGAGCCACCTTGCTCCTTCGACTCCATCTCTGTTAGTTTCGCCAACTTCTTGACAAATGCCGGGTTGGTCGCCTTCATGGCTATCTCCTCAGCCGCCCTTTCCATCAGCTCTTCAAAGGAAAGGGGGGCCTTTTGAGTCAGGCTCATCTTGAAGAACCCCTCGCGCAACCCCACCGTGAATGTCATCTGGAGGGCATACCCTGGCATCTCCTGGACATCCAGGATCTCCTCTTGGAACCTGTCAACGTAATGGGCCAGCGACTCCTCGGCCCCTTGCCTTATCAGGAAGATGGACTCGGGACTCTTCTTCCTCTTCTTGGAGGTGGAGAAGCGAGGCTGAAAGCTCCGGCTCAAGTCCTCGAACCCATAGATCGACCTCAGAGGGAGTTGATGAAACCAGTCTCTTACCTTCTCCTTCAACGTGATCGCAAAGAGGCGACACTTGAAGGCATCCGTCATTGGCCTGATGGAGACGACATTCTCGATTCACTGCAGATGTTGGACGGGGTCATCCTTCCCGGTATAGTAAGCCATGTCAGGCTCTCTGAACCCCTCGGGAACGGGAGCTGAGATGATCAGCTCGCTGAAGGGTGACCCCCTGAGGGGTGGTCTCGCCACCTCTACTCGCGCGACCTGCTCGCCTGGAAGGCTGGCACTCGCCGGGCTGGAGAACAACTCCCGGCCAGTGAGGTCTCGCTCGACCCCATCTCCCATCCTCTCCTTCCCGGGCCTTCTTCTTGGTGCACTTCCTTCTCCCCCTGCTGGGGTCATTTCGTCGTGAGGGGGGGAGCTAGCTCCTGGGGGTCGGGGTGGAGTTGCCACCCTGAGGAGCAATGCTTCGTAGCATCTCCATGATGCCCTGGACGGAGGCCATGAACTCTTGCCTCCCCATAAAGGGTCATGGGTTGGGGAGCTCGCCGAGATCATCACTACCTCCCTGACCTCCAGTCATGACACTCTCCCGAGATCTTCTGTGCTGGTCACTCTCCACGCTCACCGCACCAAAATGTTGAAACCAAAAAACTTGGTCTCTCGTGGAGTTCGGGGTCCCAAAAGAGGGGTGACCTCACACCTACTACACTCGGGGGAACGTCACGGACCAAAGACTTGGGGAACTAGGAACAGACCCTCGGCTCTAGCGTGGAGGTCCCACCTCACACCCGGAAGACCTTTAAAGTCTCCCCCTCCCTAGTCAATGCTGAGTTAGGTGCCTTGGAGGAAGAAAGCAAAGAGGTTTTTTGTGGTTAAGATGCAATGCTTTCCAAGGCACCCCTGAGGGTCTATTTATAGTTTTCCAAATCCCATGGACCAAAAGGTCAGAAATACCCCTACGACAGAAAAGCCTTGGAGCAATATAAAACACTCACACCGGGGGGCAAAGAGGTAATTCCATCCCAAGGGTATAACGATAAAAGCATGGTCAAAAGAGGTCCGAGAGCGGGAGGAGCCATACCACCCACCTCCCTAGGCACCTGAGACGAGCAGGTGACCCCCGAAGAACTGGGGAGCAGGGGGCAGGGGCGAGACCCCGGCCTCCGGCCGGTCTCGCCCCGCCAGGCCGCGGGGCAGGGGTGAGAACCCGGCCCCGGGCCGGTCTCGCCCCGCCAGGCCGCGGGGCAGGGCGAGAGCCCAGCCCCGGGCCGGTTTCGCCCTGCCAGGCCGCGGGGCAGGGCGAGAGCCCGGCCCCAGGCCGGCCTCGCCCAGCCAGACCGCGGGGCAGGGGCGAGAACCCGGCCCTGGGCCAATCTCGCCCCGCCAGGCCGCGGGGCAGGGCGAGAGCCCGGCACCGGGCCGGCCTCGCCCCGCCAGGCCGCGGGGCAGGGGAGAGAATCCGGCCCCGGGCCGCTCTCGCGTCGCCAGGCCGCGGGGCAGGGCGAGAGCCCGGCCCCGGGTCGGTCTCGCCCCGCCAAGCCGCGGGCAGGGGGAGAACCCGGCCTCTGGCTGGTCCCGCTGCTCCTACCCCGCACCTATCAGGCCGGAGCGGGTGTCCGCCGACTTGCCGCACCCGTCCTCATATCTGGCCCTGCGAATACGGGGAGGACCCTCACTCTATGAATACGGGGTGGTACACTTAGGCTAAAGGGGAAGAAACTTATTATTTTTGTAAGTGATGATGACTGCATTATTCTCGGACCTGAAACAAATAATTTTATGAGTTTTATGGGATCTCTTGTGAGGTCTTATGTGCTAATTACATATGATGCATGTAAGGAAGTTGATAAATAACTTAAAGATCAAATATGGGAAGAATTAAATGTACGTAACTTTGTTATCAGTGATTACATAATTGTGTGTTTTAGTTAATTTTTAATATTGTCTATTATTTTCAAATTTATTTTGACAATATTGATGGTTTTCGCAATACATTAATGAAAAACATGGGTGAAAATTGGAGGTCTTGGAAATCCAAATTTTTAATCACTTATGTAAAAGATGTTGATTTTGAGCATTAATATAATGTTTCTGTCAAGTATAACTTTATTACTGCTGAAAACTGCAGAGTTTTTGTCGACCATCGCACCACTCCGGAATATATGGTTATGTGTTCTTATTAAATTCAATGTTTATATCATTTTTTAACTTTATAACTTATAAGATATCTAAGTATTAACAAATATTTATTTATGTAAGAGAAAAGTAAGATTAATACAGAAAGAGCAAAAACACAAAAAATCTTTCATACTACTTCCAGAATGGGTTATTCTGGATTAGTAAAAAGAATGTTATTAGTTCTCTACTTCTCTCTCGTATTTTTTTTTTAAAAATTGATTTTCTCAATAATTTAAATGATAATTTATTTTCATTTTATTGTCAAAGTTGAACAAGGTGCAGCTGCACCAATTTCACGTACATAGTTATGGAAAGTCGGTCATAAAAGAAAGACTGGTGAATACATTAATAAAGATGCAGCTGAGATGACATATAAAATTGTAAGTGTAAATGTATTATTTCATCATTTGTAAATTATCAATAATATTATTGCTTGTGAAGTATAATTTGTTATCCGCAATTCTGCATTAATATTTATTATTTTTGTTTATGATGAGTTGTCGAGCCAAGATTCCCAAAGTGCTGAACAGTGTCACAGGGAAGAGATGACATTCTTGCATCTGTTTTAGGCCAAGAACATCCGGGCAGAGTTATAGCTGGTGGCAAGTTTTCCAGCATTAAAAGTTTTTTCAAGAATGAAAAGCGGAATGAGAGGAGATCAACAACTTGTATTGAAGAGATCGAAGCTATAGTCCAAGAAAGATTGAGCAAGCAATAAGAATTATGGAGTCAACAACAACAAGAGCAGCAAGCTTATATAAGTCAACAACAACAAGAGCATCAAACATATATAAGCCAACAACAACAAGCGCATCAAGCCGAAATGAGTAGTATGAAGAATCAAATTAAAAAACTTATGTGCATGTTTAGTGCTGGAACTGGAATAATTGTTGCACTTGCACGTGAAACTTCTCAAAACATATCTCAGGTATTCTTATGTTTAATTATTTATACTTTTTATGAAATGTTATGCTCTCTTTTTGTTGAGCAGTTAATAAATAATTTTTTTGTTATTTTAGGTTTCTTAGCCGGAATCTGAATTCAGGTCATATGAACCTGAGACATCACATGAGCGTTTATCTTCTCCGGCATTATAATAATTATTTTTTGACTTTTATATAATCAATGAATTCAATATTGATATCCAAAATACTAATTCTTTTATGTACACAGACTATAAATGAATTCATTGTTATGTTACACAGTTTCATATCTACGATAGAGAGAAAATAAAATAATATCTCTAGTATTAGATACAACAGTATTTGTAACTGTTGAATCAACAAGTACATACTTTGAAGAAATTTGCATAGTATATTTTCATAATCCAACAGCAATTTTTGTTTTTGATGATAAGTATGTCAAGGCACATTCAAAATCGCGAGCTGAAAATCTAAAAATAAGGACTTAGTCAACTTCAATCGGATTCTTTATTATTTTTGCTCTATCATTGATTGTAAGTATGAATTATCACTCTATCAATGATTATTGCTATTTTTTATTCTAATTAAGTTATTAATTATTTCATTTGTTTTACAGAGAACATTGGATGTTGGTTATTATTGATTACAATAATAATACAATTTATTGGTTTGATCTCCTAAATCTTGACATTCGTGATGATATTAAAAATATCATTATAAGCTAAGTTTATTAATTAGTTATTTTCCTATTTGGAATTTAGATTTGTCTATGAACTAAAATTTTTTATATTTTATGAAGTGCATTTAAGGGTTTAGCAAAGGATCGGCATAGCAGTTTTTACAAACCAAAAGTTTTAAAGTGCAAGCCGGTAAGTTATGGCTTATATGAGTATATGTATTGTAATTTTTTTAATATTTAAAAATGTATAATTAAAATACTTACCAATTATTTATTTTTTTAGTGTCCAAAACAACCAGATAATATTCAATGTGGGTATTATATCATGTGTTACATGATCGATATAGTTGATGCTTTTAGAAGTGTGTCAATGTCATCATTAGTAAGTTAAGTGCATGTATATTGATAAATGATAATAATTATTTTGCATTGATTTTAACAAAAAAATTTATTGCAGATCTATGATGGAGTGACACAATTTTCGCCGAAGAAAATAGATAATATTCGAAATAAGATTTGTGATTATATAATCACTACTTGTGCAACGAAACACCTTAAATCCAAATAAGTATTGATTACATTTTTTTCTTAAATTATTTATATGTTAAATAATTTATATTTGTCTTAAATAAATAGTGGATTGGTGGGGTGCACATGGAGGACCGAATGTTGACCTTACAAAGGTAGCATTGAGCATACTTGGTTTACGTTGTTCTTCTTCTAGTTGTGAGCGCAATTGGAGTACTTTTGAGTTTGTAAGTATACAAATATTCAATATAAAATTTAATATTTTTATATTTACTAATATGTTTGCAATTATCTTGATTCAGATTCACACAAAGAAAAGAAATAGATTAGAGCATAAAAGTCTTAGTGATCTTGTATACATCCAATATAATCGTTGTCTACATGCACGATTCCAAGAAAGACGTGAAAAAGAAAGAAATTACAACATTTTAGTGTTTGATAAGCTAGATTGGAATAGTGAGTGGATGATGAACAAACCAGAGGATGCTCTAGTTTTTGATGATGATAATCTCACATGGGAAGCTGTAGAGAGAGCTATTGGAACTGGGGCTCGAAATTTACGAAGTGGAGCCGGAGCTAATCTTTAACTAATGGATGAAGGGGATGAAGATTTAAATCATTTTTTTGTTGCCAGTGATGATAAATATATTGACGATAATTATGAGCAAAAGACAAGTACCTCAAACCAACCAAACACATGCAATGTCAATGACGACTTACTAGATGATGATTTTATTTGATCTTTTATGATTATATAAAGTTTGTGTTAAAAACATTATTCATGATAATATGTTATTGTGTATGATGAAGACATTTTGGATTTTAGCATAATACTATATTGTGATATTTTTGTGTTCACTTTTTTGTTATTTCTTTCTCTGAAGAGTGAAGCTTGTATTGAGTGGCATTGTTTTTTCTTAATATTTACTTCATGGTATGAATGAACTGAGAATTGAGAATTTGAGATATCATGAATTCATGATATCAGAACTTTTGTGCTTGCTACTTCATGATGTGAATGTGTTGAGATATGAAATATCATGAATTCATGATATCAGAAGATATCATGATATCAGAAGATATCATGATATCAGAAGATATCATGATATCAGAAGATATCATGATATCAGAAGATATCATGATATCAGAAGATGTGCTTATTGCTTACTGCTAACTGTTATGAAGAAACAATTTGTGTGGATGTGTGTTGATAAACAATATGTCAAGTTAAAAAAAAGGAATTTTAGACAGCGGTTCATATAATAACTATTGTCTAAAGTTTGGCAGGCAGGTTATAGACAACGGTTATTCTACAGTTTGCAAAATATAGACAACAGTTATTATAATAACCGATGTCTATAGCTTTCAAGATATAGACAGCGGTTATTATAATAATTGCGGTCTATAGCCTTCATTGGACTTTTGACAGCGGTTATTATAATAATCGCTGTCCATAGTCCAATGCAGGCTATCGAATGCGGTTATTATAATAACCGTTGTCTATATCCTGCCTTTTAAAAAAAATTGGCTTATTGCGACTTGCTTGTTTTATTGTTTCCTAGGCGTCAGCTTTGTCGCCTAAGCGTCAAGGCTCCCGACGCTCGCCTTGATTCGCCTTGACGCCGTGACAAGAATGCGTAGGTGTAGTTGACGAAGGGGATGCAGGTGAAGGAGGTGTGGGAAGAGTAGCTGCAGGAGGAATGATCGGGATAGGAGGAATCAGATAGAGTGGCACTGAATCGATGACATCGTTCTCCCTCTGACGAGTAGAGTGAGTGGAATCCAAGTAGTAAGAGTCCTCGCGGAAAGTCGCGTCTATGGTACAGAAAACACGTCTGGAAGGGGGTGATAACACTGATACCCCTCAGTGGTGGCAGAATAGCCAAGAAAGACACAACGGAGAGCCCGAGGGTCAAGCTTGTCACGATGAGGCTGATGGACGTGAACAAAACAAACGCACCCAAACACACGGGGTGGAAGATGAGAGGTATGAACGACGGAAATAGAGGAGAGGCGAGCTAGGGGGTACTATAAGCTAGAACCCGTGAAGGAAGACGATTGATAAGATGAGTGGCAGTAAGGATGACATCACCCCAATATGATTTTGGGAGGTGTGTGGCGGTGAGAAGGCATCGGGCAACATCAAGGAGATGCCGGTTTTTTCGTTCAGCCACGCCATTTTGGGTAGTGTAAACGCAGGTGGTTTGGTGAATAATTCCATGACTAATGAGGTATGAGTCAAACGCTCCACGATCATCGTATTCCCCCTCATTATCACTACGAAGAACACGAATTGTACCATTGAACTGGGTTTGCACCATGTTATAAAAGATTTGAAAAACCGAAAACACTTCATTTTTAAGAGAAAGTCAAGCAGTGCGGGAAAAACAATCGATTAAAATAACAAGCCAACGATAACCAGTTAACGATACAACAGGGGAAGTCCCCCAAACATCAGAATGTATAATAGCAAAAGGAGTAGTACTATGAGAAGATAAATGTGGCGACGAATGACGAACATGTTTTGACGTTTCACAGACATCACATTTTAAAGTTTAAACAAACGGTGATAAAGTAGGAAATAATTTTTGAAGCTAGACAGGAGAAGGATGACCAAGGCGCAAGTGTCAGCGCCGAGCATCAGCAGTAGTAACAGCAGAAGAGAGGGCGAGGGACGAGGAAGAAGCATCCAGATAGTATATGTCACCACGGTTCCTACACTTCCAATGATCCGCTTCGCACCCAATTCCTGAAAAACACAAGAACCAAGAAAAAAAGGTTACAGAACAGTTAAGAGATCGAGTAAGATTGATAATGGAAAGAAGACTGCGAGGGAATGAGGGAACATGCAAAACAAAAGAAAGATAAAGAGAAGAGGAACGTGAAATATTGCCCTTGCCCACAATAGGGGACAAGGTGTAATTTGCGGAGATAACCTTGTCCTTACCAGACAAAGGAGTGTAGGAAGAGAAACCTGAAGAGGAGTCGTCATGTGATTAGTAGCTCCCGAGTCAATGATCCACTCAGACGGAGGTGTCGCAGCAACATTGGCACTGGCATAACAGCAGTAGCAAAGGAAGTAGAAGTACCGCTCTGGGCTGTGTCTGGCTGGGAGTGCAGGAGGCGGCAGAGAGCATCCAATTCCGACGTGGTAAAATGTCTTGGGAGCTGAACATGATGGTCGTCGTGCACCTCAGTGGAGTAAGCAGCATCATAAGGGCGAGAACAACACTGATGGTATCCCCCTCGTCCTGGACCACGACCACATCCTCGACTGGATCCAGATGGAGCAAGATAAGCATGGAGCTTGAAGCATACGTCCCTAGCATGACCTCTGTGACCACAGTAATCACAAGAAGGAATCGTGTTGATATGGTTGGAGCCACCTCGACCAACAATAGTAAGAGCAGAGCGATCAGAGAGAGGAGCAGCCGTGATGAGGGACCTCCGACGGTCTTCATCGCCAAGAACCATGCTAAAGGCTTCCCGAAGAGATGGAAAGGGAGATCGGTGTAGAATATTTGTTCAAACCAAATCCATTTTCATGTTCAAGCCCATCAGAAACACATGAAGACGAAATCGTTCGTCCCTTTTCTGCAAATGAACTGCATCGGAAGTACAGATGGGAGTAAACTGCTTAAAATAATCTGATTCCTGAGAGGTACGCTCGAACTTAGAGAAGTAAGTAGACACTGGCGTGGTTCCCTGACGTAACTCTAGTAACTGACGCACCGGCTCATAAATCTGAGAGGAATTTCCGATCTGAGAGTAAGTCTCACGTGCCCGAGTCCAGATCTCATAGGCAGAGTCCATCAACATATAACTACGGTACACCTTAGGATACATGGAATGAAGGAGCCAGGAGACAACAAGAGAGTTCTCCGAGTCACAACGCCACCAAGAAGGATCACCCAGAGGAGGTGTCACAATGGTCCCATCAATATATCCAAACAATTGTTGGTTGCGAATGACATGTTGTGCGGTTCGAGACCATTCCAGATAATTCGTCCCATCTAGGAGCACAGTAGTGATCTTCAGGAAGCCAGCATGGCCAGAAGACCGCTGAGGGTCACCCATCTGGGATGTCACACCACTCGGGGATGTAGAATCGACAGCCGCTGAAGAATCATCCATGAGAAACAACTGACAGAATCAAACAAGATAAGACGTTACCATACAGACCAAAAACACTGCAAATCTGGCACTAGAACATCACTCAGCAAATTTGGAAGCAGCAACAAAGGTCTTTGGCGGCAACGGCAGCGGCAGACGACAATTCTGGAGAGTGGAGGCAGCAGCAACAAAGAAACCAGCGGATCTGGATGAAACCGGCAGATCTAAAAGCCGTCGGAGAAGAGGAAGCAGCCAGCAGTCTCCTGGCACGGGAGAAGAAGCAGTCGATCGACTGGATCAAAAAGATCGGCAGGCACAGCTTCCGGCACAGCAGCGCACCAGTCGATCACAAAGAGGAAGAAGCACGACTTCCGGCAGGGAAGAAGCACAACGTCAGCACAGCAGGGAGAAGCACAGACGGGATCAGGCGTGCATTCGGTCGATCGACGGGATCATGCGCGCAGACGGTCGCAGAGACGGAGAAGGTCGACGGTAACCCGACGCGTGTCGTGAGGAGATGCGGTGATCTCCTTCAGCGCGCCCCACGCCGGCGAGGAAGCCGTGGTTCACCATGGAGGCGACGTCAAACCTGCGGAGTGAGAGGAGGACGGAAGGGCGCGGGAGAGCGTCGAGCGGCAAAACACGGGATCGGGTTTTGGGATTAGAGTTCGCTTGGTCGTTGCTCTAATACCAAATTGAGAAGATAAAACCGAATAATGCTAAAGATTAATCAACCCTATACTCTGTAAGGGAAAATCGTACAAAGACTAAAACACATTTATGAGGGTAAAATACTAAATATAATAAAGCATAAACAGATTTGATTTCAACTCATCTTACTTATCTTCTTTTAGTTGTTTTTAAAATTGAGTTGTTTATCTAATTAGGACCGTTTATGTAATCATTTACAATAATTTTCTTTAAAAAGGATCCGGGAGCTTGTTTGGGGATATTAAATGAATATTGTTGAATTATTCTGCTCAACAGCCCCTTCCTCCCTCTCTTTAAAAATATTTTTCCCCTCGCTCTTCTTCTCTTGGTCTCTCAATCTCTTTCACTTATTCCTTCCCAAACCACAACACTCGGTATCTTGTCTCACATCAAAGCAAGAATATTCTCAAGTCTCATTTATAACTTCTATAAGTAACCTGCAGAAAACCTGCAAATAAAGGTTGCTTTGAGATCCCATCTCAAAATTGCCACGTTATAACACAATTAAGTACGTCACAAATGACTATATCTAGAAGGATGTTACTAAAATCACCTTGCCTGCATTCCAGTCAAATGCTCATGACGAACAATTACATTGTAAGCTCGCTCATGTAGTATAAATAGGACAAACGGTTATTTTGGTGATGTTAATTTGAATTAAAAGTTGGTTGTATTGTATCTACCATTAGGAGCTAAGATTTTGTGACCTCTTTATCATTGGGTGTTGGCTCTCAGTTATCGGATTTCCTACACTAGGTCAATTGATATCAGAGCATCAACATGCGCGAAGCATGGTAGGAACCAATGTCGAAGGTAACCAATAATGCACTAGCGATCATCGAGTGGCAGGCCTGTGTAATGAATAAAGCAAGCAATAGACAATTAGGAACCATTGAGACAACTGAAACGTCGTCACTGGTAAATAAAGCCTACGAATTCTCTGAGGGACAAGTATCAGGAGCATTGACCGCGAAACTCTCAACTAAATTCACCGGGTTTTCGCAAGTTTAATATTTTTGCAAAGCTGCAGAGAAATGATGATTCAACAGTAACATATTGTTTGATCAATGTGTTGCAGTGGTCAACACAGGCTCAGATGTGGTCAACATGGAGACTATAGAAGGAATGGTTTTCAAAGCAACACAGAATGACTCAAAAAAGGCTACACATCTAGTGACAATAATGGAGAAGGTTCATATTAGAGAGATGGTTTCGTCAATATTACAATCTTCAATGGAGATCTCAAAATTAACGAGTTCATGGATTAGTTATCTGAGGTGAATTGGTAGTTTTATTGCATGTAGATACAGGAAAAAGAAATGAGTGGTTTATTGATTAAAACAGGAATAACAACTTTGTGGGATCGGCAACAATAAAGAACATCGACGAGAAGGTAAAATGTGTATCACCCCATGGAGGAAGATTTGAAAAGGGTTGAGGCACGCTTCTTATATAACATCTAGCAACACTTCATTCATCAATATTAACAATGTGCACAAGTTTCATGAAGCAACATCGAGTATACTGCATAATTTGTGTCTTAACAAGCAAAACTATGTCAACGAGACCAAAGACCAACATGTAACACGTCACATGGATGGCCTAAAGTTGAAGATTCAAAACAAAATTGAATCCCAATGCATTTTTAACTTGTCTAAGGCCATAAAACGATCTCCATTGGCACATAGACTGTTGGAGGAGAAATGACATTCAAAAAAGAAAGTGCCAGTCAGAGAGCGCCACAGAAGTAAGATGGGAAACAAAACACCTAGGAAAGAAAAAGGGGCCGGAGAAGATGGTAGAAAGAAGTTTATAGAGTTGGCTTCTTGCAACAAGTATCCTTATGCCAAGCACATAATGGGAAAATATTTCTAATTCAAACAACATTGTCAGTGCATGGGGGATTGCCCGTGAATAAAGTGATGTGACATGTGTGGATCATGGAGCGTTGAGCGATGATTGGTAATCACGACAAATGCATTCATGGTGATTCTGAGAAAACGTGACTCTTTGGATAGTGTGAAAGAATATCAAAATGGTCAAACAGTTTATTGGCACTGTTTTTTGAACAGCTCTGCAAATGGAGTTTTACCCACTACAAACTCTAGTTTTACCCAAACTATCACAAATAGAGCCTCAATCCCATCCCAGAATACCATAATTTTATGAATAAATTTCCTTTTTTATTAGTAGCACTTTTGTGTAAAATTCACAATAAGATTAGGCGTTTAACTGAAGCATCAGTGTACATGAAAGTATATACAACGCAAAGTTGCATAAATCTTAGGCCACTTGTCACATGGAATTGAAGTTGCAATTTATATGAAGTTTTAAATGCATATTCCATCCAACTATGGTGAAGTCTTTCTTAATACAAACAGTATATGTTAAGAGCATCTGTTGAAAAGAATTTTAAATTGGCAAGCGTGATTTGAGATACAGCTGAATTAGTATGATAATGAAATTGCATCACTCAGTCATGCTGTCAGAACAGTATAACTGTCTCTTATCTTAAGCCTGTATCCACTCTCTCTATGTAGAGTTGAATGCATACTGGCTTGTGAAAGCAGGGCGGGATGGCAGTCGTACAAGATGTGCACATGGAGCATTTTGTGTTGATTGTGGAGGCATTGTCATGCATTGTCTGGCGATGTCGAGCATGAGTGCCCATGTGGCGTCTAGGTTCCAGTGGGCTGCTGGTATCCAGACCAACATCAACCATTACTGTAAGCGCAGCCACGGGAGATAATATCTTTGAATGAATCGTGCCTATCAAAGTTGCCAAGCAATTTCAGTTGTGAGCAGCGGCCTTGCTGGTGGAGGCGGCAGGTGAAGATCGAGATAGAGAGAGGAAGAGAAGGGGAGGGAAGAACGAGAAGCAAAACGAAGGTGAAGGGGGGTCAAGAAAGAGTACGAAGGAGAATGAGAAACATACAATATTAATCTTTAGTCCCCAAGATTATCATGGAATCTAAAATGGAAATAATATAAATCAATAATAGATTTTATATTATAATATAGATTATAAAGTATATTGTTTTTATAAATAATACTATACATAATATATTTATATAATTATTAAATTTAAAATATATAACTGATATAATATACGAATGTGCATTGAAGTCCCTCGTGCGCACTGTGCAACAACAGCAATATTAGGCGATCGTTCGATGTCCATGTGCAAAAAGGAATTCTGACAGATACAACTTAATAAACTGCTAAGCGCTAAGATAATGTTGGGTGTTGAATTCAATACATATATATAGATACTAGTAAATGTACAAGGAGGACATCGATCCAGAAGTAGGCATTATTGTTATAACACACTGCGCACCAGGGACTTGCACACCTTCACTAGTATTACATATGGTAATTTAGGAGGTATTAAGTAGTTCATAAGCCCATTTTGAGGTACGCGGATCAGATTTTGATGATGCTCGGGCTTCTATATAGTTTATGTTTAATAGGAACTTAATCCTTAAGATTTCAAACAATATCTCCAGCCTACTCTGAGGCACTGTTCATACAATTCAAATCAAGTAACGACAAAGCCTGCATTGTTCATCTTTTCTTTGGTGATCTCTCTAAGTAGTTGTGCTAACAAGTATAAGAACAGGGATATGCTAGATGTCCAAGAAATAATATTTAATAATCTAAGAATTCACTCCACAAACAATTTATTAAAATAGAGAGATATCATTGCTTCCTCAGAATTCTATACTCAGCAACCGCTTTGTCGCTCATGTTATGGAGTCTAACAGATATTTCTTATTTAATATTTAAAAAAAAGGAAAAAAAACAATGATTGCAGATTGTTCATACATAACCTTAGAGATTATAAATCTATCTATTTCAAAACAAAGGAAGAGCGCGGCAGTAATTACTACTTAAACCATGGATAATAATGTTAGAAAGCAAAAAATCACATATAACAACTGACTTTAAATCCAAAAATATTTTAATTCCGCCCTTCTCTTTGGTTGAAAAAAAAAACAAAAAATACATAAATGTGAGCTCAGGTAATATAATATAGGTAGGTTTAGTAAATTTAAAAAGAAGAAAAAAATACTGCAGATAAAAGATTCATAACAGTGGCCAACCTTGAAAGGGGAAAAATAGACAATTGGCACTTACACTTTGTTGAATAGATAAGCCTTCCCATGCCTGCTATGAAAAGCCTGTACAAAATACACATTAAGTATGTTAACAAAATTACCCTCTATAACATCAACCACTGCAGTATCAAAAGCCACTTCTACTCAAACTACCAGCCTCAGCTTCATGCAAAAGATAGCAGTGTGGTAAT
Source organism: Platanthera guangdongensis (assembly GCA_039583875.1). Lineage (NCBI taxonomy): Eukaryota > Viridiplantae > Streptophyta > Magnoliopsida > Asparagales > Orchidaceae > Platanthera > Platanthera guangdongensis. Next base: position 168,556,995 of record CM077161.1, read on the forward strand.
TATTCATGGCAGAAAAAAACATCATATAGCAACTGATGTAGGATAAGGTAAAGGTTGTGAGATGAATATGCCCTAATGAGACTTTAATGTATGGATGCAAATGTGATAACGAGTGAGGATCCAAACATGATGCAAGGCTCATGCAAGTGTCCAATAAGTAATATAACAATGAATTCTGAAATTTAATAAAGAGAAATACAGCATTCACAATTGAAAACAACTGAGTTAGATAAGCAAACAAGTATTAGTTGAATTACAACAAAGAGTACTGCCACGAAACGCACTGCAAATACGCCTTTCAAGAAGGACTATAATTAAGTAGAATAGTACGAACCTGATAACATGCATTTTAATCCAAATAATCTACAAAGACCATAATAGCTTTCAACTAGAACTTACATAAGTAATTAAGACCAAATGAGAAGGTTTATTGCAGTTTGAAATCTAGTACAGCAGTGTCGTTGCAGTTTTGGTGCTGAAACAAAGAATTCCTGCACTGTCTTAGGCTGTCGGAGGGTAACATGGATGCTGGAGAGGTGCCGTGCTAAGGGAGCTGCCAAAAACTTCCACGGCCAGCTAATACAAAGGTTGTGCGGGCGGATAGGTGGAGATTGACTGCTCCAAAACCTCCAGGACAGCGCACTGTCTTCAGGAAACTGATGGTAGTATTTTTTGAGGGGCTTGGCAGCCAATCCAGGTGAGGAAGCAGTCCAAATTTCCCTCGGGGGGTCAATTCACGCTGTTGGAGGGATTTCAAATCCTGTTCCAAGAGGTGGCTGCAGCCAAGAGACTCACGGTGGACAGAAGGAGGTGGGCAGCTATCTTGGGAGGGAGCCGACAGTTCCTGCATGCAAGAGGGGGCATCGATTACAGGGGAACCGCATGAGTTGGGGATGGAATAGGCGCAGGCAGCAGTTATCCTTTGATAACAGAAAGGTATAGGCGATTATGATAGGATTGGTAGGCTGATATTTAATGAGAACCGACAGCAATGGATTACAGGGGGGAACATGAGATGTATATGAGGGAAGGGTGAGGATCTAGGCTTTGGCGCCCAGATTCTGCAGATTCAGCACTATGGAGAAATCGCTGGAAAACTGAACCTTTTTTAAAAAATTTGATCCTGAAAATGAAATCCAAACCTATATATATAGGCTATAGTAAATAACGGATGGCGATGGTTGGCCGGAACAAAATACACACAAAAGGCGCATAAATAGTGTACGGATAAATAAATGAAATACCCACATCGACACTCTGGACGCGGCTACGGATTCGGATCATTCAAACGACGATCCTAACTCCTACTACAAGAGTAGTGCATCGTTTGTTATTTAGGTTGTGCATTCTTTAGAAGTCTTTGGATTTAAGCTGAAAAATTATTTATTATTTGAAATGAGATCTCCACGATGCAAAAAAATTAAAAATCACAAAATCTGGGTAGAAATCTGTTATGGGTCTTATTATGACATTCTTTATTTCTGAATATACATTTATTATGCCATAATAGTCGCGTTCTTATATGACGTCGTTATTTATGTGGTATCTTTATGTGGTATCCTTTTTAGTCGCATGTCCAAGTTTGTCTTTTATTTCCACTAAAGGTCTATTGTAAGTTATATTTAAAGGACACTAGAGGTCTTGTATGAGTAAGCAATAAAATAGTCTATTTTCCCAAACCCTACAAGAGATCTTGGAAGCTCTCTCTCTCTCGAGCACGTCCCGCTTAGCCAGCCACGGTCAAGGCTCAGTAGTATCTACGCAATCGTCATCTCCACCTCCGGTCACTCCTCCGGCAACCTCCGAGTAGACCTTTAACAACTTGGTATCAGAGCCAGCGGTCCTCTTTCCCCCTCGGTCGACTTTCTCGCTCCTCGGGTCATCTTTCCCGCTTGCTCACCATGACTCGTCGACCTTCCCACAGCAGCCTCGGACTGCCTACGTCGGCACTTACGCACTTCTGCTTTTGCGCCATCTACTAAAGCCTTTTATAGAAGCCTTGTCGCCTCCAATACGTCTTCCTTAATCGACCCACGCAAGCACTTGCCAGGGCTCCCTCTCCGACAAGATCGTCACACGCGATTAACGCCCATTGTCGACATCTAAAGTTGCTCCTTCATCAGAGATCACCTGCATCAGAGTCGTCCCCAAACTCCTTTCGAGCCCCTGATCTGCATAGCAGATCACCATCGACACGGGACGACACTCCGCACGACATCGTCGCTAAAGCCCTATGTCGTCGAAGCCCTCTCGCCAAGCAGCGCCCGCTCCATCAACCCCGCACCCGTCAGGTTCTGCGTGTGGCAATTAATTCCTTTTTTGTTCATGGATTTGTCGTTGCTTCAATCACGTGGGACCATAAACATTGTCCAACAAAGGTCCGCATTAAGAAAACAAATATTCATAGCACAACTGGAAATTTTCAAAACCGGCAACTGATTGGGCTTATAAAATTCAAGCATTATTCTGTTGGGGGTATTTTCTTCCATCATTGGGAGACGGCGTGGATCTCGCGGCACCTCCCAAACACCACCACCACCCCCCCCCCGAGCAATCTAGCCATCTCGTCGCCCGCTCCTTATCCCGTGCTACCTCCATCCACAATATGGGAAACTCGGACAACTTCTTGGATGTTATGAACAAGATACACGCAGTTATATTCGTCATATATGCACGCCTTCAGGCTAAAGAAGCACGCTTTCGAGACGTCGACGCACGTCATCAGGATGACATGACAACCCTCACCACCAGGCTTAATGGACTAACAGCAGCACCTCCTGTGGTTACCATCCCACCCACGGATAACGCCAGCAGTTGCCAAGTTCCACTACTGCAGCAGACCCTCTTACATCCTAAAGTTGCTATTATGTTGCGGTATACCCGGTTGGAATTCCCCACTACGATGGGAAAACGGATCTCTTCCCTTGGCTCATCAGGTGCGAACAATTCTTTGGTCATCAACAAACTTCGGCAGCTGAACGGCTCCCTCTGGCCTCCTTTCACCTTCTCGGCTCGGCCTTACTTTGGGTAACTCGTCTCTTCACTGATCAGTCGGGTCTGACGTGGGACGACTTTAGATGATTTTGTAACCTGCGTTTTGGCCCTCCAATCCGCAGCAACCCCCTCGGTACCCTCACAACACTCCGCCAAACGGGCTCTGTGGACGATTATCTGGACCTGTTTTAACTTCTTCTGGCACACGTCACACTTTCCCAGAGATGCACGTCGCCATCTTCACCGCCGGACTTTGCAAACACCTGCGAGTTGATGTTAAATTTGAGGCTCCTCCAAACTTAGTGACTGTTATGAGTTTGGCCAAGCTATGTGACCGTTGCCTCCAACTGGCACAGGAGGTCTATTTGCCCACCGACACGGGCATTCAGCAAGGCCGTTCCAAGATCCATTCCGGCCACCAGTACATAAACTATCGCGGGACGAGATGATGGAACGGCACACGCAGGGCTTATGTTCCAACTGCAACGAGTAGTACACTAGCGGCCACAGGTGCAGACGGCTTTTCTATCTGCACGTCGAGGACTCTGATGATGAGGGTGTCGGATAACGGGAACAACATTGATCTCCCACGAGCTTGTGGACAAGCTCTTTTTGCAATGCGGGAGAGATGTTATGGGTCTTATTATGACATAATTTATTTCTGAATATGCATTTATTATGTCATAAGAGTCGCATTTTTATATAATTATATGACATCATTATTTATGTGGTGACCTTTTTAGTCGCATGTTCACCTTTGTCTTTTATTCCATTAAAGGTCTGTTGAAAGTCCTATATAAAGGACACTAGGGATCTTGTATGAGTAAGCAATAAAATAGTTTATTTTCTCAAACCCTAAAACGGATCTTGGAAGCTCTCTCTCTCTCGAACAGACCCCGTTTAGGCAGCTGCGGTCAAGGCTGATAATATCTCCGTCACTGTCATCTCTACCTTCGGCCACTCCTCCGACAACCTCCGAGTAAGCCCAAAATCTTAGAATTTTTCCAGGCAGCGTGCCATGTGCATGATACACTGCCCTAATAAAAAATAATTTTTATGATTTTTTTATCTTTATAAACAAAATTGCATAATATTAATTAGGGGCTTTTTAGGGTCATTTTAAGATCCTATTTATCCATAAAATATTTTTTTTCTAAAAATCCGACCGAACATCGTGCCTTGTTAAATCCAACCGGACATTGTACTTTGTAATTTTTTCCCGGATTTCGCTGGCGGTCCGGTAGTAGATCGGACGGGCAAGATCACACTGGCACGGTGAGCATGGTGCGTGCTGAGTACCAAATTATTTCTCCTATTTGGGGCAGTGTTTTTGCTCCAATGCATTTGGACAAAAACATCACCATCATTGTAGGCTCGTTTGCCACGACAAAGGTTTTGACTACTGCTGTGAAAAACCTTGTTTTGAATCTAAACACTGGGTAATTGCAGGGGTGAAGTCGGGCATTGCGAACCACAATTCACGGCCATGGTTTTCATGATCGCACAACCACGTGAAAAGGAACCTTAGGCACCAGTATGGAATGTATTAGATCTCAAAAAAGAACTGAGACAATTATATGATTGCATGGCTTTCCTCATACAACAAGGAATCATTCCTCTTCTAATCGAGTGCATTGTTCAATGGAGAAGGCATCAAGGCAATACAATAACTAAACATGCTAGAAATTTTTTAATTAACCATAAACAAAAAAATAATCAAAATATCACATTATAAAACTGCATGTGTGCCGAAGAATATGCAGTTCCCTTAAGCATGACTAAACATCTAAACCATTATATGTATTCTCATGAATAAAAACATACAATTATATATTATTACAGGCTGCGTACATTCAAATAAATGAATAGTACAAAAAATAGATTAACTATAGAAATATTATCTAGTATTTATGACCTTCCAAACATTCTTTTAACAAGCTTTTTTCCATACCAGTAACCAGATGCTGATGTACAGTATGTTTTTAGAAGATATATATGTATATATAAACATCCATTGTGAAGTTCAACTTTCCTACCTTGATGAATTTATTGAACATTTAGCATTTTCCGTGCAAATAACTTTCTGGACTAAATCATTTTCCTAGACTACTAAAAGTAATTTAGACACAAATGAAAACGGGAAAACAGCCTAAAATCTGGTAAAAATAGTACAAAAATTTCATGAGTTAAAGAAATCATCGTATTATGATGGTCGTTCTTTTAGTAACAGCTTGTAGATAGCTCTATATTTTTTTCCTCGAAATTTGAGGAACATTACTTGGTCAAAGAGTAAATCCATTACGAAAAAACTATTGGACACCATCCAATCAGCATAGGCTCAAAGGTATACCATTTGTTATGACCTGATGTTGCATCTAACAATAGAAGTTGAATAAGATTGTATGTACTCATCATCCGAGCATAATGTAAAATCAATTTACAAAATAGAAACTTCCCCTAACGAATAACAGCATGCCGGATATAATGTACAATAATTAAAATTTTTTATGTTCTGAATTTAGTCTCACATTAAGAAACACAGATAACATTGCTCACTTAATATATACCATAGGTTTTTGAACCTATAGACATTTTTTTTAGTTTGATGCATAGGTCTTAACATGAAATCAGCATAGGCTAGGCTCAAAGACTCTCTCCCATATCATCCACTTGAAAAAATAGTTAATATGTTAGAGGTCAAAGACGCTACACGTGATGGCATGTATTGAGAATCAAGTCACACAATGGAAACTCGCGCAGTATTATACAACTAATATGCATCCTAAGACCTCCATCTATAACCAATTAGTTATAGGTTGGGCTCATATATTCTAACACAATATATCAGTAATATTTCAGCATTATGAATATATTTGTGACCGACATGCTCGTGTCCTACTGAGCATTTGTGATGAGTCGGTGGTCAAAGCAAAGTGACGTCAGTCATAACAGTAGTTGCAACAGGAATCAATAATCGCAGAAGACATCCGATGAAATCAAGGGTATTCGTTGAACTGAGCTGTGATTGAGTATTTGTGATTATTTAGTAATCACAGAGCAAGTAATAGCAGCGATCAACGGTTACGCTATGGACGGAGATATTTGTGATTGAAGATATTTGAGACTTAAGGGGCATTAATTCGGATGTGGTGTATAATTAAAGCCCATTAACCAAGCCAGAGCTACTAAGTGGCAATTCAGGTTTTCAACAAAATGAAATCAACACCTAAGGCAAGGGCCTGCCACACCACAGTTTGAGTAACATTACAAAATTTGCGTTAGCATGTCTAATCATAAAAAAAAATTGATAACCAGACGAAAACCTCAGACCTGACCCAAACAAGACCTTCTATGCTTCTATCAAACGATGCTAACAGTAAATGAACTAATTAACTCTTAAATGCTGAGCCTGAGGCTAAAAATAAATGATAAAGCGCAACCTCTAAAATCTATAAACAAACATCATGCGCACTGTGAAAAACAATTTCACTGATCAGCCAAACATTTGGAGAACTGTAACAGCACTTCATGTCAGAGAGCAGCTCCCAAATATTGAAAGAGAAAGATCTTGAAGGATGTTTGAAGTTTCTTGAATTCAAATTATACCTTCGAGGAGAAATCATTCACAAAAATAAAGTTCGGCCTAAATCTCTAGTAATCTAAACAGGATCATCTGGAGAAAATATGAAGTTCTTGAAAAGTGGACATAAACACTTGCCGTGCGGACAAGAACAAGCTATTCAGTAAGGCGAGTTGCCAAATCATCGGTATAAGGTAAAAAAAACAATCACAGAGAGTATTAAACGGCCGACGGCCAGTTCGATGTGGAGGATGAAGGCGATAAGAGGTTAGGAAGTTACCTTGGAGACGACGTCTTCGCTGAGGGCGAGATGGGACTGACAGTGCTTGCAGGTATAGCATTTGCCGTCGAGGTGGACCAGGAAAATCCTACCCATCGCGGAAGGAAACCCTGCAAATTTCTCCCGCCCCCTTTGCTTGTAGACTCTAATTTCAGCTTCTTCTGTAGAGTATGTTGCAGGGGATGTAAACGTCAGTCATTGAATGAAGTCGAAGTTAGGAGAAGTATGTGATCGATAATCCATCGATGACGGCAAGTAAACGTGGAGGCTATCTGAGAGGATCAACTGTATTCAACACGCAAGGAGACAAAGGGCTTGAAGAAATATATATAAATTATTATATATTTATAGATATGTATAGGTATTTTTTTTGGGGGGGGGCATTTTTATTGGCAGTCCAGCATTGACTATTGGCAGCACGACAAAATAATAAAAAATATGTATATAATGGCCGCTAATAGCAGCTCAAAATGTGAAATACGCACCTTTTAAAAAGGTCTATTATATGATATTTTTAGAAAAATTGTTCAGCACATGAAAGTTGTAGATCTAAAAATGTACAACTTTTTTTCTAAAATGTCATATAACATGCCTATTTTCAAATGGCGCGGAATCCGAGCGGAATTATGCTAGGTTCCGCCCGGATTCCGCGCTTTTTAAAAATGGGTCTATTATATGACATTTTTAGAAAAAATATTCAACATAAAAGTTGTAGATCTTGTCGAGATCTACAACTTTCATGTTGAACACTTTTCCTAAAAATGTATTTTAAAAACATAATTTTTTGACTGTCAATAACCATTTTTGGGCTGCTATTATCTTTGCGCTGCTCATAGTCATATAGGGGCTGCCAATATAATTAAACACCTTTTTTTGGCAAATCATTGTTAACAATAAATTATATTACAATGAAAACAAATTTGTTATTAGCAAATCACTATTGTTAACGGTAAATCGAATCAAAAATTAAAAATTGTCATATTTTTTAACTGTGATAGTCGTTGGTTCAACATAAGATGTGAAAAAGAATATTACTTTGATAATGAATATATAAAAGATCAATGCACTGGTGAAAATTAGATGCAAAAGATTGAGATCGTTAGAGGTAAAACGAGCGGGAGATCTTTGTCCACTGCGAGAAACGGGTCCGACGAATGAGGATGGGATTTTGGCAAGATCGGCGGCAGGGAATACTAGCGGTTCTTTGCATCGGGTATTTAATATTCAAAGAAATACTTGTGAGTCCAATGGTGAAACTGTGGAGGACCATCGAAGCAATCCTAGTTGTTCATTGCATTGAGTATAGTTTAAAAAAAACAATTACTCTCACACAGTTATAAAAAAATGATGCTAGATTTGAATCAATGACTTACATCATTAATATCAACCAAACCAAATAGCTTTTATGTAGCAACCGCAACTTTATGATATATATATAGGTGTTGAAACCAAGAACTTGGTCTCTGTGGAGTTCGGGGTCCCTGAAAGGGGTGACCTCACACCTACTACACTCGAGAGAACGTCACGGACCGGAGACTTAGGAGACTATGAACAGACTCTCGGCTCTAGCGCGGAGGTCCCACCTCACACCCGGAAGGCTACCAGAGCTCTTCCCCTCCCTAGCCGATGCTCGAGCTAGGGTGCCTTGGAGGAGCTCTCTCCACTCTACCAAGAAGAAGAAGCTAAGGGAGGAGGAAGCCAAAAAAGGATCCCCTCCAAGGCACCCAAGGGGGTCTATTTATAGTTTTCCAAAAGTCATGGGCCAGAAATGACCAAAATACCCCTACGGCCAAAAGACCTCGGGCCAATAGGAAACCGCCACGCCGGGGGGTAAAGGGTAACTCCCCCCCATGGCAAGAAGGCTGGGCGAGCTGGCGGCCTGCGAGCTGGGCGGCCTGCGAGCTGGGCGGCCTGCGAGCTGGGGCGGCCTGCGAGCTGAGTACAACGTTGGCGAGACGGCGGCCTGGGCGGCTTTCGGCCTGGCTGAGGCGAGCTGCGGCGGTCTGCGGCCTGGCTGAGACGGCCTGGGCGGCTTGCGGCCTGGCTGAGGCGGCCTGGGCGGCTTGCGGCCTGGCTGAGGCGGCCTGGGAGCCGAGGACAAGGTGGGCTGCGGCGGCCTGCGAGCTGAGGCGGCCTGCGACCTGGCTGAGGCGGCCTGGGCGGCTTGCGGCCTGGCTGAGGCGGCCTGGGAGCCGAGGACAAGGTGGGCTGCGGCGGCTTGCGAGCTGAGCGGCCTGCGGCCTGGCTGAGGCGGCCTGGGCGGCTTGCGGCCTGGCTGAGGCGGCCTGGGCGGCTTGCCAAAAGCGCCTTGGGGAGAAATATTTTCTCCCCCTACTAGTATGTTTTACATGTTCACCAAAAATTGGCCCCTAGGAGTGCAAAACTCCCAAAAAGCTTAAAAACTTGCTTACCTTGTTTTGGGGCTCAATCTTCGCGAATACGGGGTTGTACACAATCCCCTCTCTTTTCGAGGTTGGCACAAGCTTGGAAAGAAACATCCAACTCAACGTATTCGCGGAGTGTAACTTCCCCTCGGGGTCAACCTGCCATGCCAGCTATGGGAGCCTGGGTGGCGAGACCTCCTCTGGGTGAAGACACTTGGCATCCCGGAGGGGGTCAACCTGTCAAGCCAGCTAATGGGAGCCTGGGTGACGAGGCGGCCTCGGGGTAAGGGACTTAGCCTCCTCAAGAGATCAACCTGCCCTGCCAGCTAGTGAGAGCCTGGCAGCGGAATCCATCTCGGAGCTAAGGGACTTAGCCTCCACGAGAGATCAACCTGCCCTGCCAGCTAGTGAGAGCCTGGCAGCGGAATCCATCTCGGAGCTAGAGGACTTAGCCTCCACGAGAGATCAACCTGCCCTGCCAGCTAGTGAGAGCCTGTCAGCGGAATCCATCTCGGAGCTAGAGGACTTAGCCTCCACGAGAGATCAACCTGCCCGCCAGCTAGTGAGAGCCTGGCAGCGGAATCCATCTCGGAGCTAAGGGACTTAGCCTCCACGAGAGATCAACCTGCCCTGCCAGCTAGTGAAAGCCTGGCAGCGGAATCCATCTCGGAGCTAAGGGACTTAGCCTCCATGAGAGATCAACCTGCCCTGCCAGCTAGTGAGAGCCTGGCAGCGGAATCCATCTCGGAGCTAAGGGACTTAGCCTCCACGAGAGATCAACCTGCCCTGTCAGCTAGTGAGAGCCTGGCAGCGGAATCCATCTCGGAGCTAAGGGACTTAGCCTCCACGAGAGATCAACCTGCCCCGCCAGCTAGTGAGAGCCTGGCAGCGGAATCCATCTCGGAGCTAAGGGACTTAGCCTCCATGAGAGATCAACCTGCCCTGCCAGCTAGTGAGAGCCTGACAGCGGAATCCATCTCGGAGCTAAGGGACTTAGCCTCCTCAAGAGATCAACCTACTCTGCCAGCTAGTGAGAGCCTGGCAGCGGAATCCATCTCGGAGCTAAGGGGCTTAGCCTCCACGAGAGATCAACCTGCCCTGCCAGCTAGTGAGAGCCTGGCAGCGGAATCCATCTCGGAGCTAAGGGACTTAGCCTCCTCGAGAGATCAACCTGCCCTGCCAGCTAGTGAGAGCCTGGCAGCGGAATCCATCTCGGAGCTAAGGGACTTAGCCTCCACGAGAGATCAACCTGCCCTGCCAGCTAGTGAGAGCCTGGCAGCGGAATCCATCTCGGAGCTAGAGGACTTAGCCTCCACGAGGGATCAACCTGTCATGCCAGCTAGTGAGAGCCTAGCAGCGGAATCCATCTCGGAGCTAAGGGACTTAGCCTCCTCGAGAGATCAACCTGCCCTGCCAGCTAGTGAGAACCTGGCAGCAGAATCCATCTCGGAGCTAAGGGACTTAGCCTCCATGAGAGATCAACCTGCCCTGCCAGCTAGTGAGAGCCTGGCAGCGGAATCCATCTCGGAGCTAAGGGACTTTTCATGGACCACAAATATTTTTCGGTGGTTTCTACCATTAATCATAGCTAATACAACGCAAGCTAAGTTCATTACAAAAAGATGATTCACTTCTCTCTTACCTCCCTCTTCCCCGTGAATCATCTGATCCTTCCCCGGGTGCCCACATCAACCCTGTCCTCACATCTCTCCTCTGCTACCTCGGTCGGAACTTCTTCAATCCGCACCGGGTCTTGCGCTTGTTGAGGCTGATGAGGTTGCGGTGATGGAGCTTTTGTCCTTCTCAACTCCAGAAATTCGGGGCAAGTAGATGTCGCGTGGCCTTCCTCCTGGTGGAACTCATAGTAAGGTAACTCTACTCTGACTCTTTTCCTTCCCGTGTGGTTCCTCCTCTCCCTTCGACCAATTTCCATCGCTTGCTGTGGTGGGGGTAGGAGTTGCCTAGGGGCTTGCCTCTGGAAGTTGAACCTTCCTTGGCCCCCATGAAAGTTTCCCCCATCATGGGCGTAACCTCTTCCCGGGCCCTGAGTGGGTCCTCCCTGCTGCCTCCAACCTGGCTCTGGACCCTCCTGAGCTCTCCGCTCCTCTCTCCTTCTTCCCTCCTGGGGCCTCGAGCCACCTTGCTCCTTTTCCTCTGTCTCTGTCAGCTTTGCCAATTTCTTGACAAACGCCGGGTTGGCCGCCTCCATGGCTATCTCCTCTGCCGCCCTTTCCATCAGCTCCTCGAAGGAAAGGGGGGCCTTCCGGGTCAAGCTCATCTTGAAGAAGCCCTCCTTCAGCCCAACAGTGAAGGCCATCTGGAGAGCATCCCCGGCATCTCCTGCACCTCCAGGATCTCCTCTTGGAACCTGTCAACGTAACGGGCCAGCGACTCCTCGGCCCCCTGCCTTATTAGGAAGATGGACTCGGGCTCCTCTTCCGCTTCTTGGAGGTGGAGAAGCGAAGCTGGAAGCTCCGGCTCAAGTCCTCGAACCCATAGATCGACCTTGGAGGGAGTTGATGGAACCAGTCCCTTGCCTTCTCCTTCAACGTGATCGCAAAGAGGCGACACTTGAAGGCGTCTGTCATCGGCCTGATGGAGACGGCATCCTCGAACCACTGCAGATGCTGAACAGGGTCATCCTTCCCGGAATAGTAAGTCATGTCTGGCTCTCTGAACCCCTCGGGAACGGGAGCTGAGATGATCAGCTCGCTGAAGGGTGACCCCCTAAGGGGTGGTCTCGCCACTTCTACTCGCGCGGCCTGCTCGCCTGGGAGGTTGGCACTCGCCGGGCTAGAGAACAACTCTCGGCCGTGAGGTCTCGCTCGACCCCATCGCCCATCCTCTCCTTCCCCGGGCCTTCTTCCTGGGACACTTCCTTCTCCCCCCGCTGGGGTCATCTCGCCTAAACCCCTGGGAGTCGACTCGTCGAGGGGCGAGCTAGCTCCTGGGGGGTCGGGGTGGAGCTGCCACCCTGAGGAGCAATGCTTTGCAGCATCTCCATGATGCCCTGGATGGAGGCCATGAACTCTTGCCTCCCCACAAAGGGTCCTGGGGTGGGGAGCTCGCCGAGATCATCACTACCTCCTTGACCTCCCGTCATGACACTCTCCTGAGATCTTCTGTGCTGGTCACTCTCCACGCTCACCGCACCAAAGTGTTGAAACCAAGAACTTGGTCTCTGTGGAGTTCGGGGTCCCTGAAAGGGGTGACCTCACACCTACTACACTCGAGAGAACGTCACGGACCGGAGACTTAGGAGACTATGAACAGACCCTCGGCTCTAGCGCGGAGGTCCCACCTCACACCCGGAAGGCTACCAGAGCTCTTCCCCTCCCTAGCCGATGCTCGAGCTAGGGTGCCTTGGAGGAGCTCTCTCCACTCTACCAAGAAGAAGAAACTAAGGGAGGAGGAAGCCAAAAAAGGATCCCCTCCAAGGCACCCAAGGGTCTATTTATAGTTTTTCCAAAGTCCTGGGCCAGAAATGACCAAAATACCCCTATGGCCAAAAGACCTCGGGCCAATAGGAAACCGCCACGCCGGGGGTAAAGGGGTAACTCCCCCCATGGCAAGAAGGATGGGCGAGCTGGAGGCCTGCGAGCTGGGCGGCCTGCGAGCTGGGCGGCCTGCGAGCTGGGGCGGCCTGCGAGCTGAGGACAACGTTGGCGAGACGGCGGCCTGGGCGGCTTTCGGCCTGGCTGAGGCGAGCTGCGGCGGTCTGCGGCCTGGCTGAGGCGGCCTGGGCGGCTTGCGGCCTGGCTGAGGCGGCCTGGGCGGCTTGTGGCCTGGCTGAGGCGGCCTGGGAGCCGAGGACAAGGTGGGCTGCGGCGGCCTGCGAGCTGAGGCGGCCTGCGGCCTGGCTGAGGCGGCCTGGGCGGCTTGCGGCCTGGCTGAGGCGGCCTGGGAGCCAAGGACAAGGGTGGGCTACGGCGGCCTGCGAGCTGAGGCGGCCTGCGGCCTGGCTGAGGCGGCCTGGGCGGCTTGCGGCCTGGCTGAGGCGGCCTGGGCGGCTTGCCAAAAGCGCCTTGGGGGGAGAAATATTTTCTCCCCCTACTAGTATGTTTTACATGTTCACCAAAATTGGCCCCTAGGAGTGCAAAACTCCCAACAAGCTTAAAAACTTGCTTACCTTGTTTTGGGGCCCAATCTTCGCGAATACGGGGTTGTACAATAGGTATACAAATACACATATATATGCTAAAAGTTTAAATTGCAATTAATACAATTTTATAATATTACGAGTGTCGTGCCGCAACGACAGTACCCCAACCACGACGGTGTCGCGGGGAAGATTCGCTCGCACCCCTAGAGTTCGGTACTCCGGCTGTCGATAAAATTCTAATGCGCTCTAGGGGTGTGAGTGGAGGGAGGTCGCAACGCGACACTATCGTGATCGGGGTACTTCCGCGGTGGCACGAGGGTTCACATATGTGCAAGCTTGCGCGGCGTGCGCCTCATGCTCACATAGCGCGGGCGAGTGCAATGTGCGCGCGCTCCAGCGGCCCGCCGCCTCCAGTCAACACTGCCGCCAGGCAACTTGCCCCGGACTGCCTGGGGGGCATGCTTGACATTTCGGGAAATTGGTGATGCAGGTGACCGAAACCGGGCAACATCATTCATCAACTCCAGATTCAGCTGAGGGCAATTATCAGCTCGTCCCTTCAAAAAAGGCTATAAAAGGGCCCACAAGCCTTCATTTGAGGGGAGGAAACTAGAGAGACAAAAGAATGCTCTGAGATTTTCGATGAGGACATGTGACTTAGATTGTTTAATAGCACTGAATTCTCTTTGTTCGCTCTTGAGCATGCTCACACTCAACACTAACGTGGACACTTCAACAACCACTGGAGGAGGCATAAAAGAACACTCTCACGAAAGCTCTGTGTACTTGATCATTTTTACCTTTTTATCTGATTTTCAATGCTTGTAAGTGGATAGGTGGTTTGTCACCCTAATAAGAACTCAAACCCTAATAACCACAAGGAATCCAATGAATTTTGGCCCGACACAAATCCGACCACATGGTTGTTCTCATTTTTTGGGTATTACACGCTAAAACATCTCGCTTGTCATTGATGTTGACTCTCTTGTAACTATTTGTGTGTTCGGCCCAACTTTGAGTAAGGACGGTCTGATTCACCGGATAAGATAAAAATGGAGAGACCCGTGACAATAATACTATTAGAAATTTGATATATATATATATAACATTTCTTACAGGAAATAGTTTTATTGGAGCATTTAAGTGTTTGGTGTTTGAGCTCCATATTTAAAAGGAAAAACTCCAAAACCAAATGGAGGGAATCCAAAATTTTGGAGGGAACCCCTCTTTCACTAAGGATGAAATCATATAGTCTCATCTTGCCTACCTCCATTCATATGAGGGCGTTTATTAATAAAGTTCCTCTTTTCTATATGTTCAAAAGAACATAAGGAGAATCTATGCACCACACACGCGCGCACGCACCGCACCAGACCGGATTCAGATTCGGATTCGGGATTCGGATTCGGGATTCGGGATTCGGGATTCGGATTCGGGATTCGGGATTCGGTATTCGGGATTCGGGATTCGGGGAATAATTGAATTGAATTGTTATTTTTGCTCCAAATAGTTTTGTCTCGGCTGCTCAGTAGTCGAGCGCCTTTTCGTCGACCACTTTCAGCGGTTTCGTCGACCACTTTTTGTCGATCGCCTTTTTTGTCAACCGCTTTTCGTCGACCGCTTTTCGTCGATCGCCTTTTTCGTCGACCGCTTTCGCCAGCGGTTTCGTCGACCGCTTTTCGTCGACCGCCTTTCGTCGAGCGCTTTTTCGTCAACCGCCTTTTCGTCGACCGCTCTCGCCAGCGGTTTCGTCGATCGTTTTTTTGTCGAGCTTTAATTACGCTGACGCTTCCAATGTTCTTTTCTTTTCTTACGATTCATAACCGTCAAAATTAATGACGAATTTATCTCTTCTGTTTACCGAGATTTCAGATAACACCTTTTCAGGAATCGTTTTAAGGCGATATATTTATTCTTTCTACGGTTTTTCAAAACTGGCCGTTTTTGTTTTCATCTTCTTCACATTTGCTTCATCAAGTGGTGGTTTGGGTGCTCTGTGCTTCTTCAGTGTCCGCGCACATCGGAGTTTCAAGATCTAGTCGGGTGTTGTACCTTGGAGGAGTGAGCATCGGTTGAAAGCCCTATCGGAGGGTGGTGTAACTTCTTTAGGGCAGTGATTACACGCCTTACCCAGGCTCGATTCTAAATCTATAATTTTTTTTCTCTCTTTCACTATTTAGATCATTTTTAAAAGATCAAAATTTTTTAGATCTATATTTTACCTTTGTTATGTCTTGTTTTTTCGATATATATATATATATATATATATATATATATATATATATATATATATATATATATATATATATATATATATATATATATATATATATATATATATATATTATTCTGAAATAAATAGGAAAATTATTTCAACAGTCTAAAGAAGTTAATAATTCCACGTCAAATAAATAAATAAAATCAAATTAATCAAAATGATTCTGTCTACTCTAATTTTCATATGTATATCAATTTATTATTTATATTTTAATTTTCAGAAAACTGTAATGGCTTCTAGATCTGAGAATTCTGCCGGGATCAAACCCGAGAAATTTAATGGAAATGGTTTTCATCGTTGACAAACTCAAGTAGAATATTGGTTGAATACCCTAGGTCTTTTGTCTGCTATCTTCGATGCCCCCTCTTCAGAAACTGAAATCCCTAGCGTTGTAAACGCAGTTGCTTCGTTTCTACCATCATCTTCATCCTCATCTGTAAACACCACTGGAACTTACGTAAGACGTGTCCCTTATAGAGATCGAGTAGATGTTGAATATCATTGTCGTAACTGAATCCTAAGTGTCTTGTCCGACAGCTTTTACGATGTCTTCTTTCAATATTATACGGCTAAGGATTTGTGGTATGCACTTGAAGCGTGTTATAACCTTGACAATGCGGGTATAGAACGCTACAATGTTTCCAACCTCCACAAATTCAAGATTGATGCTTCCAAGCCAATCAATCCTCAACTCCATCAACTAGATCAGATGTTGTCCAAGATCCAAGCCGATGGCTCAATCCTTTCCGAAAATTATTTAGTGGCATGTCTTATTGATGCTCTTCCCGACTCTTGGTCCGGCTTTAGCACTAGACTAAGGCATGACAATCAAACCTTACTTATGTTCAAATCCAAAATGCAATCCGCATAGAGGAAGAACATAAGAGTACAAATTCTAAAACTCCCAAAGACCTTGCTCTTAAAGTAAATCTCACTGAATCGCAAGGCAATCCTTCCTCCCACCATCACTTTAAAGTCAAAGGAAAGAACCAAAAGAAACCTTTTCGTCAAGGTTCCCGTCATCAAAAACCCAATCAATTCAAGCCTAGTTCCTCAAACCAAAACCTAGGTAAGGGGAAATGGTGTTTCATTCACGGACGCACCAACCAGCTGTCTACCAACTATTTCTACAAGAAAACCGAATCGGTGGTCGGCAAATCTCATGGCTCCAAGCCACAAGCAAATATGATTCAAGCACCAAACCAACATATCTTCAGGTTAGATTATTCTCCTAGTCTTCATCTCACTTGTTCATCAGATTGGTGGCTTGATTCAGGAGCAAATGTCCATACTTGTTTTGATCATTCTTGCTTTACCACCTTTCAGGACATCAGTGGAGGAAGCGTGATATTAGGAGATGCCTCTTCGGCTCAAATTCTTGGACGCGGGCGAGTGGATCTTAGGTTGACATTCGGGAAGACACTAGCCTTGCATGATGTGCTCTATGTGCCGAGAGTTAGGAAGAATCTTGTTAGCGGCTCTTTATTAGTGAAGAAAGGCTACAAGATAGTTTTAGAATCTAATAAAGTTATAATAACTTTGAATGATCTTTTTATTGGTAAAGTCTATGTTTGTGATAAATTATTCAAATTGAATGTTGCTGATTTAGAAGTTAATCAAATATCTTCTTCATTAGTTCAGAGTTTTTCTCCTGATTTTTGGCATGCTAGATTATGACATGTGAATTCTGATTGTATAAAAAGAATGATGTCTTTAAATTTAATACCTAAAATTAATATTGGATCAAGCTTCAAATGTGAAATTTGCGTGCAAGCTAAATTTTTTAGGAAACCTTTTAAATCAGTAGATAAAACTTCAAAACCTTTAGAATTAAAACATTCGGATGTATGCGATTCAAACCGCCAACCTACTAGAGGTGGAAATAAATATTTTGTAACATTTATAGATGATTTCACCAAATTTTGTTACATATATTTATTAAAAACTAAAGATGAAGTTTTTTCGTATTTTAAGATTTTCAAAGCGGGGTAGAAAATCAATTAGGAACCTCCATCAAAATTCTTAGATCCGACAGAGGTGGAGAGTACACTTCAAATGAACTAACCCAATTTTGCTGAGAACATGGGATAATTCATCAAGTGACTGCTCCATATTCGCCTCAATCTAATGGGGTGGCTGAACGTAAAAATCGGACCTTGATGAATATGGTCAATGCCACGTTAGCCGAGTCCGGTGCCCCAGAGAATTTTTGGGGAGAAGCGTTGCTTACCTCCTCATTTGTCCTTGATAGGATTCCTTCAAAACATTGTGATAAAACATCATTTGAACTATTTAAATTAAGAAAGCATAACCTCCAAATTCTTAGAGTGTGGGGGTGTTTAGCTAAGGTAGCAATCCCTGAACCAAAGAAAAAGAAAATAGGACCTAAAACCTTAGACTCTATTTTCATAGGTTATGCGTCAGATAGTAGTGCTAATAGATTTTTAATTACTAATTCACAAAGTAGTGAAATATCTAATAACACTATTATAGAAGCTAGAGATGCAATCTACTTTGAGGATAAATTCCCTTTTAAATTTAACCACTCATCTCAACCTTCCACTAGCATGAACCAACCTTCAACTTCTTCTTTAAAACCATTAGGAATTGATGAACCTCGAAGAAGTAAGAGTGTTAGAACCGAAAGAACCTTTGGGGAGGACTACTTCACCTATCTAGGTGAAGGAGATCCTAAGACATTTGAGGAAGCTATGAACTCATCTGATCATTCTTTTTGGAAAGAAGCAATAAATATAGAAATTAATTCTATACCTGAAAATAAAACATGGATTATAACCGAGTTACCTCCTAGTGCTAAAGCCATAGGTTGTAAATGGATTTTTAAGAAGAAATTAAAATTGGATGGCTCCATAGATAAATATAAGGCTCGCCTTGTAGCTAAGGGTTATGCTCAAAAATAAGGAATAGACTTTTTAGATACATACGCTCCAGTAGCTAGAATTACCTCACTTCGTATTCTAGTCGCCTTAGCATCGATCTTTAAGTTGCTTATCCATCAAATGGACGTCAAGATCGCCTTCTTACATGGAGACTTAGAAGAAGAAGTCTACATGTCTCAACCCGAAGGTTTTGTAGTCAAAGGTCAAGAATCTAAAATATGCAAATTAATTAAATCTCTTTATGGATTGAAACAAGCTCTTAAGCAATGTATCAAAAATTCGACTCCATAGTCTCATTTCTTGGTTTCAAATCTAATGAATTTGACAAATGCATCTATGCCAAATAAGACGAAAATGGAATTGTCTTATTATGCCTTTATGTAGATGATATCTTAATTTTTGGAAACACAATTGAATTAATTAATGAAATTAAAAATAATTTATCTTCCAAATTTGATATAAAAGATTTGAGAGTAACAAATATCATATTAGGAATGAAACTAGTTAAAACTGATTCTAGTGTTTCTTTATCTCTATCACATTCGGTTGAGAAAATATTAAAAAAATTTAATTTATACGATTCCGCTCCCGCCTCTACTCCATATGACGCTAGCACAAAACTTTGTAAAAATATGGGTGAACTGGTTGATCAACATAAGTATGCACAAATGATATGATCACTCCTATACATAGCTAACCGCACTAGGCCCAACATTTCTCATGTCGTATGTCGACTTAGTAGATCTACTAGTAATCCAAGTGATGATCATTGGATGACATTAAATAGAATATTTAAATACCTCCATGGAACTTTAGATTATAGTTTAGTGTACGCGGGATTTTCCGAAGTATTAGAAGGTCATTCAGATGTCAATTGGATAACTGATTCGTAGACGTTAAGTCAACGACTGAGTATGTGTTCCTCCTTGGAGGAGTCGCCATTTCATGGGCTTCTACAAAACAAACAGTTATTTCTAGGAGTACCATGGAATCATAGCTTATAGCTTTAGACACAACACATGCCGAAGTTGAATGAATCAAAAACTTACTTTCAAAAATTCATTTACTTGCAAAACCTATACCTGCTATTTCTTTGCATTGTGATAATAAACCTGTTATTGATTTAACTGCATCTAATAGTACTAATACCAAAATGAACAAGTTCATGAGAATCAGGTACAAATCAGTGAAGCAAAGAAGAAAAGAAGTGATATCTCTCAATTGTATGCGATTCAAACCGCCAACCTACTAGAGGTGAAAATAAATATTTTTTAATATTCATAGATGATTTCACCAAATTTTGTTACATATATTTATTAAAGACTAAAGATGAAGTTTTTCCGTATTTTAAGATTTTCAAAGCTGAGATAGAAAATCAATTAGGAACCTCCATCAAAATTCTTAGATCCGACAGTGGTGGAGAGTACACTTCAAATGAACTAACCCAATTTTGCCAAGAACATGGGATAATTCATCAAGTGACTTCTCTATATTCGACTCAATCTAATGGGGTGGCTGAACGTAAAAATCGAAACTTGATGAATATGGTCAATGCCATATTAGCCGAGTCCGGTGCCCCAGAGAATCTTTGGGGAGAAGCGTTGCTCACCTCCTTGTTTGTCCTTGATAGGATTCCTTCAAAACATTGTGATAAAACACCATTTTAACTATTTAAATTAAGAAAGCCTAACCTCTAAATTCTTAGAGTGTGGGGGTATTTAGCTAAGGTAGCAATCCCTGAACCAGAGAGAAAGAAAATATGACCTAAAAACTTAGACTCTATTTTCATAGGTTATGCGTCAGATAGTAGTGCTAATAGCTTTTTAATTACTAATTCACAAATTAGTGAAATATCTAATAACACTATTATAGAAGCTAGAGATGCAGTCTACTTTGAGGATAAATTCCCTTTTAAATTTAACCACTCATCTCAACCTTCCACTAGCGTGAACCAACCTTCAACTTCTTATTTAGAACCATTAGAAATTGATGAACCTAGAAGAAGTAAGAGAGTTAGAACCGAAAGAACCTTTGGGGAGGACTACTTCACCTATCTAGGTGAAGGAGATCCTAAGACATTTGAGGAAGCTATGGCCTCATCTGATCATCTTTTTTGGAAAGAAACAATAAATATAGAAATTAATTCTATACCTGAAAATAAAACATGAATTCTAACTGAGTTACCTCTTGGTGCTAAAGCCATGGGTTGTAAATGGATTTTTAAGAAGAAATTAAAATCGGATGACTCCATAGATAAACATAAGGCTCATCTTGTAGCTAAAGGTTATGTTCAAAAATAAGGAATAGACTTTTTAGATACATACGCTCTAGTAGCTAAAATTATCTCTCTTCGTATTCTAGTCGCCTTAGCATCGATTTTTAAGTTGCTTATCCATAAAATGGACGTCAAGACCGCCTTCTTACATGGAGACTTAGAAGAAGAAGTCTACATGTCTCAACCCGAAAGTTTTGTAGTCAAAGGTCAAGAATCTAAAGTATGCAAATTAATTAAATCTCTTTATGGATTGAAACAAGCTCCTAAGCAATGATATCAAAAATTCGACTTCATAGTCTCATTTCTTAGTTTCAAATATAATGAATTTGACAAATGCATCTATGTCAAACAAGACGGAAATGGAACTGTCTTATTGAGCATTTATGTAGATGATATCTTAATTTTTGGAAACACAATTGAATTAATTAATGAAATTAAAAATAATCTATCTTCCAAATTTGATATGAAAGATTTGAGAGTAGGAAATATCATATTAGAAATGAAACTAGTTAAAACTGATTCTAGTATTTCTTTATCTTTATCACATTCGATTGAGAAAATATTAAATAAATTTAATTTATACGATTCCGCTCCCGCCTCTACTCCATATGACGCTAGCACAAAACTTTGTAAAAATATGGATGAACCGATTGATCAACATAAGTATGCACAAATGATAGGACCACTCCTATACATAGCTAACCGCACTAGGCCCGACATTTCCTATGTCATAGGCCGACTTAGTAGATATACTAGTAATCCAAGTGATGATCATTGGATAGCATTAAATAGAATATTTAAATACCTTCGTGGAACTTTAGATTATAGTTTAGTGTACCAGGGATTTCCCGAAGTACTAGAAGGTCATTCAGATGCCAATTGGGTACCTGATTCGTTAGACGTTAAGTCAATGACTGAGTATATGTTCCTCCTTGGAGGAGCCGCCATTTCATGGGCTTCTACAAAACAAACAGTCATTTATAGGAGTACCATGGAATCAGAGCTTATAGCTTTGGACACAACATATGTCGAAGCTGAATGGATCAAAAACTTACTTTCAGAAATTTATTTACTTACAAAACCTACACCTGTTATTTCTTTGTATTGTGATAATAAATTTGTTATTGATTTAACTGCATCTAATAGTACTAATACCAAAATGAACATGTTTATGAGAATCGGGTACAAATCAGTGAAGCAAAAAAGAAAAGAAGTGATATCTCTCAACTATGTAAAGTCATAATTGAACCTGGCTGATAATCTTAACAATGGATTGTCCCGAAGGGAGATTTTTATTGTCATCGAGGGGAATGAGGCTTAAGCACACGTGATTTGGTACCAACGGTGGATACCCAACCGATGTGATTGGAGATCCCATGAATTGGGTTCAATGCGGTAGAAACGAAACCGTTGATGTAGCGTAGTTAAGAGCACAAATCTGAAGGTTGAGAAAACTTTCTCCCAATTCTTATGATGATGTGCTCTACGTAACATGATAGGATGAACATCAAGATCTTAATGGTTGCCAAAGACATATACCTTTGCGAGATATGATTACGAATATCTCTTGAGGCACCACCTATGTGGGGGGTAGTCGTGAGGCCGCGACTTTGGGATCTGGGCTGCACCCTAAGAACCCTCATGAAAAATCAAGGAATGTGCATGACCATTAACGCGCTCACCGCCTTAACCCAAGAACAACCAATCTTTTGTGTGCTTATTAAATTTACCGGTTAAAGTTTATAATTCAAAGCCTCTGACACATTATAATCTTCGGTAGAGAACATAAGTACTAAGTATAGGTTCAAGCTAACCACTCCACCTATACCCATTACATTAGATACATCTTGATGAAGCAAATTTGTATTTGATTTTATTTATAAGTAATATTATAATATATGAAGTTCGCTTTTGGTTTTTCGCTTTTGTGGGGGATTGTTAGAAATTTGATATATATATATATATATATATATATATATATATATATATATATATATATATATATATATATATATATATATATATATATATATATATAACATTTCTTATAGGAAATGGTTTTATTGGAGCATTTAGGTGTTTGGTGTTTGAGCTCCATATTTAAAGGGAAAAACTACAAAACCAAATGGAGGGAATCCAAAATTTTGGAGGGAACCCCTCTTTCACTAAGGATGAAATCTTATAGTCCCACCTTGTCTACCTTCATTCATATGAGAGTGTTTATTAATAAATTTTCTCTTTTCTATATGTTCAAACGAACAAAAGGAGAATCTATGCACCACGCGCGCGCGCGCGCGTACTAAACCAGATTCGGATTCGGGATTCGGGTTTCGGGAATAATTGAATTGAATTGTTATTTTTGCTCCAAATAGTTTTGTCTCGGCTGCTCAGTAGTCAAGCGCCTTCGTCGACCGCTTTTCGTCGACCCCCTTTTTTCGTCGACCGTTTTTCTTCGACCGCCTTTCGTCGATCGCTTTTCATCGACCGCCTTTTTCGTCGATCGCTTTCGCCAGCGGTTTCGTCGACCGCCTTTCGTCGAGCGCTTTTTCGTCGACCGTTTTTTTCGTCGACCGCTCTCGCCAGCGGTTTCGTTGACCGCTTTTTTGTTGAGATTTAATTACGCTGACGTTTCCAACGTACTTTTCTTTTCATACCATTCATAACCATCAAAATTAATGACAAATTTATTTCTTCTGTTTACCGAGATTTCAGATAACGCATTTTCAGGAATCGTTTAAAGGCAATATATTTATTCTTTCTACGGTTTTTCGAAACTGGCCGTTTTTTTCATCTTCTTCACATTTGTTTCATCAAGTGGTGGTTCGGGTATTCTGTGCTTCTTCGGTGTCCGCGCACATCAGAGTTTCGGGATCTAGCCGGGTGTTGTACCTTGGAGGAGTGAGCATCGGTTGAAAGCCCTGCCGGAGGGTGGTGCAACTTCTTTAGGGCAGTGATTACACGCCTTACCCAGACTCGATTCTAAACCTATAAATTTTATTTCTCTCATTCACTATTTAGATCAGTTTTAAAAGATCAAAATTTTCTAGATCTATATTTTACCGCTGTTGTGTCTTGTTTTTTTTCGAAATATAAATATATATATATTATTCTGGAATAAATATGAAAATTATTTCAACAAATACAACGATCACTTCACGGATATCTTTGCGAGTGAGCCCTCCAATTGTATGCATGAAACTTGCTGCTCTTGGGTGGTAGTGAGGAGGGCTGGCTCAAGGCTCCCTAAATAGCCTATAGGGGCTCGTTGAACTGGCCACGTCGGAGAACTCTTCTTCAACGAAGTGATATTTGCGTGCGACAAGCTTGATTTGAGCACGGTTCTGAGCTAGCAGAGGCGGGTTGCACTTATCCATCTGGCGCATCTGTCCCTCTAATGTTGTTGTGGGTGCGTTCACAGCCTCTTCCGCAAGACGCACTTTGATAAGCGAGTGAGAGGGAGATATGTCAACTTGGCCCCCATGGACTGACCTTTCAGTAGTGCGTGCACCTTATATTGGCATCTAGACAGTGTTGTCTTTAGATAATATTCGTAGAGTTTGAAATCACCTTTCCAACAAACGACACCTAACTATTATGAGTCACTTGAAACGCTCCTAGACTGATCGAAGCGAACCATCTCTATCTCGGGAGCGGGTCGAGAGCGCAAACAGTTGCAAAAAAATTCGAACAACTGCTAAGGAGACTTTTTAACGCGGAAAGGGTGAAAAACCATGTAGTCGATTCGGTGCCGACCTAATTCCACTAATTCTTTGAGTGTTACAAGTTTTCGAGTTTCAGAGAGTGACAAGTCACCTCTCATTACAACAAAATTTAACAGAATGTGAAGTGAGAACTTCAAGTTGCCCTTAAAAGGGAGCTTCAGAGGGAAAGGAGATCGATCTTCAATAGCCAAAGGAGATCTTCAAGTCACGTTCGAAGGAGATCTTCAAAGGTCGATGAAGATCTTCAAATGGATCTTCGAATGTCAAGGGAGAACTCTGTAGGGTCTTTGAAAGGAGCCCTCTCGGACGTGGAATGCAAGGTGTCCGAAATCAAGGCTCTGAGCTCCTTTTATAGTTTTCGGTAAGGCCGATCCGATAATTGGGTCATTGTAACTGCACATCATGCATGAAAAAATCATACAATAATTAAGGCACTGATGCACCATTACCATGAAAATTCGGCAAGAAATACCAATTCATTTTCAATTTCCTCAGAGTATCGTATGTTTATTCAGGCACATCAAGTATGAATGTGTCACACATGTAAAAACCTAAAACTACATTTAGTTCCTTTTCCTCCACCCTAATAATTTTAAGCGCACACCACCCAAAATGAGTTGCATCCGGTCTGCGTGTTTTTGCCCCGAGCCACCGCCTTTCGTCTCCAAGCTCGGGGAAAATTTTATGTACGTTGATCGTACGAACTATCGTGCATAAATAAATAGCGGGATTTTCACCCAGACTCACAACATTTATCTTTCTTCCCCAAAATCTCTCTCCTGCCAAACTAGTGTGTGCGATCCTCCTTCTACGAGAGCTGGTGCAAAGTCCGAGCTCCCTCCCAGTGCGAGCTTCCTCCTACTACGAGCTGGGGCACAAACTGAGCTTGTTCTGAGCTTCCTCCCAGCCTTCGTCCCTATTTTTATTCCCTCCTTTCTGCCTACAATAGTGTTGCGACCTTCCTCCAACTATGAGAGCTGATACATAGTTCGAGCTTCCTCCTAGTTTGAGTTTCCCCCTAGTGCATAGTCCGGGCTTGCTCCGAGCTTCCTCTTAATGGAGCAAGCTTCCTCCTGTTAAGATCCGGAACACAGCCTGCTTTTGATTTTAAGGACAAATTCCCTGTGGAGTCCAGTTCATCTGATACCGTAGTCATCAACGAAAAGCTTCAGAAAAACTCGTAGGTAAGTTCTTGTGTGTATTTAGGCTTTTATCAGCTAAATTTACTTATCTAACCTTGATCCATTTCTAGATTCCATATCCACGAAGTTCTTAGAATAACAACTCTCAACGTCGTCGGAGAAAGTCAATGATAATAATGACATTGTAGCCTACATTTCCTTTCACAATAATGCAGATGACAAAATTTGGACAGTAACGAGGTTCGCCGAAGAACACAATCATCTACTAGCAACGAAGAACGATAAGCGTTATTGAAGTCAAATCGAAGCATATCTTAAATGCAAGATAACCTAACTTTTAATATGACCAGAGCGGAACTTAGAGCAGTGGATGCAGACAACTTCTTATCCGATTAAGTGGACGTCGACGACAAGAAGAGGATCATGAAGGGTTTGAGAATGGCTGAGATGAGGGTTTCAATGGTGCTCAGTTTTCATTTCTCGAAAGAGGAAATGTCATGGGCCCATGCAAAAATTCCACTATTTTTTTACGCACAAAATTTTGTTACCCTAGCCCAGTCCTTCCCAAAAAAACTGCCCTACCAGTTCCGGACCGGTCTTTTGCCTGGCCGGTCCCGGACCGGTTCCACTCAAACCCGGTCCGGGACTGGTTTTCCTGCTCAAGAGGAGGACCGGCTGGGACCGGAGGACCGGTCCCGGACCGTTTTTTTTATTTAAATTTTTTTTATATTAAAAAAATTTAAATTCTATATTTTATAGTTTTAAATTTTTATGGTTAAAAATTTAAACTTCTAATAATCTATTTACAATTTACAAAACACTAACTTGAAATGAAATATAAAAATTCAAAATGAAATAAAATTTAATTTAAATTAAAAATTAAATAGAATTATAAATTTGTATTTTATATTTTGACAAAAATAAAATAACATTGAACGAAAATGAAAATTACATTTAAATTAAAATAAAATATGAAAATTACATTTAAATATTCAAATTGAAATAAAATACATTTTGTCTAATTATTCTTCGATCGCGCTTCCCAAACTTAAGCTATTCATTTCGTCTTCTACTTCAGACTCACTATCTTCAATAGACGAGATATGTTGCCTCCTCCTTATAACATCCAAATGATCCTTGTAGCAAGTGCAAATCTCTAAAGATTGCTCATTCAAACGGCTTATTCGCTCGTTCAGAATCCTGTCACTCAAAGAAAAGCAGACTCTGAAGCTACCGTACTAGCTTGCATTGTTAGTAAATCACGGTCCGTTAAGGTCAAAATAGGATAAACATTTGTTTTAGTTTTTCACCATTTTAAAATAACAAAATTTTCTATTTCGCATGCAGTCATATAATCTTAAAACTGTGTTTTTTTAAATAAACCTAATTCATTTGAAGTACTCAAAGTTCGTTGTATTTTCTAGAAGCTAATTCTAAAAGTTTGTTTTTAAAATATGTTTTGTTTTAGGTTGAGTGGATTCTTTACGAGGTCGCGATCCATACATATTATCATAATAATTATAAAAACAAGTAAAATAAGAATTAAATTTTGAAACGCTTAAATTAACAAAATCACTAACCGTTTCGTTTAAATTTAAATTTCGATTAATTTCTTCTATAAAATTTTCTATCCCGTCCACACCCATTAAAGGGTTTAAAGTTGCGGCGCATGAAAACATGGGTGACATTTCTTTGTAATATTTAAAAAAATTCTCCTCCATTACTAATATTAACGGACGCCACATTCCATTTGTTTTGTATGTTTTAAACGTTTCAGTAATTAATAAAATATTTTCAATAACTAATGAGAAAGTCGGGTAATAAACTCCGGATAGAATCATTGTTGATCGATAAAAACATTATAATAAATTTACGTAATCTTCGAGGACCGCCCAATCCGACGCACCTAAATCACGTGCTTCTACACTATTATAAAATTCTATTAATATGGTTTTTTGTGTCAAAACTCGTCTTAACATTTTATAAGTTGAGTTCCAGCGTATAGACATATCATAAGAAGGAGTTAAAATTTTTTTACTTTGTGAAATAACAATTTTTTTTTAAATTTTGTTTCCTTTTTGTTTGAACTGTAAATAACTCGTAACATAGTTCGTATTTTAATTACGTACTCGTTCATATAAACCAAACTGTCTTGCATGATTAAATTTAAAATGTGACAGACGTAACGTGTATGAAAAAAAATTCCATCTAATATTGGTTGTAAATCTGAAATCAAATATCTTATGACGGTCATATTATTTGAAGCGTTATCAAAAGAAATACTCATAATTTTTTCTTTTATTTTAAATTTTCTAATACACTTAATTATTTCTTGGTAAATAGCTTTACAAGTACGCGGATATTCAAATCTTTCAAAACAAATTATTTTTTTATTTAGTTCACAACTACTGAGATCGATCCAGTGAGCGGTAATGCAGATATATGAGTGTCCCTCAGATACACCGCTTGTCCGAACGTCTCCCGTTAAGCTAACGCGACCGTCAAATGTTTCAAAATAATTTTTTAAATATTCTTTAGATTGCATTTAAGCCGCTAAAGCATTGCGTCTAGTGGTAAAATGACTTACCTGCTGATATTTGGGTTGAAGTACCTCGTGCATGTATGATGTCATTTCTTCATCGTCGTAGTAGCTGAATGAAAATCCTTTTTTGATGACGTTCTCCATTTGTCGCTCCCGCTGCCGAGCTTGATCGTATGTCCAAATGTGCTTGTACGTCGAAATTTGAGCTTGAGTAGACTCTGGGGCTTATTTTGAAATGCACGATTTCACATGGCGGACGACGTTGTATTGCTGCCAACGACCATTAGCTTCCCACAAATTTTGCACTCGGCCTTCAATTCGCAGTCGATCCGCACTTTGTCGAATTTCTCCCAGACCGCCGCCTTGTGGTGGTGTTCTACAACTTCGTGCGTGACGGACGCAGAGGAAGAAGCCGACATGAATGAGAAAGACGCCATTCAAGACTTGAGGCTTGAGAGTGAGTGAGAGTTGAGAGAGAGAGAGAGAGAGAAAGAGAGTAAGTGAGAGAGAGAGAGCTGAAAAGAATTTTTAAGAGAGGGGGGGAGGTATTTATAGGATTTGATTTTTTTAATTTTTTTTTTAAATTTTAATTTTATATAAAATTTAAATTTTATAAAATTAATTATTTAAATAATTAAATTTAATAAAATAAATAAAAAAAACAAATTTGGTGGCTGGCATGCCGGCCATGCCAGCCACCAAATTTGTGGCCAATGACTCTTTTTAGAGCCGTTTTCGCTATTTAATATACGGAATCGGTCTTTTTACCGGTCCCGGTTCCAGTCCCAGTCCGGGACCGGTCAAAGATCGGTCAAAGTCCGATCTTTTACCGGTCTCGGTCCGGGACCGGTTTTTGAAGTGAAATGAGGAACTTCTTGGGACTTCTGGGATCGGGACCGGTCTTTAGCCAGTCCTAACCGGTCCGGTCCCAACCGGACCGGTTAGAACGGTTTTTTTGTACACCACTAGCCCCACCCCTCCAAAGTTTTGTCGCCAAATAAAATATGTTTTATTAAATTATTAATGTCACGCATATAGAAAAAAAAATAAATAAATGAAAAACAAGCGGACTGCGGAGAGGCGCGTAAAGTCGGTTTCCTCATTTACTATTTCGGCCATCGTCTTTCTCTTTTCATCGAACTTCGAGAATGGCTGCTGCTCCTCGCCCGAGAAGAAGACCCACAGTCATCGTCGGCTCCGTCGATTCTTCATCCTCTTCCGACGATGAAGAGGAGTTGGAGGATGAGGAAGTAGAAGATGCATCTGAGAATGGAGATGAAGACAAGGGGAAAGGGCAAAGTGGCGCTTCATTGGAGAAGGTATCCGGAAAGAAGTTGTCCTCCATTACCATCTCTCTCAAGAAAGTTTGCAAGGTTTCGTAATCTCTTAACCCACCTCTTCTTCATTTTTGTGTACTATGCCCGCTTCTATATTCATCGTCTTCTTACAGGTTTGCAAGGAAAATGGCCACCAGGCTGGATTTCAGGGGGCGACCTACATAGATTGCCCCAAGAAACCTTGCTTTCTTTGCAAAATGCCAGGTATGCGACCACTCTCTTAGTTACTCAGTTTGAATCATAAAACCTTTAGTTTTGATTTTACCCGGAGAGGGCATTGTAGTTCGCCATACTGGGCATTTGATCTTCTTAAGGTAAATGGTGTTGAATGGATAAGCCTAACTCTGCATAGAACAGTGTTACCGATCAAATATTTAAATAGAAAAAATAAATAAATGCAGCCCACTTCTATTTCCAATGCGAAGCCATGATATTTTATGGGCACTAATATTAGCACCACATTTTTGACTATACACACTAACAATTAATTACAAGGATAGTTTTAAGAGGTTGGCTATACGCCCAAGCACTCTGCACCTCCACCAAGCGTCCTACAAGATCAACTGAGATCTAATTAATCTGGAGGAAGAAGAATGCGAAAGGGGATTAAAAAATGAAGATAATAGTATTCTAAATGGGAATAAAAACACAAAGATCACAATTTTAAAAATAAACTACTTGTCAAGGGATGTAATAATCTGAAATAATTTACAAATAACTACTTGTCAGCGGAAGTAATAATCCGAAATTTCTTATAGAGGTTGGATTCATCTAATCCGGCCGGTGCTCCCTCCTCTGCTGCCAGCCCGCAGTACGCGGCCAAATCGACCATGCTCACACTCTTCCACATCGTTTTCTTTGGCTCTTCATCCTTGCTCTCCATGGCTTGTTCCTGATTCCACCTCCTCTCCTCGTCCCCTCCCACCTTCCGTCCTTCCATCCATGAAACCTTCTTTGAACCTCTGACTTCTACTTCTTTCTCCTCGGCAGTAGGCTCGCCACCATTGGAAGTGGCGGACAGAAAAATGTTCCGTTGTGCAGCGAAAGTGCCTGTAAGCATTTGGCTTCCGCTTCGCCGGATCAGGACGAGGAAAAGATAGCCGTTGAATAATGGAGAATTCGCCTGAATAAAGAACGCTGCTCGGGAAATGGAAGAGGAGCACTTGCCGGATGAGGAAGGGCCGCCGCTCAGCGTAATCGTGGTTTGAAGGGGAAATGAAAGCGTGACAGGGGCGAGTGCGGATAAGGGATAATTTTTGTGCAAAACTTGCTAATAGGAATTATAAAAGTCCAAAAAAACTCAAAATTTTAGTGCGGATAGCCAAAAGTACGGTGTTAATATCAGCACCCTATTTTATTAATAGTTGTATGGAATCGGCTATAAATAGAGCTGATTGTAGTAAGGTGTTCTCTCTCAATTTTTGTAAGCCAAATGATCTATTTCATTTTGAAAAAATGTAGTTTATGATTCCCCTCTCTTTGTTTTTCAGTGTTTTTTTTATCTTCGATTTTCCAACAGATGGTAGAATCTTGTCATTTCACATTTAAATATTTGATCTTCAGGCCATACCACAATGTCTTGCCCCCATAGAGTGGCTTTGGAGCATGGCGTGGTTCCAGCGCCTAGAAGGAACAAGCAGACCCAGTTGGACTATGTGTTTGACAGACAACTGATATCCCAAATTCAGAAGGTGGGTGGGAGTGATTTGTTGGTTTAGATTTTCTTTATTTATTTTTTTGTATGATAAAAATATTTGGTGTATAAAAATGTCTGGTGTTTTACTTTCACTCACTAGATTAAGTTTTTGACTGGAAATTGTTATTCAAACGGTTCTCAAGTCCAACTTTGTGCCATGCTTTAGTTCACATTTCCAACAGTTGCCAAAGCTGATGATTTGGCGGCATCAAGTTCATGTGTTTTTAGCTCCCGCGGGGATTTGGTGATTTTCTATTATGGTACATTGTGGTTGAAGAATGGGTATTTCACACAATGGATCCAAGTGATTGAGCATATTGTTGGTGCATGGTATTTAATATGCTTCGTAAGCTTATGTTTGTATCCCAGCGATGGACGATGCGAAGAGCTTTTACACGAGAGAGAAATTGTACATCACTTGTGATTATCAGATTATCCTGCCTTGAATAGCCGAAAAGTTTGTCGGTGTAGAAATGTCAAGTTGTCAGCCTCTTATTTAGCTTAATCTTTCGATTTAAAATGGGTTGATTTTTCTGACCGAACTTTGGCCCACTTTCAATCACACTCCCAACAAGTGGCATCAAAGTTGTTGATTTGGCTAGGATCAGTCTTGTGGTTTGTGGCTCTTATGGGTCTTTGATACCTTTATAGCAGGGCGAGTCAACGTGAAGAGCTCTCATGTCACGAGGAGATTGCTAAAACATAAGAGAGTATTAGGAATAGTCTCATATCATATTATTAAAAATTTGTCATGTAGAATCAACAATTAGTTGTCCTCCTTTCATAGCTTAAGTTTATGGGTTGTAACCGGAATAAACCAAAAATATTTATTATATCTGTATAATTAAAAATATTACAACGGGCCTTTATATGCATAGAGGGGGTTACCATAATTTTCCATAGAAAATTTGAGATTAAACAAGAGGTGAGGGAAAAAAGAACATAGGCTCAAGGATGGACCTTTCTCTTTGATATTTAACACTCTCCCTCAGGCTAGAGCATAAATATCAATCATGCCCATTTTGACTCTTAAAGTTTAGGGCTCTCCTTCCATTGAGAGTTTTGGTGAGGATGTTTGCAGCTTGACCTTCACACCGTAGTAGGGGAGTGTGGATATATTTTTTTTGGAAAGAATTGCATTTCATATAAATGACAATCAATTTCAATAATATGTTGTCTGTTCGTGAAAGATTGGATTACTGGTTATGAATGTAGTAACACAATTGTCACAATATAGAGGAACGACAGTGAGATTATAATGCCCAAATTCCTCCAAAAGAGATTCGACTCAAAGTAGTTGGTAAGTGCCTTGAATCATCACTTTGTATTTTGCTTCGACACATGACCTAACAACTGTGTTTTGTGTTTTCCTGCATTATGCGACAATATTTTCTTCAACAAGAGTATAATAGCTCGAAATAAATTTTCTATCAAGTTGGCATCCATCATAGGCAACCTTAAAGTCACCGAACATATCAATGTGACTATTCTTTCAGTAGAGTGGTCATTTATCAGAAGACATTTTCATACAACGAAGAATGTGCATCAAACATCCTAGTGGCATTTTTTGGGTGTGCCAATTGTGGAGAAAACTCAAACTTGTAAATACTTTCTCTATATACAAATACAAAGTACGAATACATATTTATAGGAGGGAGAAAGAGAGAAGAGAGTCCTATACATGATATGAGACTAAAGAAGAAAGACAAAAATAAACAAATACATGGGCTATATGGGCCCATTTATATGGGCTTTTCTAACACTCCCCCGCAAGCTGGAGCGTACAAGTCGTATGCACCAAGCTTGGACAAAAACTGATAGAATAGGGTATTCGGTAGAGCCTTTGTGAGGATATCAATAACTTGTTCAGTACCCGAAACATGCTTTAGTTTTATCTTCTTCGTTTGAACATTTTCCCGGATAATATGACAGTCTACTTCAATATGCTTCGTTCTCTCATGGAAGACTGAATTCTTTGCAATATTTATAGCTACTTGGCTGTCACATAGCAGAAGGGCAGGTGAGGGAAGTTTTACCCCGAGGTCGACATGAAGATTTTCAAGCCAAGTTAGCTCAGAGAGAACCGACGCCATTGATCAGTATTCTGTTTCTGCTGAGCATCGAGCCACAACTGCTTGCTTCTTACTTCGCCAGGTAATGAGATGACCTCCAAAGTAGGTACAAAAACCACTGGTTGATCGACGATCATCCAAAGAACCAGCATAATCAGTATCAGAATATACAACTAATCTTGGAGTAGAAGATGAGTTCTTGTAGACCAATCCTTGACCCGGAGCTGTTTTAAGGTATCTGAAGATGCGCTCAACGGCTTGAAGGTGAGAAGTTCGTGGGGCATGCATAAACCCTCCGACCACTTCAACAACGAAGGATATATCCGGTCTTGTAACTGTTAGGTAGATCAATTTCCCAACAAGTTGTCGATAGTATTCCGGATTTTGAAGAGGAAGATCTGCGTCGGAAGCGTGAGCACACAGTTTATGATTTGCATCAATTGGAGTAGTAGTAGGCTTGCATCCAGAGTAATCAACATCTTGAAGGAGATCCAGACAATACTTTCTCAGGGACAGGACAAGGCCATCTGGTCGCCTTGCGATCTCAAGGCCAAGGAAGTACCGAAGGTGACCCAGATCTTTTGTTTGGAAGACCGAGCTAAGGTGCTGTTTAATCACATGAATGCCCTTTGAATCGTCTCCAGTGATCAGGATGTCATCAACATATACCAACAGAAGAACCGTTCCCGTTGCTCGGTGTCGTGTAATGAGGGAGAAATCTGCTGAACTTCGAGTAAAACCGACTTCCCGAACAGCCTTACAGAATTTGTCAAACCATGCCCGAGGAGATTGTTTGAGACCATAGATGGACTTCTTCAGATGACAAACTCGGGACTCCCCCGTGGTCTCAAACACGGGAGGTTGCTGCATGTACACTGTTTCCTGGAGGTCGCCATTCAGAAAAGTATTTTTGATGTCCAGTTGGTGTAAGTGTGTAACGGCCATTGACGATGAACCACCACTGAGAGAAGGACACAAACGATGTTAAGCTTTGCTACTGGAGAGAAGGTTTCCTCGCAATCAAGATCGTGCTGTTGGGTGAAGACACGAGCCACCAGACAGGCCTTTAGACGGTCAATCGTCCCATCCTGAGCATGTTTGATTACAAAGACCCACTTACACCCAACGGGTCTCTGATCGGGGTTAGAGGTACCAAGTGCCAGGTCTGGTTCGCCCAGAGAGCCGTCATTTCTTCTTCCATGGCCGCCCGCCAGCCCGGATGTTGGAGAGCCTCTTGCACAGTGTTAGGTACAAAAATAGAGGATAACGAAGTGACAGAAGTGTGGAGTGGTGGAGATAGGCAATGTAAGGATACATAGTTCGCAATGGGATGAGCGGTAGAGTCTGGTGCCGGATCAGCAGAACGCGAAGCGTCAGAGGTCGAAGCCGACTGCAATGGGGCAACGGAGGCAAGATGACGACGATTGTAAACACATATAACAGGTGGATTGGAAACGGGGGAGCCTTGTTAGGAATTTGTTTAGGTGAGAGAGTGGTAACGGGAATGACAGGACGTACGATCGGTGGTGGTAGAGGTGTAGGACATAGCAGACGCATCCAAAGATGCGAGGGGTAAGAGAGAATGGTGCAGTAGAAGGGAGCATGAGGCTGAATGGAGTGGCATTGTGGATTACGGGGCAAGAAAGACGGTTGATCAAGTAACAGGTCGTGGAGAGGGCGAAGTTCCAATAAGATTTGAGAACTTGCATCTGAAGCATGGTAGAGCGAGCCATATCGAGGAGATGTCGATTCTTACGTTCAGCGGTGCCGTTTTGTTGCGGGGTATAGACACATGAAGTTTGATGAATAACCCCGAATTCAGAGCAGAGGTTTGCAAATTCGTGGCCAGTGTATTCGCAAGCATTGTCCGTGCGAATAGTTTTGAGAGTTGTGGAGAATTGCGTGCGGGTCGCAGAGAGGAAAACCCGAAAGACCCGGGGAAGCTCGAAGCGATCACGAAGTAAGTAGAGTCATGTCATTCGGGAGTAATCATCAGTAAAGGTTAGGAAATAACGATAACCAGAAATGCTAGTAACTTTGTACGGTCCCCAAATATCGGAGTGTACTAAAATAAAAGGAGCAGTGCTCCGAGTACAATGAGACGAAAAAGATGAACGCGACTGCTTGCCGTAAATACATGCTTCAAACTGAAAAGAAGGTAAAAATACATCGGGAAGAGCCTTCTGGAGGACAGGTAAAGGGGCATGCTTAAGACGACGATGCCGATCGACAGAGGAGACAGAAGACAGGATAGTTGGAGGGTCATCAAGGAGGTAGAGTCCGTTCTGCAGCCGCCCTTTACCAATGATAGTCCGTGTCCGTTGATCCTGTATCAGAAAGGAAGAAGAAGTAAAGGTTATCGAGCAGTTTAAATCAATAGTAAGGCGACCAACAAAAAATCAATTAAATGGGGAGTCCAGAACGTGAAGAGCCGAGCGAAGAGAGAGATGAAGTGAGAGGGATATCAGCCGAGCCGGAGACAGGAACAGTGTCCCCATTAGCCACTGTAATACACTTGGGATGAGGAGAAGTCAGGTATTGTTGTGGTCGCAGAGAGGTGATGTGATGAGTAGCACCGGAATCCACTATCCAACGTGACTAGTGGAGAGATAAGCGATACCTTAATGTGAGATGGAGGAAGCAGCAACAACCAAGGCAAGTGGGCGAGTGAGCAGACCATAGAGTTGTTGGAGCTGAAGGCGGACCTCTTCAAGGTCAGTACGAGCGGAGGAGTCTGTGGCAGCAACAGTGGCCTGCAGGCGAGGGGGAAAACCATGCTTCCGAAAGCAAACAGCCTCAAGGTGTCCGTCCTTCCCGCAGAAGGAACACTTTGGTCGAGGCCGAGCTCCCTGACCTCGGCCCCGGGAGCCAGAACGTCCCCCACGAGCAGGAGGGGGAAGAGGTAGTAAGGGGCGCCGAATCCCGTTGTAGGAGAGCCAGTGACGGGGGAGCAGGACAATCAGGAGGAGGCGAAATCTTGAGCAACATGACACACACATCAGATAGGGATGAGGTAGCCGCAGAGGAGAGAATCTGTGCCCGAATGCTCTGAAGATGATGCGGTACACGAGCCATCATCATGGACACAACCACAGCTTCTTTCTGAGCATGTTGTGCAGCGAGATCCAGCGTGGGAGGTTGATGCTGAATCCATGCTTCGACCAGAGTCTTGGCGCGAGCAATAAAGGACGTGAGGTCGGAGGCCCCGCCAACATCGAGATTCTAAAGATCAGTGATGATGTCGTAGAGGTGTTGGAGACTATCTTTGCCAGAATAGAGGGCCTAGAGCTCATCCCACATGGCCTTGGCGGTTTCATGATACATGACCATGCGGTATGGTTCACTATCCAGAGAGTTGAGGAGCCACGTCTGGACCCGACCGTCGTTGCGTAGCCAATCATCAGTGGAAGGAATGGGAGCGACCTGGGTCAGATGATGAAGAAAGCCTTTCGATTGAAGCACACGACGAACCGAGTGCACCCATTCCGTAAATTTCTTCTTCCCGGTCAACGAGATAGTAGTAATCCGCAATTCATCACGGATTTCAGGGGCAAGAACTGGGCGGTCAGCAGATGAAGCCGCCAGTTCGGCGGAGTTGATAGAGGACCCCATGACCAGGCGGGCAGAGGACTAGGCTGCCAAGAGGTCAAGCAGCGGATAGACAGGGAGACCGCACGTGAAGACCAGAATCAGACAGCAGACAGGCCGTTCGAGAAGACGTGCAGTACCAAGGCAGCGACCAGAAGAGGTCGAGCGGACAGAATGCGAACAGGGAAGGCCGCACGGTCTGGGTGATAAGCCACTAGCGGCAAGAAGCCGCGACCACGATGCTAAGCCCGGAGCGGTTAGGGAGACCGCTGCGACTAACCGACCCGAACGACGCACGAGAAAGAAGCTGGACACAAGAAGTCCGCACGGTCAAAGTGAGTACACCAGCGGCAGGGGAAGATGCCACGATCAAGTACGAAAATCGCCGCGGATAGAGAAGTCGCGGGAAGAGAGGAAGCCACGCGGTTTGAAGAATTCGCCGCGAGTAGATGAACTGCGCGAGTAGAAGAGGAAGCCGCGCGAGTAGAAGAGGTCGCGGTGACTAACCGCGAGTAGAAGGAGCCGCCACAGGTAGAGAAATCTGCGAAGAGAAGAGGTGGCCGCCGCGGGTAAAAGAAGTTGTCGCGGGTAGAGGAAGCCGCACAAAAGAAGAAGAAAAAAATTGGGAGAGGCCGCGAGCAAGAGGGGAGCTTGCTGCGGAAAGAGAGAAACAAACCGCGCGGGTAGAGAGGAAACCGCGCGGGTAGAGAGGAAGTGGGAGAGGGCCCCACTAGAGAGATAACTCTTATAAAAGGATAGAGTAGAGAGAAAGAAGGTGGAGGCCACGAGATAGGAGGGGGGGAAGAGAGAGGCGGGTAGGGAAATCCTAGCCGCGTGCCGAGCGCGAGAAGGGAAGGCCGCCCGGTTAGAAAAACAGAGACCGCGCCTAGCGCAAAGGAAGGTCGGGCGGTTAGCAGAAAACTAGCCGCAGGGAGTGATCGAGTCCCTCTGATACCATGTGGAGAAAACTCAAACTTGTAAATACTTTCTCTATATACGAATACAAAGTATGAATACATATTTATAGGAGGGAGAAAGAGAGAAAACAGTCCTATACATGATGTGGGACTAAAGAAGAGAAAGAGAAAAATAAACAAATACATGGGCTTTTCTAACACCCATAAATTGACCGACCACTCCAGCAACAAAAAGAAATCGCTAACCTTGTACTCATCAAATATTTTAGCTTGCCCACTAGTTTTTATAATATTTTATTTTTATGAGTTCATTATAATCATTTTATCATAATTTGTGCTTTGATCCATAGGCGATACCACAGAGTCTTTAGTAATCTCATTTCCTCATGAAGTTCCAATAGATACTTCGTTTGACTCATGAAATCTCAGATTTGTTGCGCGCTACTTCAATGCTCAAAAAGTAATGGAGTTTACTTAAATCCTTGGTTATAAAGTGCTTTCTAAGATGTCACTTTGTAGCTTGATACTTGTTAGATCAATATTTGAAAGAACAATATCAACATACACTATCAGAATGATAATACCATCTGCGGAGATTTTCACAAACACTGGATGGTTATAGTACGAGCGTCTTTGTTAACCACAATATAGATTAAAATGTGCACGAAATTTAATTGAGACACAGGAGAAAGTTTTGAAGAAGTCAACACAATATTTTTGTGCATAGCCCTTGTCCACAAGACGAACTTTGAATCTTTCTACGGAACCATCAGGTTGGTATTTAACGTTGAAGACCCATGGACACTCAACCATCGCTCATACCTTAAAAAAGTTGGCATCTGCACTGACATAGCTCCTTTTTGCAATTGGATCATAATGTTGATACCCTTTTTAGTGTGAAATAAGCAAGAAAAATACAGCGAATGACACGGGGAAAGTTATCATGACCAATACGTAGGTCATTGACCTAAAAGAGGCACCTAAATAATTTGGGTGGAAGAGAAAAATGTGACTTGCCAGGAAAAATAATCTGATTTTTAATAGCCAAGGATGACATACGATTAATTAAGTAGCTGGCTATCTAAATCGAATGAAAAAGTAAGGTGTGAACATATTAAGTAAATATTGATTTTGCTTCAATTCCATTTTGCTGTAATGTATATGAGCAGGAGGTCTAATGAATAATCCCTTGCGCTATACAAAATGATTGAAAGTCATGTTGCATGTATTTAAGAGTATTGTCAGTGCATTATCACAGGAAGAGGGAAGAAAATTGTGTGATGACTTCATTATAGAATATTTGAAATACATAAACTTCAGTATGATCTTTAACAAACATATCCATGCGATCCTCTACCAATCATCAATAAACGATACAAGCTATTTGACCCCCCCAAAAAAAATGAAAATTTGCAAGGATCTCAAGCATTTTGGCGAACTAAAAAAAAGATCCATGGCTACATGTACTAGTAATAGGAGAAAATATGGATCTATGATGTTTACTGTGTTGACAGGTTTCATACCAAAACAACTGACAAGTAGTAAAAGGAAACAGAGTCTTGAGTTTGTGAATAGAAGGATGACCAAGACGAATTTTCCACTGGCAAAAAGATGCAGAAGATGATAGCAAGACATCAACAGTTGGCTGTCTTTCCATTTGCAGGTAATAGAGGCCATCTCCATCTTCATATCCCCCCTAATTGTCTTCCTTGCTCTGAGATTCTGCATGAAACAAGAGTAAGGGTAAAATATTACATTGCAATGTAAAGATCTTGTCAATTTGCTAATAGGAGCAAGATCTAATGGAAACTCTGTGGAATAAAGATCAAAAGTCAATGTCATGTGAGTGGTAATATCACCAACCACAATGATGGAGAAAGTGGAACTATCAGAGAGCATTACAGGAGTGTGACTAAGGGAATTTTTCTAATTACTGAAGAGTGTTCTGTTACCATAGATATGGGCAGAGACTTCAAAATTAAGTATCCAATTGGAAATCTTTCCCGATGTAGAGCAACTAGCAAAACAGCCTATGTGATGTGCAACAACATGATGATGGGCGGTCTGACAAGAATCTTGTGCGCCGAGAAGCCTTTCAAGTGTTTCCAAATCAATAGCATTGAGAATAATAGTTTTCGTGGAATCATTCTTAGAGGCAATACAAATGTAGAGACTTGGTTCGCCCATTCAAGTTTTCCATATTTTTCTCAGCATTTTTCCTCATAGTGATTAATGCAGCCACAATAGACACTTCCTAGAGGAATGTTGTATGATACTTCTACCGTGAGTAGATGTCCCTCATCCTCATTCATGACCACATCCTCTAGAAGTGATAATAAGTGCGAAAACATCTCCCTTAGTAGCTGGTGTTTGGACAAGTTTGAAAGTTTGGCACACTTCCGTCAGACTAGGAAGAAGATAGTTGAGAAGCTGATTCTTGATGGAGACACATGATGATAACAACATAGCCAAAAATCAAACAAGTGTTATTTCATCCCATTGTTTTTAAAATCTTCAGTTATGTACTGAGAGTGTGATAAATATCGAATTTGTCTCAAAACCAGACTAATAATGATACTGTGTGGTGTCGTAGAGGTCTGATACTTGCAAAAACTAGCAAATCTATTACTTCTACTTCGTGCTACGTGCCATAAGGTCTCGACGTGTAATATAGGTAGTTTAATTATCTGTATCCGTGAGGTTTTGTGATACTTGGAGTGGACTGTCAACAGGCGGATCTGAAATTCTTCCCCTCATACAAAACCAAAATTCGGAATATATATGAAGAGTTGTTCACCGGCAGTTTCGCTGCGAGACTTATCTATCCATGGGCTTTATAGTATTGATGGGATTTGTTTTTCACATTGTTTATTACCTGTATATTGCCTTGATGATGATGACCGGCCCTGTTTGTCTTTTTGTTAATAATAATAATAATATTATTATTATTATTACTACTATTATTATTTCACTCATTATTATGGAAATTGCTTTGCTGGAAATATTTTTATAGCATTAAGCTTCACACCTCTTTGCAGATCAAGCCCACTTTTATTATTCCTGATAAATTGGATCGTGTAGTTGTAAAGTTCCATAGCCGACGCATAACAAGCTTGGAATTCCATCCAACCAGGAGCAGTGTGCTTCTATCAGGAGACAAGGTATTATATGTTTATTGTTGTCATTTGGCTTGGTTGATGAATTTTAGTGAGTTATGACGATTAAATCTACATTTAATAGATATAATACTAATATGGAAGTTATTCGTTTCTTATTCCTATTATATTTGTTAACAGAAAGGGCAAATTGGAGTATGGGATTACAACAAGCCGAACGAGAAGACAATCTATGGGTCAATACACTCCTGTATAGTTAATAACATGAAGTAAGATTTGTTTTTTAGAAAAAAATATCATGGAATGTTGTTAGTTTCATTTTTTGAAATGTTGGTTCGCGTCTTTCACCTTTTCAGGTTTGACGGAAGAAATGATTTCATGCTTTATACGTCATCATCGGATGGGACCATGAGTTACACTGATTTGGAAACTGGAATAGGAGTTCTTTTGATGGATGTTAATCCTAATGGGTGGAATGTATACTCTCCACTTCATGTTCAATACATGCATTTATTTCCACAATGCATCATTTTCTTTTTCTGCAAAACATTTCACATATTTATGTGTCCAATATTTGTTTATGAAGTTATTTTATCAAATATTATGTGTGCATGCATATAAGTTATGTATTCATAGATAGAAATACACACACTTGTGCGTGTCTTACAACATACATATGTCCACACATCATATATTAAGTCAATTTTGAATAGGGTTAATTTCAAGCCAGTCATTTCAGAAGATATCAATGTCAATTTTGAGTTGAATTCTATCGATTATCTTAATAGTTTTGCGTTTAAGTCAGAGCCATTGAACCTAATCACAGTAGTGGTAGCAATTATAGTCATTGAAACTAAGTGGAACTTGGTATTATTAATTTTCTCTTTGCAAAATTTTCTTTATATCTCAATAATAATAAACTATTCTTATGCCAACATAAACCATGCAAATTTATTGATATTGTACTTGTAATATGTATGGAACATAAATGGAATTTACTTCAGACATCATAGTTGTTGTTTGTCATGTAAGGGATTATGTTGAAACCAATAAAATCCATACTTCAAATATTCGGATCAATGCAGTGTAAGGTTACTGATCCTGCGGTCGAACGCGACAGCTCAGATGGCTTGAGAGGGAGAGAGAAATGTCTACACGCACATCCCAGGTGCTCCAGCAGTGAGGTCCCACCACGTACCCGGAAGTTTGAGAGAAACTTCCCCTCCGCAACCAACAGGCTGAGCGAGGTACGAGGAAGGAACGAACTTGGCGAGTATCAAACTTGGGGGGTCTCAGCCTCTTCCAACGTGCCATTCTTGGTACCCCTGGAGGTTTATTTATAGACAAATCCGGGGGGGGGGGGGGGAGGTATGTAGGCGAGAATACCCAGTCCTGCGAGATTGCTACTTGCCCAAGCTCGCCCCTGCCCGCCCCTTCTCGCCCAAGCTCCGCCCAAGCTCGCTCAACTGCTCGCCCAAGCTCGTGGCGATGTCCGCGAATAGGCGTCTCCTTAGGTATTTCTCATCTCGACGAATTATGGGTTATACAGATTGGTTATTGGATTTACCTAGAAAGTGAACAAATGCATTTTCCCCCTACCCAACGATAGTGAAAAATAGGAAGAGGAATTTATCGAGTTATTGTTGTGACTCACGTGCCTCTCCAATAACATTGAAATTAAAAGCTAGAGACATTTCCGTGCACAAGAAAGCATTGCAATCCCAGTATTGGTTATGCATATAAATTTATATAGCTATTTATAAGTTGTTATTACTTGTGTCTGCAAAAATTGTATTTGCCTCCCTCATGCAAAACAATGAAAAGGTTTTTACTATAGATTCTAAATCTTTCATGATGTGTAGGGTCCAGCTTCGTGGCGGATGCTATATGGCATGGATACTAACTTGGATAAAGGTCTTGTGCTGGTTGCAGATAATTTTGGTTATCTCTACTTGTGAGTGTTTTTGGGTATTTTCCTATTGTGTATGCTACTTCACTACCTTTTTTTGCTTGTTAATCAAAAATTTTATGAAGTTGGTAATTTTAGCAACAAGTTTTCTTCATTTAGTATTTGGGTCAGTTACTGAGACTTTCCCTCTAACTTTATAATTGTATGGACCTCCCCTCTATCTTTTATTAAAACCTCCATTCTAAGTTACATTATTCATATTTATGTACAAAAATAAAAACTCCGGAGCAATCTTCCAGGGTTTTTTATTAACAATGTAATTTTGGTAATTTTTAAAGATAGATGGAAGATCCATGTAGTTATGCAAAGTAACCCTGGAGAAATCTTCCAGGGTTTTTTATTAATAATGTAATTTTGGTATTTTTTAAAGATAGATGGAAGGTCCATGTAATCATGCAAAGTTAGAGGGGAAGTTTTTTGTAATTATTCTTTAAGTACTATAATATTAGGTAGTTTTTTTTGAGGTTTCTACCACATTTCACTAAGATTCTAGTTTTTGAAATACAAAATACTTCACTGTCATCTTTCCATTAACAAAACTATTATTTGGTCGAAAGATGACAAAATTATCCCTATATTCCCCCTCCTTGCCTTATTGTACAATTCTGATGCAAACATAAACTCCCACTCCCTCACTAGTGCTCTCATTGTCATTGATCATCCCATTGCAGCTGAAGATCTAGATGTCACCCTCCTCTGGTTAAACCTCTTCTTCTCGTCTTCCAGTTAAACTTCATTCTTCTTCTCTTCCCACATTGGCTTGGCCATTCCAATTCTTCTTCCCTTCTTTTCCTCCACTGATGATCATGGTGTGCTCGAGCCATGCGAAATTACATGACAAATTACATGACGCAAGGCATGTTAAAGAAAATTTTGACATCATTAGTAGAAAAGGTCCTTTATAAATATAAAAAACTAACCGCGGGATCATAGTGAAACCTTAAAAGTATTGGGAACCCAAGTGGAAAATTGATCTATTTGATCCAAGTAAAAAATTGGTGATATTTACCATTAAATATTTCATTCTTCTACTTCTTAAGCAACATTTACTCGGAGGAGCTTATTGTTTACGGGTAATATTGTAGGTTTGATATTAGGGA
Organism: Platanthera guangdongensis; assembly: GCA_039583875.1. Lineage (NCBI taxonomy): Eukaryota > Viridiplantae > Streptophyta > Magnoliopsida > Asparagales > Orchidaceae > Platanthera > Platanthera guangdongensis. The sequence goes on from CM077161.1 coordinate 168,600,989, forward strand.
AAGGGTAAAGATTGGAGAACCAATTCTCATTCATAGAAAGGGCAGCAAGGTTGTTGGATTACATTTCAATCCGGTTCATCCAGATCTCCTCCTGAGTTCCGGAAATGATCATTTTGTGAGCTCTTCTTTCTTTATTATTTCCCAAAGGATAGAGATGAAGTTGATGCATACAAGTATACATATATTTTTAACTCAAGGCTCTTTATTAATCTCAACTTTCTTTTATTATGGTGCAACTTCTTTTAGATTTGATAAAATTTGAGTTTTTGTGATATAGTTAGTTCTGTATTTGTGATTGAATTTATTTAAGTTGGATGTGATCTAAATTTTTACGATCTAAGATGGTTTAGACACGCACAAAGGAGACCATTAGAGGCACTTGTTAGGCGTTGCGAGAGTCTAGTCACTAGGCATGTTAAAGGAGGTAGGGGTAGACCAATAAAGACTCGGAATGAAACTATAGGGAAAGACATGATGTACTTAGGCATTAGTGAGATTATGACTTAAGATAGGGCACAATGATGACAAAGGATCCATATAGCCTACCCCACTATAGTGGGATAGGCTTGAGCGTTGTTGTATGGTGCACATATTTTTGAAGGGGAGCCTTGGCGCACCGGTTGAGGAGTTGCTGCGTGACCTTGAGGTCATGGGTTGGAATTCTGGAAGCAGCCTCTTGCAAAAATGCAGGGTAAGGTTTGCTTACATTTCACCCTTGTGGTGGGACCCTTACCCGGACCCTCGCTCCGTGGGGATGCCTTGTGCACCGGCCCGCCCTTGTTCCCTTTTTATGGTTATATATTCTTAAGAAGGGGAGCCATGGCGTACCGATTGAGGCGATGCCGTGTGACCTTGAGGTCACGGGTTCGAATCCTGGAAGCAACTTCTTGCAAAAATGTTGGGTAAGGTTTGCCTACATTTCACCCTTGCACTGGGATCCTCGCTGCACAGGGATGCTTTGTGCACCCGGATGCCCTTTTTGTAATGGTTCTGATATTTCTAAGTTCCTATGTGTTGTTTTTGGTAGCAGCTATTGAATTGTCATCTTCATTGAATTTCTTTGTATTTAGTTTTTCTTCCCGTGAAAAGAGTAATTTTTCAACTAAATAGTTTGCACTGCAAAACATGTATATGTGCATGATTTCGTACATCTTCGTTAGAAATTCTAAATCTTCATAGATGATCATACCCAAAAAAACTGGTATTCCACAATGATAATGATATCTAAGATGGATGCAACTGTGACAAAATTAGAAAAAATAAGTTAGGCAATGATAAAGGAACAATGAGATGAAACTTCTCATATAAGATTGTATACATCAGCTTAGGTTATCTATGCATATATTTTGAAACTTAAGGCCCCGTTTGGCACAGCTTTTTTGCTCCAGTGAGTTTGGACAAAAACGCCATCATCATAGAATGCATGGCATGACAACGATTACGACCACTACAAAAAAAATAAAACTAGTTTTGAACATAAAAGTGGATGAAGTTCCTAGGTGAGGTGTCTATTCATGAATAGGGGTGTTCACGAACCGAATCGAATCGAATAACTCTTCAATCAAATCCAAATTTGACATATAATGCAAAGATTCAAATTCAGATTCGTTCGAATATTCAGATTCGAATTCGTCATGAAATGTTGGATCCGAATTTGAGTTTGAATTTAGATTCGAATTCGGATTCGAACATGGATTCAAATTTTTTAATATATAATTATATATAATGATAAAATATAATTATATATTATATTTAATTATATATATAAATTCTATTTAATTATATAATCTACTATTCGCGAATCCTTCGAACATGAACAAAATTATTCGGATTCAGATTCGAAAACTATTCGAATCCAGATTCGAATTCGAAAAATACGAATTTTAATCGAATCTTCACGAATCAAATCTCGAATTATTCACAAACTATACTATCTGTGAACAACCCTATTCATGAATGATGGTTCATAACCACCGCGCTCATGAATGCCTCTGAAAGTGCAACTAGATCTGATATACTCTAGAGGGGGGTGAATAGAGTATATGGTGCTTTAAAAACTTTTACAAACTTTTACAACAATTGTTGTAATCTGTGTGAGCAGGGAAGCAGAAATAAATCTAATCACAGCACTAAGCTAAGCAAAAACTAAGCACAGAGAAATCAAAGCCAGAAACAAAAATGAAAACAAGCAAAAGCAGAAGACACAAGAAATATAGTGGTTCCCCAAACTTGGGTACATCCACTCTTCTACCACCCTAGGTAGGAATCCACTGCAGGATGAGTTGATCAGGTGTCCTGGGCACCAATGAGCTTTTGATAAGGTGCTCAAAAATCAAAGCAGATTTTTTGATCATTGCCACCAATGAGCTTTTGACAAGGTGCTCAAAAACCAAGCTCAAACTTTTGAAGGGAGTTTGAGAAACCCTTTACAGAGTGGGGGTGAGAGAATGATGGAAGTCTTCTTTTTCTCAAACAACTGAGAAGACTATGTGGATTGATGTCAAAGCTCCCCCTGAATCCTTGTGATCTTCAGGAAGAAAAGCTTTGCTGAGGGTGATAGACCTTCAAAGATTGAACTCCAGCAATAGATGATTTCAGCAAATAGCTGAAAGGTTGAATGTCTGGAGTCTATATGTTGGCCTTGAACACTTTGAAAACTACAGAGATCTGAAGATTTTTATAGCTTGATCTCCTTGGATGAGTGTTCTCTAGAATTATTTGTGACAGAAGATTTTTGAATGTGTCTCTATAATCTGTATTGTGTGTGCTCTCTCTGAGATTCAAAAACATTCTGTCTTTATTCTCTGGTCCAGAATAGAATATCATTCTCTGTCAAGTATAGCCGTTGACCTGCATTAATTGCATCCTTAATTGCATAATCTCTTTTGGAGGAAAGTCCACAGAAACATTTCTTGAAAATCGCTTGAAACTTGGTCCAGAATTGAATGAAAACGGCTAGTAAATCTCTGAATTAATTGCAGAATAACTCTTAACTGATTTGAATTTGAATTAAGAAATATCCTGGAAGTCATCTGAAATCGTCGAACTGAGCTCTGCTATCGTCGAGCTGAGCTCAGCGATCTGGAAATATACAGCAGCAAAAATGTCGTCGATCTGAGCTCAAAGATCGTCGAACTGAGCTCAGAGATAAAGATCCAAAGCATAGTCAAATCGTCGACCTGAGCTCACCGATCGTCGAATGGAGTTCGACGATATTATGAAGTTGAGCTCAGCAATCGTCGAATGGAGTTCGACGATCTGTCGAAGTTGAGCTAGACGATCGTCGACCGGAGTTCGACGAATCGTCGTGCTGAGCTCGACGATATGACTTGGTCTTCAGACAGAGAATCCTGGTCTTCAGGGCAGCTTCCAAACCTAGACCCTTAGACTCAATTCTAATTGACCTATTAAACTATACAGAAGGTCAAGCAAAGATTCCTAGAGACATAGTGATCCTGACCCAAATTAGTAATAGGGTGTTGCAACAGCCTCCACCATGCCAAACGGAGCCTAAGAAGTGAACAAATTAGATGAGTAGATGAATAAATTTTCGACAAGATGAACACTTAAAAGATGTTCAAGCTGACCAGTGTATTTAAAGTTTTAGACCTCAAATAGTATTTTAGAGAAACGAATGTAAAATTAGGATTTATAGTTGGGATAAGTCCACTGAAGTGATGATTATGATGACAGTCATGTAACTTTGATGCAGGCGCATATGTGGGACATTCGACGATTAGAAAGTGGATCTTCCCTCGCGAGTCTTGCTCATGGCCGTGTTGTCAACTCTGCATATTTTTCGCCACACACTGGAAGCAAAATAATGACAACGTCTCAAGACAATCGAATAAGGGTGTGGGATTCAGTCTTCGGAAATTTGATTTCACCGAGTAGAGAAATTGTGCACAGCCACGATTTTAATCGTCATCTAACTCCTTTTCGAGCCGAGTGGGATCCAAAGGTTTTATGTTCGCCAAAAATGAAAAAAAAATTGTTTCTTTTCAAACCCACTTTGAATCTAAACGACGTGTATATTACACAGGACCCGTCCGAGTCTCTTGCGGTAATCGGTCGGTACATAAGTGAGAATTACAATGGGGTGGCATTACATCCCATTGATTTTATAGATACAAGCACCGGCCATCTTGTCGCCGAGGTGATCGATCCTGATTTAACAACAATCAGTCCAGTGAACAAACTACATCCTCGTGATGATATCCTCGCAACAGGGAGCTCGAGGTATGTTATTCCGAACTATTAGTTTATGGAATCGAGTAGCATGGTCTTATTTACTCTGTATTGATTTTGACATCAAAGTGTTTGGTTAGCCTCCATTTTGGGGCAAACGACGCCGGATTTTTAGGCGGGTAAACAAATGAATCTCCGGCGCGTTTGCTCCGTTTCCACCCGCCCGCCTAAAGTGTGAGAAACTCTATTTCTCAAAAAGATCTGTTTGGAGAAGCCACCTTCCCCCTCTGATTCGAACACTGTTTCCACCTGGTCGGATCGATCCGGCCACCGCCGGAAGGTGGCTGCTCCAAATGAAGCCTTACTCTTATTGTTTCTTGGACAGCAAACGCCGCCGGAGGTTAGCCTCCTTTTGAAGCATTTTTAGCTCCATTTCCGGCTTTGCCCAGAACGGAGTTGCGAAACGGGCAAACAAGTAGAGCCTAAGAGCCATCCACACAACTCTCCCTAACATGCCTTTAGAAATAAAAGCCTACAGTCATGCTAGCGTGATATAAAAACTCAATTTGAGGCACATCTCAGTGGTTTCATGGCCCAAGTAAATTCACATGCTTGTCCTTAATCTCGTCAGACTTAACGGGACGTTTAAAAATGGTTGAAATTGATGCCAAAGCCAAAAATCCTAACTAAGTAGAGATCATTTTGGTTATTTCCCTTATGAAATTGACACTTGTATCCCCATGCTACTCTTGAAAGGTCTTTATGTATTTGGAGACCTGGTTTGGAGGACGAGGAGAAAGAGACCGAACGGAAGAAGGAATTCATATTTTGTAATACTGGGAAGAAATCTGCGAAAGGGAAGCTCAATGATAGTGATGACGACAATGCTGATGATGATCTGTCTTCGAAGAAGAAGAAAAAGCAGCAGAAGGGACATGGTGCTTCATCTGGTCCAAATAAGTCTAAAAAATTCAAGGTCTAGGTTTTGAGCAAGTTGCTTCAAATATTTACCCCTTTTGTTAGGTAGTTAGCATGGGCTAGCAATTTTTTGTTCCTTGTAAGCGTTTTACTGGAATGTTTTTTGAGGGGGTATATAGTGGTTCAAAGATTACTTTTCTAATTCAGGCCCCTGTTTTTACTATATAGTTTTCTACTATTTATGGACAACTAGAAAGTGAGAATTCATGAAGCAATGTAAAGAAAATATCCTTTTTATGCTTCTCTATACGAGTATCATCATTAAATTAATTTTTTTGTTGTTTTATAAATGTTAAATGCCAAGCGTAAAGTCTCTCAAAGCGCAATGTTTGACGGCAACAATACTCAACCGTCACTTGAGTGATAGTTGGATGTTGTTCTGTTGCACACTGCACCCGGGGAGACGTGCACATCCGCTCACATATTCCTTTCGAGCACATTCTAAAGTCATTTCTTTTTTGTTTAACTAATGCGACTTTGAAGGGAGCCACGCACCGGTTGAGGTGTTGTTGTGTGACCTTGAGGTCACAGGTTTGAGTTCTGGAAGCAGCCTTTTGCAAAAATGTACGGTAAGGTTTGCCAACATTTCACTCTTGTGAGACCCTTCCAGAATCATTGCTGCTCGGGGATGCCTTTGTGTATCGGGTTGTCCTGCCTTAATGTGACTTTGACAACTGCGACGCCCGCTAGTAGTGTAAAACTGTGATAGTAAATGGAGCTGTGATGTTTTTGTTGCGCTTGGAACTCTAGGGCAATGTTTTGGCTCAATAATCATTTTGCTGGGCAATGAATAGCAGAAAACTGGCAGGAAATGGTCAAATGACTTCGATTGAAAAGAAAGAGTTTGAAAAAAAGCTGAAAATACCAGCATTCTACAAACAAGTACCTTGCCGGAATAAATGATTGCAGAAATCCCGGCAGAGGGTGGCGACGGGGCGGAAGAAAACGCAGAGCACGGGCGGCGAGGGGGCTAGGTCTGAGACGAGGACATGTGGAAACGCCGGCGGAGGGACGCAGCTTGCATAAGCGGCGGAATATGGCGGCAAGGGAGTGGTTGCTTAATATTAGTAAATTTTTATGATGCAAACTTATTTACAAAAACACCTAGAAAAGAAAACTAGTTTTGAACATAAAAGTGAATGAAGTTCCTTTTATCTGACGTTCACAAACGACTGTTCATAATCATTTTGTTCACAATCACCACCATCATGCCAAAAGATCATTTTCTTTTTAACTGTCCTCTCAAAGGCAAAGTGACATTATTCTCCATCAATAATCGTCTATTCCCCAGCGCCCGCTTTCGCTCAGTGATTGCGACGGTTTTCTCTTATGCAAGTCAGCACACCATGCATTGCAGCCCCCATGGTGTAGGCTTCTTCACCTTTTTACGAGCACAATATTTTACGTCTTAGAAGAACATCGAGTTTGATGTCAATCACGCACGCCAACATAATCTAGATAACACATTTGTTTTCCATAAAACAGGGAGTAAATTTACTGCTTGTGTAATATTTTTCATGGCATGATGGATAATCTGGTTCATTAATAAATGTATACCATAATTGTTCCTTACTTTACAAAACACCATTACATTTCACATTGAAAATTTTGAAACAGGGTCTGCTGATGGTCTGGGTAATCTCCACAAAAACGCTTATAATCTCCGCAAAAACAAGAGTGATCTCCACGGAAATTATCGAGACCGAGACCGTCTGAGACCCAAACGGACGGAATAATCATAGAGAAGTGCAGTAATTTTCTCATGTTATCTCATGTTTGACTGGAGTCAAGAAAGAGTAATCTTTGAGAAATGCTACAATGAAAAAACGTTAAATAAAATTGGTCTGCCGATCGGTTCTAGAGAAAGGTCCACTTGAAATCTAATCGTGTAATCGTGCAATCACTGATCAGACCGCTAGTGAAATTCACGATTTAAAAAAATTCAAAAAAAATAATATCCAATTGGATTTTAAAAAGTGCGATATCTGATCGGATTTTTTATAGAAAAATAAGATATTAAAATAATGATAAAAAATTCTAACTAACATTTTATATTAGAGAAAAATAAATTTAAATTGCGTTAAAATCAAATTTTTAATGCTCGAGCGGTTGGTGCAACTGTGACCCAGTTGATTAGCCGGCTAATATATAGAACATTTTGGTAATTAATACATTGGGCTTTGATAATTCGTGGACCCTTGATTTATCAAAGCGCAATCCACTCTAATGTTTAATAATTAATACATTAGAACAACACTCAAGCCTTTATCCCACTATAATGGGGTCGGCTTAATAATTTATACATTCAGGTAAAAAAAATAACATATATATATATATATATATATTTAAAAATAAGATATAATATTTTTTGTGGAAATATTTATATACTAATTTGTATATACATTATTATAATAAAATATAATACAAATTGATCACAAACTGTAGTGGGAAGATAAAAGTTAAAACAAAGTTATGTATAAATATTTTTGACCACATGAAGCATTACTCAGATCATAGTAAACTCTTCCTCTATTTGGGATGGTGATGCTAATGGGAAAAGTTCTATTCTCAATGTCACTGTTGTTTTAGAGGTGTTTGGTTCACAGGCGATGGAAGAAAGTGATTGTGCCAAAAAAATTGTTTTTGGGATTTTTTAGAAAGCAGCGGCCCCTCCCATTTTCGAAAAGCTAAAATGAGCTTTCCCAGGCCAAAATTTCAGGTATTCTAACTGCTTTTCACACCACTGCTTTTCTTTAGAAATTGACATGAAAAGATTTCCCCCTTCTTACTCGGCTCTTCTACTTCAGCAAAATAAACAAAATGGCCCAGTAAACAAGTAGCATACCTCCAGTTTCCGTTATAGAGAAAGCCCCGATTGGCCTTTACCGCAACGAAATTTCATCTCGAAATTAACTTGATAAAACACGGCAGGACGAGTTGATCGATGAAAATTTAGCTACTTCTGCTGGTTGTTTAGGGTATCCTCAATTAATTTGACTTTCTTCATGTTCTGGCTGTTAAGGCCTGACAGCAGATCCAGAGAGGACTTCAACTTCAAAACTAGGTCATCTGGAACATAATCTTTTCTCCTTCCAGGAGCCGCCCTTCCCATATTTGAAGGACTATTTGATGAGGATTGAAGAAATCTTCTGAGGCGCGTGTTCAGAGCATCGATTGAAGAATCCAAGCTATCCAGCTCGTGATTCGCGATTCTATCTGCATTATAATCAGCGGAGATGAATTTTTCTAATGATTCTACGAACCTGTAGCGAGCGTGCGGGCAAAGCGCTTACCTAGTTCAGCATTGAATTCCCGTTCGGCTTTCGACAGTGGTTTTTTATTTACGGAGGGCAACACTTTGAAATTCTGTAGACGCTGATCCAACAGCTCGTAAACTTTGAAGGCGCGGTTGATCCGATCTTTGACACCATTTTCATTGTTCTCAAGCTTTGAGAGAGACTGTTCTACGGCTTTCAAGCGTTGTTGCTGGCTGTCTATTATTGTCTTCACATATTCTCCATGATGTTCGAGTTCAATATAGACCTGACATCATTGTGGTTTAAGAGCAAAATTAAGATCAGGAAGATGATACAACAACAACAATCAAGCCTTTATCCTACTATAGTGGGGTTGGCTATATGGATCCTTTGTACCGAAGATGATAGTGGGAAAAAATTGCTGCTAATCTAGGATAAGACTTCTAGACCGTAATATAATCATGCCCAAGCAGAGGTGCTGTAGTTCTGTTAACATGAAAGGTATTTAAAGAACCATGGTACCACTGCTAAGATACCTACAACAAGCGTGGCACTCTTCTTTTGGCTGCCATCTCAAAGCTGTTGACTGGACTTCTCCAAAAAAAGGGGCGACGAAACCAGAGAACCAGCCAAAAAAGGAGTGGCCCTGCTTTCGAATTGAATCATCCTTCAGTGGAGCGAAAAGAATCCGAAAGAAAAACAAATATGTAACCAAAGAGCTCCAAGCAAGCCAAGAGAAGAAACATACCATGAGAGAAAGAGGCACATGAACGTCTACGGTGGAAAAGGAATCAAGCAAGACCAGCCCAGATATTGGCGCCGGCGGTGACAAAGGAAAAGGGAAAGGCGGATAGGGGCGGCGGAACCAGTCTGATACCATGATGTTTGACAAAAGGATCAAAAAAATTTGTGTTGTTGTATCCAAAACAGGGGCATAAGTCCTAATGTATAACAGAGATGACCTGTAGGCAGATAAGAAAGGAAATAGGCCAAAATAAAAACAGACAGCGCCTAAACACATTTTACAAATTAACATATGAACTCCAATTTATCTCAAACTTAGATATCCATAACAACATTTGATCTTAAATCTTGGCTAATCCAAGAATAGTGCTTCTTTTTTTGATAGGATCATTTAGTAGGATCTCCCTCTACCTTTCAAAATTACCAAAGCCTAGTTTACATTGTTAACATACATTTACCAAAAAAACATGGAGAAGTCCACCAAGATTTTTTGGGTACATGTATGCTAATAATATAAACTTAGAGGGGTGTTCATGTTTGAAAGATCACGGTAGCTGTAATTATGTAAAATTAGAGGAGAGTTTATTGTAAAGTTAGAGAATTTTTTTTGAATAGGATATCTAACTTTAAAATTACAAAAACCTCTAACTTTTTATAGTTATAAATTGGGCTTTTGACACTTTGCACCCCTGAAAATATCACTTTTGGTACTTCACACCCTAGGACTTTGAATTCAGCTATCAGAAATTACCCTTGTTGGGGTGCAAAGTGTCAAGAATATAAGAATGAGGGATGCAAAGTGCAATATTTAAACATTGGGGGTGCAAAGTGCCAAAAGTGATATTTTCGGGGGTGCAAAGTGCCAAAAAGTCGTTATGAAGTGTACACCTCGATGTTTTGAAATTATAAAAACCTCCCATATAAGTTTACATTTCTAACATGTCTTGAAGGAAATATGTGTAAATGCTCAATATAAGGCCCATTTAGAGCGGTAGAGCCTACTTCATCTTTAAAATTTAGTCTCACATCTCAGATTAGGACTACTCTCTCTATTCCTATATAGAGTATAAATGCAGAAATACATGTCCGAAGAATTTTTAGAGTAATTAATGAAATTATTTTTTTTCTCTCATTTATGGTGCATTTCTACATGGCATCAGAGCACCCGATCCGAAAAATTTGTGCTTCGTGCTCCTTTTCGAAGTTCTTTGCGCGGTTAAGCAACCTCTAACCGCAGACCTGTGTTTAATCGGCGGCTAACACATCGCATAACCGCACCCCCCCCCCCCCCCCCCCAACGGCTAGGTTTTTTTATGACCGTAACCATCCCCCCTTCCCCTTCTCCTTTTCCCTGTTTCTCCCCCCCTCCGTGCTTTTATAGTTTAGTTTTTGCCAATAGCCGGGCCCCACAGTCTACCATCCTCCACGGCTTCCCTTCTATGCTGTCTTGCTCGGTCGACTAGCTTCCCTGATCGCGGCTTCCTCTGCTACCCGCTTCCAGTACTTGCTGCTCCTGGTCTCAGCTGACAGCTCTCTTGCTCGCCATGTCGGATCGTTCTGTCGGACATCCTTGCTGCTCTGGTCGCAGTTCTTCTTACCGCCAGTCCGCGCGTCTTGCCCCTGGCCTGCCGCAGACTACAACAATTCCTCGCCGCGGTTCTTGCCGCAAGTTATAGGTGCTTCTTGTCGCAATACTCCTGCCGCAACTTCTGCTTGCTGAGTACTGCTCGACAGTGCTTTCTCGTCATCAAGCCATATGTCCGCGCAGCTTGGCATTTCTGCTCGCGCGCCTCCAGTTCTCTAGTTGCAGAACTGCTGCCCGCTTGTCCGCAGGATCTTCTCCTGCTTGCCGCTGCAGCAAGCTCGCTGGTTCTTCTTGCTCGACTACAGGTTCTTCGTCCCACTGGACGCCCTTCTATTCGACAGGGTTCTGCTCGCCGGCGTTGATTCACATGACCATTCTTTCTTCCCTGGCCGCAACCGCTGCTTGCCTTGTAACGACTATTGTTCAAGTCACGTCTAAGTTATCAAAGGCGCAAGGCGCACCGAGGCGCAAAGAGCCCCTAGAGCCTAGGCGCAAGGCGCAGGCGCGTGTCTGAGGCACGTGAGGTGCAAAAATGGGGGAAAAAGAAATTGAGCGAATTGGCCGCCCGATTCGCTCAATTTCAGCGAATTGGGCGCCCGATTCGCTGAAATCAGCGAATTGGGCGCGCGATTCGCTCAATTTCAGCAAATTGGGCGCCTAAGTGCGCCTCGGGTGCGTCTAAGATTATGTTTTTGCCCATATCAAATTTTTTTTAAAAAAAATACCTTGAAAGGCTCGGGCGTGCCTGAGAGCCTGTAAGGCGCGTGCCTGGGTGCGCCTGAGGCGCGCCTGGGGCACAACGACCGCCTCAGCCGTGCTGAGGCGCAACGGGCTGCGCCTGGTGCGCCCGGCGCCTCAGGCGCGCGCCTTGACAACTATGAGTCGCGTATCGTGTTGCCATTGCCGCTACTGCTCTTCTTGCCGCCTGTCTTTGATCGCCAGGCCACCGGGGTTTGTCGCCAGGCCGCCTGCTCTGTCAGGCTAACTGCGCCGCAACTCCTCGTGCCGCAATTGTTTCTCTTTGCACTCTCTTCCCACAACCACATGTGTTAGCAGAGCTCCTCTCCTATCTTTGGCAGCGTTTTTTGGTGTTTGTCTACAGCCTGCTGCTTTTGCTCCTTACTACAGTTTCTTTTTTTTCCTGCTCTGCCAGATTCTGCTATGGTTGGCTCTTCTCCAGTGGCTGCATATTCTACTCCAAACAACATTCACCCTGACATTGTTGCCTTGCGAACCCAAATTCAATAACTTCAAAGGATAATCGGTCGTTCCCCAGACTCAGTTGTGTCTATTTCTGATGGTGGTATCTCCTGACTCGCCCATAGTTCATCCTGGATTCTAGATTCCGAGGCAACAAACCACGTTACTCCGACAAAACCTTCACACTACTTGGACTCTGTGCATCCCAAGTTCATCACTGCTGCCCATGGGGACACCACTTCAGTCTCTGGATCAGCCGACGTCAACCTTACTCCCTCCATCACTCTTCGCTAGGTCCTTCATGTTTCAAGCTCTCCTTTTAATCTCCTCTCAATTAGTCGTCTCACTCTACCTCGATTGTTATGCAACATTCTCTTCCACCTCTTGTGTTGTGCAGGATCACAAGTCGCGACGGTGGTGGAGGCACAAGCTGTGCGGGCTGGGGGGGGGGGGGGGGGGGGGCTGCGACACCGGAAGAGGCGGAACGCCGAAGTGTTCCGAAGTTATCAATTTGTCGAGTGTAGTGTTGAGGCAATATATGGATGTATGAAATGTCTCGGACATCTTCCACAACATCGAACAAAGGGCGGCTTCGTCCACGACACTTATTTTTAAGTCGCAAAGTTGCATGTCCAATGTGATTAATTGAAGAAGGAATTAATTAAGAGATTGCTGAGTTGGGGAAACTCTGCTGGCTGTTTGGGCGTGCACGTCAGAACATAAGAAATAAAAAGAAATTGATGGGAGGTGGGATTGGGATTTTGCGGGACATGATAAAAAAAATCAAATAAAAAAGATAGGTTTGCTGCTCGAGGAAATGAAAGGATGGGACTCGATGCTTGGACGGGATGGGCTCGATAAAGCACAGCAGGTGGCGTTGTCGAGCGGGGCGATTGACGAAAAAGCGGAGGACGATTGACAGAAGAGGAGGCGCTGTTGTCGGCGGCTAGAGGAAGAGCGGAGGGCGAATGAAGGAAGCGAAACTGTCGTCGAATCTATCGCTGGTGGTGTCGATGGGGAACGACGACGTCAGGAGGTCGGGGTTGCAGCGGTTGGAGATGCGCCGAGAGAGGAAGATGTGCCGGCTCGTGCGGTCTGGACGGGAAGGATGAGCGGCGGCTGGGGCTCTGTTGTTGGAAGCATCGGGGTTGTCGGGCTGTGAGTTTGAAGCGGTTGCACGACGTCGGAGAAGCAAAACTTTGCGGCTATTGATGAAGTTGACGTGTTGGAGGAAAGATCCTCTGATACCAAGTTGTTGCGGGTTTGCTTCGTTGAATGGGTGTTGGAGGCGAAGATACAAGGGGCAAACCCTAGAATGGTGGAGGAGGAGATGAGAGAGGAAGAAATCCTAGAGGATGGAGGAAGGAGAGAAGAGCTTAGAGAGAGAAGGAGAGGAATTTTAGAGAGAGAGAGAGAGGAAACTTCATTTCCTCGTTGCTTAATTCCAATATAAGGTAAGCCTCCCTTAAATAAGGCGTGTCAAGGGCATGGGTGAAAATACCTGATACAACTCAATACACGAAATATTAAACTAATACAAAAGACTACATACGACTCAATACACATAATACTAATATAATAAGATAAGTGACGGAGGACCCGTAACAAAAGCCCTCCCAGATTTGTCCCTCCAAGACTTCACCTGCGAGTCATGTATCTACGACAAACAACATCGCTCTACTTTTTCACCCCAGTGTACTCAGAGCGATGTTCCCTTTGCTCTACTTCATTCTGATATTTGAGGACCCTACAAAACAGCCAGTGTTTCTGGTTATCGTTACTTTGTTACTTTTATAAATGATTACTCTCGTATAACATGATTGTATTTCCTTCATGATCGCTCTGAACTACCTCGTATATTTCGTGCCTTTATTATTGAAACTCACAACTAGTTCTCCACTATCATTAAAACTATTTGAACCGACAATGCCCGTGAATACACAGGTATGTGTTCGCTGAGTTGTGTGTTGAGTTTGGGATCATCCATCAAACCTCGTCTACTTATACCCCCCAACAAAATGGCATTGTCAAACGCAAGAATCGTCACTTTCTTGAGGTCACCCGTTCTCTTATGTTTAGATTGCATGTTCCCCAACTTTATTGGAATTTCGCGGTTTCTACAACTTGCTATCTTATTAACCGTAAGTCTTCCTCCATTCTCAACATTGCGGCTCCCTTCAACCTTCTTTTTCCCTCTACACCATTTCCAGTCACTCCTCGTATCTTCGACTGCGTCTGTTATGTTCATAATCTTGGCCCGTCCACTGACAAGCATGCTCCACGTGCCACAAAATATATGTTTGCTGGTTACTCACGTACTCAGAAGGGTTATGTTTGCTTCTCTCCCAAGGATCGCAAGGTTATTACTTCTGCTGATGTTACATTTCCCGAAGAGCAGCCCTATCATTCTCCACAAACTGATTCTCCACTTCTGTCTCTACTTCTGCGGTCTGTATCCCTATTACGTCTAACCTTCCACCTCTCCTTCCCACCCCACTCTCACCAACACCACCTATCCCTTCTCAATCCAATCCCACCAAAACCACCTCTGATTCATGTGTATGCTTGTCGTCCTCCTTCGTCTGCTGCTCTACTGGAGCTGCCCTCTATTGATGCTATTTTGAAGCCTGCGGATCCGGAAACCGTCTCGACTACTCACCCGATGGCGAACTATGTTTCCTTACATCGCCTCTCTCCGAAACTTAGGAAATTTGCTCTTTCTTTATCCTCTATTTCTACCCTTACCTCTGTGCAGGAGGCTCTCCAACATTCGTGGTGGTGGGCGGCCATGGACAAGGAAATGTCTGCCCATTGGGCAAACCAAACTCGGGATCTTGTCCCTCTTCCTCCTGGACAAACCTATGTGGGTTGTAAGTGGGTGTTTGCCATCAAGCATGGTCCAGATGGAATAGTTCAACATCTGAAGGCTCATCTTGTGGCTTGTGGTTTTACTCAATAACAAGGTCTGGATTATGACGAGACTCTCTCCAATCGGCAAACTCAATACTGTCCGTGTGTTGATCTCCCTCGCTGTTCATCGCCACTAGACATTGCATCAATTGGATGTCAAAAATGTCTTTCTCAATGGTGATTTGCAGGAGATTGTCTATATGCAACAACCTCTCGGAATTGAGACTACGGGGAAGTCTTTGTATGTCCTTTGAAATTTTTTTCTTATGGTCTCAAACAATGTCCTCGGGCATGGTTTGACAAGTTCAGTTAGACTGTTCGTGCTGTTGGGTTCACTCGAATTTCGGGCGACTTCTCTTTATTTACTCATCATCAATTAACAGTAACAATGATTCTTTTGGTGTATGTTGATGATATTTTGATTATGAGAGATGATCTCACAGGAATACACATGATCAAACAACATTTAGCTTCTGTGTTTCAAACTAAGAACCTGGGAAATCTTTGATATTTTTTTGGTCTCGAAGATGCTCGGCATCCTGATGGACTTGTTTTATCTCAACAAAAGTACTGTCTTGACTTGCTTCATGACGTTGACTACTCTGCATGCAAGTTTGCAGACACTCTTATGGATATCAATCACAAGCTCTACGCTCATGCCTCTGACTATGATCTTCTTCTTCCAAACATGATTATATCATTTGTATCCAGACAAGAAATTAACATTAAAAACAAATTAGGGTTCATGGAACATCATTCATACAAACAAGAAATCGAAGTAAAAATAACTACAACAAGGAGGAAGCAAGAGCTACAACCGAAGACCGAAGACTCACCACGAATTCTCGACCGGAATCAGAGGGCTGTCAATCTTCGTCAGCGCTCGGTCTACAAATGTCGTCCGGGGTAGATGAGGGTTGTCACTTCCTCCCAATGGACCCGTCTTCTTCGCTAATCTCCTTCGGCCAAGGCCTTTGCAAGAGAGCTCCTTGGGTGCAACGAGAACTACCTTGAAATGGAGCTTGAGAGCATGCGATGGAGGAGACCAAGGATGAAGCCCTAGCAGAGGATTTGCAGTAGAAATATGCCTGGAGCTCCTCCCGAAAGTGGGCGGCGAAACTGGGCGGAGAGGACAGCTTTGGCGCGAAAATGGCCAAATATCTCGATTAGGGCGAAGTTCCATCACTTATATAGTAAACAGTGAGAAAAATAGGCACGCACGATCGAACGCACGACCGTGCATGTATCGTGCGATATTAATCGAGCAGGAAACTCCCAGCCAGACAAAGAAAAAGCTCGTGCAATGTTGCTCACACACGGGCAAAACCGACCGTGCGAGAACAAAACACACGAGTAGCGACAGATCGCTGGAATCCAGGCTAAACAAAGAAGATCGTCTGTTTTCCTTTTCGCACGGTTGAATCCAACCGAGCGTGAGGGAAGCACACGGGTAATTAAATCATAATTTTTTAGACAAAAAAGACGAGCTCGTACGATTTTGCTCATGCACGGGCAAAACCGACCGCGCGCGAACAAAACGCACAAGCCAGGGCAGATCACCATTCAGGGGCACTGTAGAACAGACACTGTCGCAGAAATCATGCGTCAAGGCAACGCACGGCCGTGCGATTCATACAGGAAAGAATTTTTATAAGAATGAGGATTTGTCCACCTGCAAAACAAAATAACAGACTGGGGCACAGGCCACCAACACACAAAAATAGACAAAACAACAATAAAAAGATATGGGGAACATCATGTGCGGTAACAACAGAGTGCGCAGTTGCACACCACGACGGACTAAAAAAGTGCACTTCGTGTAAAAGTGTGAACGAGTGAAATATAAGCAATAATGATCTCAAATTGAAGTGCAAGTGCGTGAAATTGAGCTCAGATGAGTCAGAAAAACCTTATATAAATCGTACTGATCAGACCCCATTGACTAACTACTTCCAGTGACCCAGCTCCTGTTGACGTCAACGTCCAACAAATTTTCCATCAACTGGCACTGACAGCAAGCTTCCGCTCCAAATTGTGCGCCGACTGGATTTGCATGGGGTCGTCTCCTTGGGTAATCTCATGCCTCTTGCTACTTATATTAGATTAATTTTATGCGTCCTAAATTAATTAATTTAAGCTTGCCTCAACGTTCGCACTATCTTTATTGTCATTTATCCATAAATTGTTATGTGTGCTTTTGCTTGTGGATCTACAATTCTCACTACGGTTCAACCCGATTAATGCTTAAGAATTCTCTTTTGAACAATAATTAATGGCTAAAGCGAAATTCGGATGTTGAGAGTGATTTCGCGCTCAAAGCTTCGATTTTGGCTGCTCGGCCCCTTTTCAAATTAAAATCAATCTGTTTTTTTCCAAAATCCTTATTTTATTTTATAACAAAATAAAATATTTTGCTTTAAAAATATTTAATTTTTGAAACCCTAATTTGAGCCTACATCACAACCTCAAGGAGGTGCCGGTTCTTGCGCTCAACCACCCATTCTGAGCAGGGGTGTAAACACAGAGGTTTGATGTATGATGTCAAGATCATTCAGATATTTCTCAAAACGGGAGTCAATATATTCACGACCATTGTCACTGCGCACGATCTTAATGATATCACCAAATTGAGTAGTGACCATCTTATGAAAACGTTGAAAGAGAGAAAACACATCGCTTTTATGTTTCATTAAATATACCCAGGTACAACGAGAGTAACAATCAATAAAAGAAAAAAAACACGATCAACCAAAAATAAAAACAGGACTAGGGCCCCAAACATTAGTATGAATAAGAGAAAACGAAACTGAGTTACGTGGAGACCTAAGAGGAAGAGAACTACGTTGATGTTTAGCAAGTTCATATACATTATAATTAAAAACACTAAACAAAGTAGAAGAAATAGTATGAAGCAACAACTTCACAGTGGCGACAAGAGAATGTACAAGCCGACAATGCTAGAAATCCAAATCAGAGGGCAGAGCTGCGTGAAGAACTTTGGGAGGCAGAGTGAGGCTGGATGAAGTGGAGGCAGAGTGGTCGAACACGTAGAGCCCGTTGCACAGTCTACCAGAGCCAATCACTGTCTCGGTCTTCAGGTTCTGAAAAACACAAGAGGTAGGAAAAAATGTCATTGAGCAGTTCATAGAGTTAATCAAATGACTAATATACAGAAGATTTCGAGTGAAAGTAGGAACACAAAGAAGAGAGGAGAGAGTGAGGGAAGAGCATGAAATGGATCCCTTCCCAACAATGGGAGATAGGGATCCATCAACAATGCTCACTTTGTCTCTGTCAGACAGAGGGGTGTAAGACACAAAACTTGTGGTTGATCCAGCCATGTGATCAGTGGCTCTAGAATCAATGATCCACTGTGAGGAGAGGTGGGAGGAAGCATAATGAGCACCTGTCAGTCCCTGATTTGCATAGGAAGAGGAGGAACTGGACTGCTCAGCAGGACCATGCATCAACCGACGGAAAGCCAGAATTTCTTCAGCTGAAAGACCGGGGGTGGTGGTGGAATTCAAAGAGTGATAAACATAGGTGTCCTCCATAGCATTAGACAAGTGAGCCAATCTAGACAGGGATGATCGATGCTGAGAGTGAGTAGGACCACGACCACCATGAGACCTGCAAGGCCGCCTCTGGGAGAAGAAAAACCAAGGAGCTTAAAGCTGGTGTCTCTGATCTGGCAGGACTTCCCGCAATAATTACAGATAAGGTGATCTTTCTTTATAGGCTTTGATCTAGTGTCATGAGTTGGACGAACCCCGTGCTGAAAAAGAATGACACGAGCAGATCCCTCGGCAGTAGAGTCAGGAAGGAGAGTCTGTCGGCAGTCAAATTCCTGTTGAACAAGGCTGTATATCTCTGATAAAGAAGGAAGAGGAGAGGATCCAACGGTCCAAGGATCAGAATACTAATCGGGTCAAAATCTTGATGTAAGCCGTTAAGGAATTTGAAGATTCGATTCTGTTCTTCCCTTGCTCTAACCAGCACCTCATCTTCTGGAAACACAAGGGTCAGAGAACCAAAGTGATCATACTACTGATAGAGTTGAGTGAACTCCGAGTAGTAGACAGATGAGGATCTATCACCTTGTCGCAGGAGGAATATCCTGCGTCGAAGTTGGTAGATCTGAGCTGCATTTCCACGACATGAGTAGGTGGTCTCTGCGTGCTTCCAGATATCCGTTGCAATATCCAAGAATAGATAATTCCGAGCAACGGACTCCGTCATAGAGTTAAGCAATCAAGACAACACCAGGGAGTTCTCAGACTCTCATTGAGGCCACTCAGGAGAAGAAACAAAAGGTGTCTTCATTGTGCCAATGACATAACCAAACAACTGACGGATTTTGAGGGCAAGAATGATAGAGCGAGCCCAATGGAAGTAGTTGGAACCATCCAATTTCATAGTAGTAATTTGAGGGGTGCCATGTTCCGGATTTACACGATAAGGTCCAACGGAGTAGGAGCCGCTCCACCGGAAGACATATCTATAGAGGAGTCACTCCCAACCATAAAAGACCCTGAATATAAATCAAGAGCACACACAAGGAATCACACCAGATGTCAGAAGAGAGGGGTTTCCCTCATAGAAAGTAGTGAATAACCCACATGCCTAATAGAAGGCAAAGGAATGACAAAAAAAGCAGAGGGAAAGCCGAAAACAAGGGAATCAATAGCCCATGAGACCGGCGCCCCTAAAGCACGAGAGAGAGCGTAGAAGAGTGTGCGGGAGAGGAGGCGGTAGCGCCCCAAGAGGAAGGAGGCGTCGGGAGATGAGAGAAAGTGGCGAGGTAGAGGGAGCGGAGGCGGAGAGGGCTCGGCGACGGGAAGGGAGCACGCGTAAGCAACGAACAGTGAGCGAGCAAGCGAACCGGAGAACGGGCGAACCCTAGGGCTATGATACCATGATGGAAGTGACGCGAGGAGGGAAAATGAATTGATTAATTATCTATAGAAGAGGCCCCTATATATGTATGGGGTTACACATACCACAAATAACATAAACACACATTACAATAATGCTAATTTCTTCAACACTCATTAACCTCTCAGGTAACTAGAAAGGATTCTCAATGTAAACATGGGTCACTAAAAAACTACGTTAGTAAGGTGCCCATAACCAAACGGTGATAGCAGCAATTAGGGTATAGCATACTAAATAACCTAAAATTTAAATCAAATTTATAAATAAAAGCATAAATGGAGACAAAAAGGATTAACATTAGTACCTTATGTGCATATTCCACATAGTTTTCATGGAAAAGCTTGACGTAGTGATGAAGAGTGGATCGACCCTCAATAGAATCTGGAGTCAATGACCGAAGGCTGGTTGATGAGGGAATCACGATGGCTTTCGGACCACTAATAAGTTCCTTACTTAAGATCTCAGGTACTAAGGCCTCTGTAGAACCAGAAGGCTTCACATCCAAGTTAAAGTGAGAAGGAAGCATCTCATCACTCCAACCCTTCATCTCCAAAACAAGACATTCATAAGTGGGTGTCACTCCAACAAATTGTGAATGGCCATATGAATCTGTCACTATGACGTAACCGCAAAGAACTGGACGTGAAGATTCCAAGTGCGGCGTTAGGAGAATTGGGCAGATGGATGATGTCATGGCGTCCTTTTCAGGAATCATATCTGAGAAAGGAAGGGCATGTAGAATAACCATGTCCATGCCACAGGTATGTATACAGTAAAACCTCTTTGATACAAGTGGATCGGGAACGAGTGAGAGCAGGCAACCATTTGATGCATTTTTAGGCAATTGTAAGTCCACAATTGATATCTTTAATAATGGAGGCAGATGTCCGTAAGAAACATCGGCAGAAGCACCACGAATCTTTTTAAATTCCTGTTCTGTAGATACTTCTTCCAAATCTGATTGGCAAATCACAGCAACACTCTCAATGTTACCGGAAGGATCTAGAGAAAGATGGGGTGAATTACCGACATTCCAAAGTGGTTGGATCTCATCTGCCAGAGCATAAATCTCGAGCAACCCACTGCTCCAAGCAATTATAAAAACTGAATCTTTGCCAATCGAGTTGTACATAAAATTTACCGGCTTGCCTTCACAGTATGTGCTTGACACATAGGTCTCATCTTTCTCTCTGTTGGAAGCACTTACAAGAGGTCCCTGTAAAAGATAATAGTTTATTCGTTTGATTTTGGGTTAATTGCCCGTGTTTATAGAATAGAGTAAATGATGTTTTTATTTCTCAGATTTTAGTACTACAAGTAATTGTATACAAATATCCCTATAACTTGCAGTGAATCAACCTTGAAAAGAGGAAACAGATTTTTAATATCAAACAGTACACTTGCATTACGAGCATACCTGCAATGCTAGAGATGCATCCAATGGAGTATAGGAATGAGCTCTTAAAACGATAACATTGCCTCCTTCCATTTTCCGGTCAATTAACTTAGGAAATGTTGCCTCTAACCATGTAATAGCTAATCCTGAATTTCTAGAAACTCTTGCATCAGATGAATCCAATACGCAAATACGAGCATCATTATAGATCTCCTCAATATGCGTCCAACTGCAAAGACTGAGAGAAACAAAAAAGATACAACAAAGTTCATATAAAAATCTTGTCATGCTATCCGTTCCATTCTAGTATTCTATCAATCCATGAATTCTAATGTTTCTGTCTAAAGAAAGTTGAGGAGAGAAACTCTTATGCAAGCCCAATTTATAATAATTTAGAAGAAAACAGTGAATTGACAATGCGAGTAGAAATTGTAATTAGGTGGATGAAGATGAAGTAATAAAAAATTATAGGAAATACCTTCCAAATGGAACAACAGGGCAAAGGATGTACAGTGAACCATTACTGTATAGAAGGAATATCTGCACACACACACAACAATGAGTTTAAATTGATCAACATCCCAATTTGAGGAGACACTCATCTCCTACCTTAACTTTTGATTACTTTAAGCCAAGACTCGCATGCCATATCACAACAAGAAAGGGCTATGGAAATAACTATATAACATTTATATTGCAAGTATCCAGTACAAATTTCTTGAATTTGAATTTAACAAAGAAGGATAACAAGTGCAAAAAGCAGTGCAACCTTTTCTTTTAACACTTACAATTTTGTAACTACCATCCAGTGTCAAAGTAATTCAAGTATTCTGAGAATCAGAAGAAATCTTTTTCTGGTGGAAGAACAAAAACAAAAACTCATAAAAGGGCCAATGACTAGTATGTAATATCATCAAACTGAAAGTGCTAAAACAAATAATGCACTTCTTATACCTGCACACTCATATATGCTCCTTGAATATAGCGAAAAAAAAGATTTGCTAAAGCGGTATGCTGATAAGCAGTGACACCTTTTGTTTTTAAAAAATCTTAATAGGAAATTTTTTTATTGAGGAACAAAAAGTACAAAAGGGCTTAACTTCAAAATATGTCATAAAGCTACAATGTCTAAAAAATGATGCGGTATGCTATTCATGATGTTATACTTTATTATCATGGAACAAAAGCAATCATAGAAGCATAAGGGGCAAGTTCTCCCTCTTGCAACTTGGGCACTAAAGCTGTATTAAATAAATTTACTGGGAGAGTGATTTGAGAGTCAGGAGCCAGTTCCGTGCTCATGCTTAATATGTGAAGCAGCCAATATTGCTTATCTTAAGTTAAAATGCCGTATGGTGATGATTGATTCACCATTTGCTTAAAAGATGTTTAGGTTATTGTCTCCTTCATAGTTGTCAATGGCACACTAATGCGCGCATCATAGCCCAAGGAGCAATCCCTATGCCATGGTAATAGCAAGATGCAAGGGAATGAAACTTAGTGCACCATTTGTGTCTAGTATGCACCATGGTGCCAGGACAATGTCATTGCTATGGGCAGGGTGCCCATTAGTTATCGCATCAACTATTTTGTGTTGTTATTCATATTTTAGTCTTTTTATTTTATTATGATGCATCAAGGGAAAATTACATGTATACCCCTTTGTATCTTAAATTAAAGACCCTGGGTTAATGTTATGGTATGCAAGAAGAAGTTCTATTTCCTGCCACCTTGTGTGAGATACTTGTTGACTCTGTTCCCTAACGAGCAACCCCGCTTACATAGTCGCGGTTAGAGCTACACGGTATCCTTCCTTCGTTCCTCCGGTCACTGCTTCGACGTCCTTCAAGTAAGCCCATAACAACTTGGTATAAGAGGTATCGGTCCTCTTCATTCTCTGAAGCTGCTATTTTAAGTTGCCCTGCTTCGTCGGTTCCACCATGGATAAAGCAGCTCCAACGACGTCAATCTCGCTTAAGCCTTCAACATTCCTGACCAAGCCGCCGACCAGATCGTGCACCGTCTCCTTCCAGCGATCTTGCTTCCGCATCGAGCCGCCGTCCAGATCGCTCCCTCACGCAACAACAACCCAAAAAAACTCATCTCCAGTCGTTGCATCCTTCCCCAGTGACGGTAGCGTACACTCCCTCGTTATCATTCCTCCAACAACAAAATATCTTCACCGCAGTACCTCCGTCTCCATCGCAGAATCTCCTCATATTGGCAGGATCCTTTCCGCAGCATTACAACGCGCTCCTTTGCATCGACTTGCTCGCCGAAGTATCACACGCAAGAGATCCATCCCCATCTCTATGGAGTTGTCCGCTGTCAACTCCTGCCCTTCCATATCAAGTCGACTTCAGCAGCCGCACGCGACCTTATGCCCTTGCCAGCACCGCATACGACTCTCTTTTCAAGCCCCACTCCTCTCAAACGCAGTTCGGGCCGCCACACCGCAGACGAATTTTTTTTGGGGGCTATTAAAAATAACATCCAACACAGTTAATTCACAACAAGGCAAAATAATTTACTAGGGCAAAAGAAGCTTAGGTTTTTCTCCGCATGCAGGGCCAAAGCAAGAGCGAGCGACAAATAAATCTTGTAAATCGCAATAATAATCTAACAAACAACTAAAATACGAGAGATCCAAAATCAGTACAAGATCCAATCTAATATGAATATGTTGAAAACAATTATCTGATACAACAAAGACTCACCGAGTAGTGGGCTGACCAAGACACTGAAGAAT
The DNA here is from genome assembly GCA_039583875.1 of Platanthera guangdongensis. Taxonomy (NCBI): domain Eukaryota; kingdom Viridiplantae; phylum Streptophyta; class Magnoliopsida; order Asparagales; family Orchidaceae; genus Platanthera; species Platanthera guangdongensis. The sequence continues at coordinate 168,624,931 of CM077161.1, forward strand.
CCGGAGCCGGAGATACGTGGACGACGATCCGAGGTGGAACCGAGGTGTGGAAAACGACGTAGGTGGCTGTCCTCGGCGGTGGAGGGTGGAATCGGACCGGAAATGGATAGATTCGGTGCCGGAAATGGATAGATCCGGGCAAGGGATGGATGGATCTGATATTTGGAAGCGGATCCGGGCTAAGGGGTGAAGAACGGATATGGGAAAGGGGTGGATCGGGGCTGGACAATCCAAACATGGACTGTTTTTGGAAGGGGGTGGTTGTGGGGAATGGATCCACTGAAGGAGGGGCTTGGTTGCTTTAGTTGGGGGAGGGGGGGTGGCTGCAGTAATAGGAGGGGGCGGCAGCCAAGAGAGGGGTGGCGTGAGGAGGTGGCGGCCTGCAGAGGTGTGAATGGCTACAGGAAGGGGGAGGTTCAGCAGGGGAGGCGGTTTGCTAGAGGGCTTGGGGAGGCCGGCGGTGGAACAAGGAGGGGGCAAACTTTAGGGATGAATAGGATATTTCATTTTTGAACAGTAGACATGAATAGGAGTGGGGAATTCTTGGAAAACCATTGTCAATGAATTTGGGGTTCTTGGGGGAGGAGATACGCACCTAGGAGTCGTCACTTAGGGTTCCACAGAGTCGGCACTGTGGAGGGATCACTAGAATCCGGAAATTCTATTTACCAAACTATGACGGCTAGGATTGGCCGGAGGTGGGGCCACTCAAATACAATGATAATAAACCAAAAATACAGTAATATATGAAATCGATTCGCAACGCGAATCCGGACACATCTGCGGAGTCCGATCATCGATTCAGGCACGTCATATATGGAAAGTCGTCAATTGGCCCCAAACGGGCCAAAAAATCGTCCTCCACTGCAGGTCCTCGTCTCTGCTCCGCATCACTCTCCCTTGCTTGAAAGAGTTCATCTCCCGATGAATAGAGATTTGAATTCTCTCGATGTATGCCAGGTAAGACTCAAAGAGGTCCACCAGAAGTCGTCCAAGTGTCGTTGACGAAAGAGTGTCCTCGCCAATCAACTCCCCCCGACTGAAAAGCTGTCATCTCCGATGAATGGTCACCGCCGTACTGAAGTTGAAGTCTAGGGGCGAGTCGATCGAGCTCTGCTGCAAGTACCCAAGCGTTACCAACGTCTGTAGTAGCAATGCACTGGTGGAGTCTGGTCTCCATGATGCTCTCAACGCTCAACTCACGAGTGGTGAAACCCAGTGTGATCGGCGGCGCCGTAGGTAGAACCAAAGAAGACGAGTCCGCATGTGAGTGGGTGTCAGAAGTGGGTGAGTAGTAGTGACAATCATACATGTGTGGGCTATGAAGGTGACAAGACAACAGAAATGGAGGCGTGGGCGGCTGGAATTCCTCACTGCTTGGGTCCACATACTCACGAGACTCGTAGTACGACGCCATATCTTCAACACTAGGTGAATACCCATACTTGCAGGGATATCAAGATCATAGGTGTTTGTTTCGATCTGTTTCATGATTATATAGGGGTCCATTCGCCTAACGCTCAAGCATTTAACAAGCCTTGCACGGAGGCTCACATCGCAGATTCGCACCATCACCTGCTCGCCTTCATGAAGTACCTGTTTTTGCCAGTGAACATCCGCATGTGATTCACAAAATTTATTATCATTATGGATTTTTCGTCGGACCGACTCATGATGCACATGCAAACGATAGACAGACAACACAGCAGACTCCTGCAAATGATGACGAAACGACTCAACAGAGTCATGCAAATGATGCAAATGAAACATGACCAACACAACATGTTTTTGATGGGAAAATCCAATAATGACCTGAAAATCGATCAAAGGAGGTGACCTATCAAGAGACTTTCTCGGGGGAGTGTAGAAAAACTCATCCCATGTGTGTCGAGTGTCCTGGTGACTGTGCGAGACATCTACACTCAAATACGAGCTCGTAACGAGCCAAATGTCTTTCATGGAGCGTAACACATCAGGGGGCTCACAATAAGGTGTGTACGAAAAGTCATCACGAATGAAACAACAACCCGGGTGAAAATATTGTACATAGACTAGAAGGTGTGACTCTATAGTGTGGTGATCACCCCTGAGAATAAGGAACGCGTCTGGTGGGTCAGCAGGTGATGCATCCCAAAACTCAGCGAAAGTGCGATGTGTTAGCAAGTGGTGCCCTGAATATTGGATGCTCCTCACAATATCCATCCTCAGTGGTGAGGTCAGGAACGATAACGGAAGAGGCGTCCATAAATCGATACTCATACATGCGGGGCTTACCTGAATCTCATGCTCATCAGGATGTGGCGGATCATCCGGAGGCTCAACCAGGGGCTCGTCATAGAACTCGTCACTAGGGTCATGATCCTCCAGATAAGTAACATCGTGAGGGGCAGTGTACTCGTGATTGGGTGACATAGCCACTATGAGATCAACACCAGGCTCTGGGTTCTCGGTCGTAATGAGGCTCAGAGCAATGACAATGGGAGGGGGACATAGACCTACATTCAAGAATGGATCCGTGTGTGCGGTGTTAGGAAATAAGTCTGTGGTTGGGGTGCTAACTAACTCGGTGTTGGCAGAGGAAGAGGTGTGGGTGAGGGACACAACACTACAGACTCAACAGATCGCTCAGGCTCGCTCTCAGTCGGGGTCACAAGAGACGGGTCAGAAACAAGATATAGGTCACTTGCTGGGCTAAGCACCTCACTGGAGTGAGAGCAATCTGCATCAGGTATAACTTATGTCGTGGCTGACGGGACAGTGGTAGACATCGTGGTGATCTCAATATGGGAGGGACTCGTACTGCGGAGGTCAAGGTGAGAATCTCATCGACCGGCTCTTGAGGATCTCAAAGAATGCTTATAATGAAGGGCGAGCTGATATGTCTGTTTGAGGGACTTCGAGCTATGATAAACTACCTTAGTACGTATGTCAGAACAAAGTCCAGAGCAAAATCGGGAAATGGTCATGGCTGAGTTCTCACGGATATCACTCCTCACAACTAACTCATCAAAACGATCCATGTACTCAGCGACAGATATGGATCCTTGCTGAAGGGAAAATAATTGGTCAAGCAAGCGACTCTGATAAGACGAAGACAGATACCTCTGAAAAAATATACGCTTCATGTCCACCCAACTGGTGATGCGATATAGACGATCTCGCTCGCGGGTTCTCTCAACACTAGACCAATATGTCTTTGCCTGATCTACAAGTCTAAGTTTCGCAAACTTAACTTGACGCGACGCTCACCGAATGCCTAAAAATGATCAAGATAGTACTCCATATCCACAAATCAATAACTGAAAGACTCGGGACTCGATGAGCCGTCAAAGGAAGGGTCAGCAGTACGAAACTGATTCTCAAGATCTCTCTCGCAACGACAATTCTCATAATAATCACCCATAAGGTAACCGAGTCATGTCGAAGGGCCATCACGATCCGCTCGCGTGCAAGGATATGAACGACGACAATCATCATACTGATCGTCTCTAGCATAATGGGGTCGTGTTGGCGGGTCAACACGATCTCTGAAGGTAGTGTGTTGCGATCGAGAATAATCGTCGTAGTACTGTGAAGGTCTTCCTGACGAGGCTCTATGGACGCGAGTGTAAGTGGACTCGAAACCTTTAAATTGAGGAGAGTAATAATTGTGACACCTAGACATAATGAAAAACCTATAGACTCTATGACTGCATATCGAAAGAACGCATAACCTCGCCTCTGATACCAATTGACGCAGGAGAGAATCTATAGATGACGGAAAATCGTTGACCTAACCCTACATGCTATGCAAAGCCCGACGGATTAAGCCACATTTAGATAATAAAAATAACATCCCACGCAGTTAATTAACAGCAAGGCAAAATAATTTACTAGGGCAAAGCAAGATTAGGTTTTCCTCCGCGTGGAGGGTCAAAGCAAGAGCGCGCAGTGAATAAATCCTGCAAATCGCAATAATAATCTGACAAACTACCATACGAGAGATCCAAAACCAGTACAAGATCCAATCTAACATAAATATGCTGAAAATAATAATCTCATACAACAAAAACTCACCAAGTAGAGTGGGCTGACCAAGGCACTGAAGATTCCGGAGCCGGAGATGCGTGGACGACGATCCGAAGGTGGAACCAGAGCGTGGAAAATGACATAGGTGACTGTCCTCGGTGGTGGAGGCTGGAAGCAAACCAAAAATGGATAGATCTGGCGCCGTATGGATAAATCCGAGTGAGGGATGGATGGATCCGATGTTTGGAAGCGGAACCGGGCTAAGAGGTGAAGAACGGATATGGGAAAAGGGTGAATCAGGGCTGGACAATCCAAACGTGAACTATTTTTGGAAGGGGGTGGCTGTGGGGAATAGATCCACCGAAGGAGGGGCTTGGTTGCTGTAGTTGAGGGGGGGGGGGGGGGGGGCTGCTGTAGTAGGAGGGGGCGACAGCCAAGAGAGTGGTGGCGTGAGGAGGAGGCGACCTGCAGAGGTTTTGTAGGCACCAACGGCTGGATGGCTACAAGAAGGGGGAGGTTCAGCAGTGGCGGGTGGTGGAACAGGGAGGGGACAAACTTTAGGGATAAATAGAATATTTCATTTTTGAACAGTAGACATGAATAAGAGTGGGGAATTTCTGGACAGCCATTGTGGTTGAATTTGGGGTTGTAGGGGGGTTGCGGGTGGGAGTTTAGAAGGGGAAAAAGAGGCTTAGGGTTAGGGCAAACCTTGGGGGAGGAGATACACACCTAGAAATCGTCACCTAGGGTTCCACGGAATCAGCACCGTGGAGGGATCGCTGGAATCCGGGAAATCTATTCACCAAACTCTGCAATGCCCTCAATCAGCCCGCTACCTATCTATTTATAATAAAATAAAGGCTAGGGGATCTCACATTCAACGACTATGATTGGCCGGAGGTGTGACCACTCAAATACAATGATAATAAACCAAAACTACTAAAGTAATATATGAAATCGATTCGCAATGCGATCCGGACACAGCATTCTCATCCCCACAACTCCTATTTTTTGCTCATGTACACAATTCACTGCCCAACACTCAGAACCATAGAGCATCACTAGTCTAATTGCAGCTCGATAAAACTTGTCATTAAGTTTTAATGGTACTTTACAATCACATAAGATCCCTGATGCACCTCTCCACTTCAACCAACCCACTTGGATTTATGTGTCACATATTTATCAATATCTCCGTCTCTATCAATCCAAGATATTTAAAACACTCACTATGGGAAATATCTTGAACATCCAACTTAATACCAAAGTCATCTGTCCTTCTTGCACTGGTAAATTTAAGCTACATATACTCCGTCTTTGCCCTGCTCAACCTAAAACCCTTCTTTTCTAAAGTGTCTCGCCAAGATTCATGTTTTGCGTTTACACTCTCGCGCTTCTCATCGACCAAAACGATATCATCCGCAAACAATAAACACCAAGGTATTGCTTGTTGGATATGTCCGGTGAGCTCATCTAAGATAAGGGTAAAACGATAAGGGTTAAAAGCTAAACCTTGATGTAAGCCAACGGTGATAGGGAATTTCTGTGTTAATCCTCCAGAAGTCCTCACCCTTGTCACTGAATTTGTCTACATATCTTTGATTATGTCAATGTATGATACATTTACAACTTTTTTTTCTAAGACTCACCATAAAATCTCTCTCGAAACTCTATCATAAGCCTTCTCAAGATCGATAAACAACATATGCAAATCTTGTTTTCGTTCTTGGTAGTTGTCAATGAGTCTCCTCAAGAGATGTATAGCTTCCATGGTCGACCGCCCTGGCATTAATCCAAATTGATTCTTCGAGATGTTAGTCTCTCGTCACCTAAAATAAAATAACTTACAATATTTTTAAAAGTCGCGTAGGCCAGTATATCGAAAAAAATCGAATATGTTTATCTACATCCGATTAAATGACATAATCTATATTTTTTTAAAAAAATCACTTTGCCCTCAAAACCTATATGTCAGCAGGCATGTCAGAGGATATTTAAAACATTGATTCTTATATTATATATATATGTATGTATATTTATATATTATGAAATTACTCCAGTTAAATGGACTATTTATATATTCTTCCTTTTATTGTGATTTTAGTGATTTCTTAAGTGTCCTTCATCGTTGACAACTATGAACTACCTCTTCCATCCTCTTCCATGATGCACAAACACTCATATTAGCATGTGATGCAACACATCTAAAACTTCTAACACTTAGAAATTTGAACACAATACAAGTGTATTTCATACACGAAGTAGCCACCTATTACACTCAACAGATACGTCCCAGCTTAACCTTTATTTTAGACTTTACACGCTATGGTGACCATTAAATAAACCATTTGCAATAATTTATATTTTCAAGTGCCAAGTATACTAAAAATTTGAGAAAAAAAGTGATACTCAGTATCTAATTTTAAAAAAAAACTGAAACACAGTATCTTAAACAATGATGAATAATTGGATAGTGTCATTTGAGATGAAATAAATGCTTACATTACCAACTCATCGAACCAACCCCATTATGGCGGGATAAAGGCTCGTGTGTTGTTGTATTACCAACTCAACGATGAGATCAAATAGAAATGAATAAGGCAACTTGAGCAAAGAAAATTTAAGCAGAATAATTATGTAAGTATGTAACTACATATTTTTTTTCTTAAGAAGAAGAAAGCACTCACTGAAAATCTCTCCCATAAATGATTAACTCCAAATGAAAATGCAATAGGGCAGAGTGAAGGGGTATTTTGATTTCTTCTATTTTCAGGTTGAAGATAAAATTCCTGCTCAGCCCGCTCCAAGTCCGATGACAAGTCGAATAGCCTGTAAATAAAGTGTTAAGCATTTTGTAAAAATGGATTTCCTACAATCTCTTTTACTTTAATCTTGTTTCATTTATCACCTTTTTAGTAATTAAGACAGCCCAATGTTTATGGATTGGAATTTTGAATCAACTATTGTACTTCTAGATCACTTAAATAATCAAATGGAAATGGATGCCAGATAACACGGGAACAAAACAGATAGCATCAATATTTAAGCAACAAAAAGAATCTGACAGGACAACTTATGGAAAGCAATATGTTATGGGCCTCGGGGGCCGAGCCTAGTTATCGTGATCTTTGATGTTACGGACTTCATGCCCAATTATTATCCAGTGGGTTTTTCTTATTGGTGTCTTTATTAGTGTTTTCTGTCTTTTAGTTTTGTCTTTCTTTAGTGGTTGGGGAGTTAGAAGTTAGGAGTTATCATTTATGGTTCTCACATTTATGGTTCTTGGTTTTTCTTATTTAAAGACATGTATTGTATGGAATGGAATCATGTAAGAAGTTAGTCTATTACTTTCCCCTTTGAAGAGATTGTGGTAGCTCTCTTCTCCGGAGCACACCCCGTTAGGCAGCCAGGATTCTGGCTCCACAGTATCCTTCGCCGCTGTCATCCCCACCTCCGGCCATCCTCTCGCGACTCTACTGGCGTTACGGGTTAAGCCAATAACACAATACACCAAATATCGTTGGACCTATGTGAGAACAGAACAGATCATTATTATAAATTCAAGATACCCAGACAGATATCCATTGAATGCTGAGAATAGGGGTAAAACTATTATCAGATGGTTGACAATAATTCCACAATGTTCTGACAACGAGTTATAGAGATGGGGATGGAATGAATAATATTTAATAAATTCGTTCACAAAAGAAAATAGGTTGAAATTACTGTTGACAGCATGGACAAGACTGCAGTAATCCCTAATACGGAATGGCGTCTATACACTTCCATTAAAAGGGTAATAACCACATTTCTCAATTCTTTGTTAGTGGCCGGTCGGGGAATGCGAGGGAGGCGGGGGACGGCGGTGCTGCGACGAGCGGGCGGGCGTGTGAGACTGTGTGAGAGAGAATCGAGCGGGCGAGCGGGATAGGCGGACGGCTAGGGCAAACAGGAGATTACCGTTGGGTTGGCGCTCCTGTTCCAATTCAATTTCAAAATAAATCAAGCATACAATAGGGTTCACTTATTCTCCCATATAGGGAAGAGACACACTAGGCCGAACGGTCGTACAACAAAAAGCAAGATACTATAAAATAAATGCGGAAAATACGATACTAGAAAATAAATGCCGGCCAGGCTCATGCCGTTTCCGCGCCCCTCGCGCGCCTGGTGTAAACGCGCGCGAAGTAACTTCCCTCGACTGGATCTGTGTCGTTCGTATCAACTACCGCGGGGTTCTCAACGACCTTTTCCTCAAGGTCAAAGCCTGGGAACTGGGTCTTCACTTCTTTCGCCAAAATCCACGTGGCCTCATCTCTTGCCTGTCCCTTCCACTGGACGAGAACCTGTCTCGTGGGCCGGCCTTGTACCTGCTCGGTGCGGGTGTCCAACACCACCTCGGGCTCGTAGCGTGGAACGTCTTCACTACTCAAGCCTTCGGGCAGGGTGGCTTGGAGTGGGTGGTTTCTGAATGCATGCTTCAGTTGTGACACATGGAATACCAGATGGATGCGACTGTCGGGTGGGAGCTGCAGGCAGTATGCAACCTCGCCTATCTTTCCACGATCAGAAAGGGCCCAAAATATCGCACAAAGAGCTTGGGGTGGAGGCGCCCAGTCAGGGAGCTCTGGCGGTGCGGCCGCAACTTGACGAACACATGCTCGCCCGGCGAGAGGACAACCTCGCGGCGGTGGCGGTTGGCCTACTAGGCCATTCTCTCTTGGGCGCGACAAAGGTGGTGCTTCAACTGTCGTAGAGCCTCATCTAGTCATCTCGGTCTTGTAGGTCCTCGGCCAAGGCTTGTACCTGGCACTCCCCTGTGAGTCCGACCGATATGGTGGGGGGGGGGGGGCATAAACTGTCGGGAAGGGGGTGGCGGCCCGCCACTGACTGGTAGCTGGTGTTGTACCATAATTCCGCCCATGCCACCCACTGGGTCCACTGGCGGGGCTGCTTGGTGGCGAAACAGCGAAGGTAGGTGCCCACGCAGCGATTGAGTACCATTGTCTGCCCGTCGGACTGGGGATGGTATGTCGTGCTGAACCGTAGCTTGGTCCCTTGCAGACGGAACAATTCCTGCCAGAGTGTGCTTATGAAGATCTGGTCGCTGGTAGAGACCGACCATCAGGTCGTCGCAAAAGTGTCTGACGCCGCACCCATCCGGACCTCTATTGGCCCTGAGTTTAGCATATTTTATTTACGTCACTTTCTGTATTTGTGTAATTTGTGTAAACTTTGCAATTTTTTTAATATGTGGAAATATATATATATGTAATACATATAAACATATATATATATATATATATATATATATATATATATATATATATATATATATATATATATATATATCTAAACCACTATAAAGGAAATATAAATTGCATGAATTTAAAACTCAATGGAGTGATTTCGGCCGTCCGATCTGAATGTATTATTTAGTAACCGTCTGATCAAACGCACCATCTCTCCCCACTTTTTTGTAGGTCTCCTAAACCTACTCTAGGGCAGTCCTAAACCTATTTTAAAAATTATTAAATAAATTCAGCCCAAAATAACGTATAGCCCGGCCCATGGACCCGCACGACAGCAATATAGTCCGCCCGCTGGAACAAAAACCGTTGCTTAGCAGGCCCGTTACCAGCCCGCGTCAGCCCATTAATCACACTACTTCAACATAGTCACCCACTGTTGCTTTATATACTTAAAATTCCAACGAAATTAGGCGGTGTGGGACTATTATAAATAGGCGGTGAACATGATATTATTTTTTCATTAATTAAACATTTCATCCTGCGGGTTCCGCCGATATGCCTTTTTATTTTATTTTTTTAATTATGTAGGCGGATGAATAGTGGCGTGGGCAACTGTTCATCCGTCTATTTTTGTTTTGTTTTTTAAATAATTTATTATTAAAAATTGTTTATTAAAATATTTTAATCGTTTCATTAATTTAATAAATGTGTATTTATAAATTTATAAGAACTGTCAAGGGCCGGGCGGAGCCCGCCGGGTCCGGGCGGAGCCCGCCGGGTCAGGGCGGAGCCCGCCAGGTCGTCGGTCGGGTACTATCCCGCTTGGCCATAGGGGCAGGCAAAGCCCGCCGCGCGGGGCGGGCGGACCGCTGCTAGCAGGGTACTGTCGCGTGGGGCACGAGGGTCGACGACCCGTGCCCGTCACTCGTATATATATATATATATATATATATATTTTTTTTTTTTTTGTGTGTGTGTGTGTACACACACACACACATATATATATATATATATATATATATATATATATATATATATATATATACATATATATATATATATATTTATAACACATAAATATATGTATGTATATAAAAAAGTTAACTCCCATCAAACAGGCCGGTTCAAAGAGCTCCAACGAAACACTGTTTTTCTTCCCGATCTCCTGGTTCTTTCACGGCGCACATCTAGGGCTCGGTTCGACAGCACCCAGCCACACCTTCTACGATTTTGGGGCTGCACCACTCCCACACGTCTCCTGCCCTCCGGACACGACGCCCTCACTTCTGCGGTTTCCGCACATCCGCCACAATGGAGCTCCGCCATGGCCGAACCTTTGCACGTGGAGGTTAACTGTTTATTTCCTTTTGAAACCTTATAAAATGGGATTGTGATGTTTGTTTTTGGTGTCGTTGATGTAGAATATATGAAATTTCTGTTTACTGTAATCTTTTGGTAGTAATGATGAAATAGGTGTTAGTTTTTTTTATTCCCAACTGAGTGTGCTTGCGTCTTGAGCCCTGTAGGTGTAGTTAATGATTAGATTCGAATGTGGAGAATTTCTGTTTTGTTTCCAATTGGAGAAGGTGATGAACAATGAGTTGTGGTTGATTATTGAAATTGATTGTTGATTGTTGATTGTGTGATTTCCGTCGATGAAGACGATGAATAGTGAAGTGAATGTTGCTGTAGAATTTAGTTGGAGTCCTAATATTTGTAGGAGTTCAGTTAGTGGATGAATGCTTGTGCTTGCTATTTGGCTTTCGTGAATAGTAACGAGGTTAGATTAGTTCTTGAGCGATTGAGATTTCGTGGACCCTCTTGCGTGTGAGGTAGAGAAAGTGAATAGATTTTGTGGAGCCACTCTTGTGTGAGAGTGAGTGAATTTTAGTTCGAGTGTTAGAGATTTCGTGGAGCCACTTGTGTGGGAGCGAGTGAATTTTAGGGTGTTAGGTTTGTAACTTCTCTAAAGATTGAGTGATTTAGATTTTGTGGATCCACTCTTGAGTGTGAGAGTGAGTAAATTTCTCCTTTGTGCCCGTGTGCGATAGCGGCCGATCTCGGAGCAAGAGATCGAAGGTGACGCGGAAATTCCTCGCGGGATCGCCGTCGACTTCGATTGCGGAAAGACGCATCTTTCCGTGGGCAATTGTTTCTTTCTCTTCCTTTGTGTGCGTCTAAATTTTCTCTTAAGATATTTAGATTCATTGTTGGGTTTTCGCCCGAATTTTGTCAGCGAACGCTACTTCGAAAACTCCAAACGAAAACGTATTTGGAGTTCATGATTTCCGTTTTGCTACGGCTAGGGGAACAGAACGAAAGTTGCGAACCTTCTTTTCTCGAAATTTAAATTTGAACCATGTTTTTCAAGTGATATAATTTAAAACAAAAATAGTGATTTTGTGATTTTCAAATATCAAAGTCTACGCAACGCCCACACTAATTGTTTGCAAAATTAATTTAATCATCGCATGCATTTAGGGTTTCCTAAAAATAGCCGACAGACGCGCAAACATTACGCGCCATCCTGCATCAATTCGATATAAGAGTGAGGTTCCAAAAATTTTTAAAGTTCCGAGATCGACCCTGTGTAGAATAGGAACCCGCATAACATTTTTTTTTTTTAAAAAAATAAATTACATAATCATACATTTGCATATTATTGTTTGTTCGGCATGCATTTACGTAGTGGTAGGATGGTCAATATGAGTTCACCCCATCACAATCCAACCACGAGTCATGTGAACGAAGGGAATGAACCACCCTCATGGTTTCTACCTTTCGCCCACCAAATGACGGCGTTAGCCGAAAGTATACACCAGATGCGCGAAGGGTTTGAAAACCTTAGATTTAGGATGAATCATCTAGAAGTACCCCCTCAAGCGTTAATGTCATCTCCAATTCGAGATGAACATTCTGTGCGACCGCATCATGATGTCCCACCACACTATGCCGAAAGGTCTACACTTAGGAGGAATCCTTTATTTGAGGATTACGGATCCACTTACACCCACTCCTATAGAACCCCATCACAGAGATCTTTACGATACTTTGATGATTATCCTCGATCATAACACATCACTGTCAGAGATCGTGTTGCTCCACCGATACGATCTCATTATGCTAGAGATGATCTGTATGATGACTGTCGTCATTCTTACCCACGCACTCGAGTGGATCCTATTGGTCCTTCGACACCATATTATGAGGATAGAATTCAGTATCAATCTAATCATCGATACTACATTTCTCTATATGAGGAACCTGAGTCTGTATATGCGCGACCACCACCATACGTTGGTAGAACTCATGATCATCCACGAGCACGATATGATTATGTTATAGACGATCATCATGACTACCCTCAAAATACCTATAGAGGTCACTATCGTCAAGAGTACATCACACGTAGTGATCCTCCTAGTGTTCCGAAGACGAACATGGCGATAACCATTAAGAGTCAGCAAGAGCATTCCACTGCCCAAAGCAGGGAGACATCACCCACTTTGTCTGATATTATAATACAGGATGTGCGGAGTCAACCCCCACGTGAGTCTGCTCCACTTAGTGAACCCGCCCTTGATTATATATCTACTAGCTCTCTTTTGAGTGTAGATTCCTCGCACACTTCCCCTGGTGGCGCACCGAGTCACATCACCTCACCCGATGGCGCACCGAGTCACATCACCACACCCGATGGCACATTGAGTCACATTACTTCACCCGATGGCGCACCGAGTGACATTACGATCGGGAGCCGAGAGCTTAGTAGTGATCTCGATGTAGTCACCCCTACCTTTTCCGGGAGTACAACCCCTTCTGATGGTTTGCTACTGGAGGACCATCACCCTATTGAGCCTCCAGATGAATCACCTCGTCCATGTGTGGATGACATTCCTGTGAGTAACACTCTTATGAATTTTAAGACATGGATACCTGCTTTATTTTCGCCCTTGATGTCGATAGTGCTTCAGAGAGATGATTTTGAGTGTGACATCTATATAATAAGGCTTAATCATAGTCATCTGGTCACTCTACCTCTAGATGAGTTTTTAGATGTCCCACCTGGTGAGCCACCTGATGCCTCACCTTCCCTTAGTAAGTTTATCATGATTGACACAATTCACGTGCATTGTTATTTATATGAGAGCACTCCATATGTTTTTGGAGCCCACGCCGGTACTTGTCACATTTGTAACGAATTTTATTATACTCTTCCCGGTGAACCCCTAGATGAACGACATATGGGTTCGCCGCACATTTGGGATGCATCTATCCTTAGTATCACCATCGAGTTTGAGGGTGCATTCGTTGATTCGTTGATACTTATCACCCGCACTTGCAGAGACAAGTTCGCACGGCATGTTGACACATCTGATCACTGATGTTTCTGATTCGCACTTGAGTGTTCATCGCCCCTGCGATGAATTTTTTTATGATCCACTCTCTGAGCCTCCTGATCGCGTACCTATCTTAGGAGTTGTTTATAAAATCTGAAACCATGGTCGTGGACTTAGTTTTGTTAGTAGTTCATTTATTGCATTTGCATGATTTGCATAAAAAAAATTGAGCGGAAATTGCATAGTACTTATGACTTTTATGCAACTCAAACTAAAAAGCATAAAAAGCTACTAAGTTTCAAAATGGATGACTTGGTAATGATTTGGCTAAATCCGGAACGGTTACCTTCAGGGACCGTAAAAAAGCTAGTTGACGGTAGAACTAGACCCTTTTGAGTAGTAAAGCGGATTGAACAAAATGCGTAGAACTTGAGATGTCTTCTGTTTGGGGAGCAAATCCTGTTTTTAACGTAGTCGATCTGACTTTATTCTATAATTATTTGCATGAGTCTCTAGATTTTTCATTGTCTTCTCCTTCATTTGATTCTTTTGGGTTGGTGAGTGAGAGTGAGGAGCCACATTCAGGACATACCGATATTCATTTCGCTACTGACACTTCCATTATAATCCTCCTATTTTCACTGATAATTTTCAGGTTGAGTATGAGACACCGAGAGATTCTTCCATTCCAGTTTCCAGAGCAGCAGACAAACTTCCACGTCAGATCTTAATTCCCAAGCAAATATCAGATGACGAGACAATGATCACTACTGATGGTGATTTTCAGAGATACTTGGTTCGTGGAACGGCTGATCAGTGACCAAGACCAGCTGGATCTTGGCCGAGGAGCTAGAACGCATGGATGCTGGTCTTCTTCAGCACTACCGCTCGGAGCACTCACCAGAGATGAGTGATTTTGAGAGGGAGAGAGTTGGTGGAGACCGACCCAGATAAGGTCGTCGCAAAAGTGCCCGACGCCGCACCCGTCCGGACCACTATCGGCCCTGAGTTTAGTATATTTTATTTATGTCACTTTTTGTATTTGTATAATTTGTGTAAACTTTACAATTTTTTTAATACGTGGAAATATATATATATATATATAATACATATATATATATATATACACGAGCTTCTTCGCATGGGCTACACCCGTGCTCGAAGCTCACGGGCGGCCTTCGGTCGCATCCAAGCGGGCTCGCCCATGCTCGATGCGTCGCTACAGGCTCCACCCACCTATAAGCGGGTTGCGCACGCACCCAAAATTTTTTTTTCAAAACATATACATATGAGTACTTAAAATGACCGCAAAAAAATATGAAGCACTATTCTTATTTTTATTTTATAAAATTTTGCAAATTTTAATCTATAAAAATTAATATATCTCTCCTTTTCTCTCTCTTTATCACTCCCCCTCTCCCTCCTCCTCTCTCCTGCCCCTCTCTCTCCCTCTCTTCAAATTCTCTTCCCCCCTTGTTCTCTATCATGATCCAATGACCAATATTGAATCTTTGTTGTGCCTCAAAATATCTATATTCCCTTATATATATAAGATCTATATTCCCTTATATATATAAGATATACGAGCATCTTCGCACGGGCTACGCCCGTGCTCGATGCTCTCGGGCGGTCTTCGGGCGCATCCAGGCGGGCAACTTGCAGACGCCTCGACACGGGCGCAACCCATGTTCGATGTGTCTGCAAGTTGCGCCCGCATCAAGGCGGGTTATGTCCGCAACATATACATATGAATACTCAAAATGATCGTAAAAAATATACATTAATATTACAATATTTATATTGTTAAAAAAATTATTATTTGACGTAAAATTGTTATTTTCGCTCTCTTTCTCTTCCTATCCCCCGCTCTCTCTCTAGCTCTCTCTCCCTCACACTCTCCTCTCCTCTCTCTTTAATAATATATATATAAAGAAACCCGGTCACCCTCTCTCCCTCTCTCTACTCTCTCTCTTTCTTTATCTCTCTCCCTCCACTCTCTCTCCCAACTCTTTCCCCCCGTCTCATGCTCTCTCTCATGATCCAATGACTCTTGTTTGATCTATGGTGTGCCTCCAAATACCTATAGTGCTTTATATAATAACTAGCATCTTCGAACGGGCTCCGCCCGTTCTCGATGCGTCGCTGCGGGCTTCGCCCTCAATCAAGCGGGCTTCGCCCGCTTGACCTCCCGGCGGGCTTCGCCCGCCCCCGCCGGACGTTCGCCCGTTCTCGATGCGTCGCTGCGGGCTTCGCCCGCAATCAAGCGGGCTTCGCAATCAAGCGGGCTTCGCCCGCTTGACCCCCCGGCGTGCTTCGCTTCGCCCGCCCCCCGGCGCGCTTCCCCCGACGGGTGAAGCCCGTCCCCTCCGCGGGCTTCGCCCGTCTCTGAAATAATAACTTATTATTTTTTAATAAATAATTAATCAGTAAATAATAACTTATTATTTAAATCAATTTATAATTTAATAATTCATTAAATAATAACTTATTATTTTTTATAAAACAAAAATAAAAAACATCCAAAATCTCCCCCCGATGCCCCCGTTCCGCCTTCCCGTGTGTACCTCAATTCCCCTGTCGCCGACGGCTCCAGCGGCCAGCCCCGCAGCCACCGGCGGGTTCGTCGGCCTCCCGCGAACCCGCCGGGGGTTGTCCGGCGGCGAGCGGGCAGGGCCACCGCCGGCGGTGGCCCTGCCCGCTCGCCGCCGGACAACCCCCGGCGGGTTCGCCGGAGGCCGGCGAACCCGCCGATGGGCGCCGGGCAGGCCGCCGGCGGCTCCGGCGGCGGCAGAGGAGGGCGCGGGAGAAGCACTGCGGAAACGGGGGTATCGGGAAAAATCGGGGATGAACAGTAACAGCTTTGGGGATTTTTTTAATTGCAGGCCACACTTGATGAATCCAATGGCCAGAATTCATTTCCTGGAGATCGGACTGTCCAGATGCTTTTCATGGTGTGATCCAAATATGACTATTGTATTATATAATAAAGATATATATATATATATATGTATGTATATAAAAAAGTTAACTCCGAGCAAACAGGCCGGTTCAAACAGCTCCAACGGAGCACTGTTTTTCTTTCCGATCTCCCGGTTCTTCCATGACGCACATCTAGGGTTCGGTTCGACAGCTCCCGAACGCACCTTCTCCGACTTTGGCGCTGCACCACTCCCGCACAGCTTCTGCCCTCCAGCCACGACGCCCTCACTTCTGCGGTTTCCGCACATCCGCCTCAATGGAGCTCTGTCATGGCCGAACCTTCACTCATGGATGTTAACTGTTTATTTCCTTTTGAAAATCTATAAAAGGGGATTGTGATGTTTGTTTTTTTAGTGTCGTTGATGAAGAATATATAAAATTTTTGTTTGTTGTAATCTTTTGGAAGTGATGATGAAATAGGTGTTAGTTTTTTTTATTCCCAACTGAGTGTGCTTGCGTCTTGAGCTCTGTAGGTGTAGTTAATGATTAGATTCGAATGTAGAGAATTTTTGTTTTGTTTCCAATTGGAGAAGGTGATGAATAGTGAGTTGTGGTTGATTATTGAAATTGATTGTTGTTTGTGTGATTCCCGTCGATGAAGACGATGAATAGTGAAGTGAATGTTGCTGTAGGATTTAGTTGGAGTTCTAATATCCTGTAGGAGTTCAGTTAGTGCATGAATACTTGTGCTTCCTGTTTGGCTTCCGTGAATAGTAACGAGGTTAGATTAGTTCTTGAGCGATTGAGATTCGTGGACCCTCTTGCGTGTGAGGTAGAGAAAGTGAATAGATTTCGCGGAGCCACTCTTGTGTGAGAGTGAGTGAATTTTAGTTTGAGTGTTAGAGATTTTGTGGAGCCACTTGTGTGAGAGTGAGTGAATTTTAGGATGTTAGATTTGTGACTTCTCTAAAGATTGAGTGATTTAGATTTCGTGGATCCACTCTTGAGTGTGAGAGTAAGCGAATTTCTCCTTGGTGCCCGTGTGCGATAGAGGCCTACCTCGGAGCAGGAAATCGACGGTGACGAGGAAATTCCTCGCGGGATCGTCGTCGACTTCGATTGCGGAAAGACGTCTCTTTTCGTGGGTAATTGTTTCTTTCTCTTCCATTGTGTGCGTCTAAATTTTCTCTTAAGATATTTAGATTCATTGTTGGGTTTTCGCATGAATTTTGTCAACGAATGCTACGTCGAAAACTCCAAACGGAAACGTATTTGGAGTTCATGATTTTCGTTTTGCTACGGCTAGGGGAACATAATGAAAGTTGCGAACCTTTTTTTCGTGAATTTAAATTTGTATCATGTTTTTCAAGTGATATAATTTTAAACAAAAATGGTGATTTTGTGTTTTTCAAATATCAAAGTTGTTTAATTTCAAAGTCTGCGCAATGTACGCTCTAATTTGTTTGCAAAATTAATTTAATCATCGCATGCATTTAGGGTTTCCTAAAAATAGCCGACAGACGCGCAAACCCTACACACCTTCCTGCATCAGTCACCGTCGCTCACATTTATGTTGCATCGACACCGACATGCGACACGCGATACGACATGACATGACCCGCGACTCGTGAATTCTCAAAAATATTATATTTCGACACGTTGTGACACGCATATTAAATATTTATTTTTTATAATTATGAAAATCCTAAAACATTTAACAAAAAAATTAAAATGAACAAATAACAAATATTCAAATAAATTAAGACATGTTTAAATATTTCTCATCAAATATTCAAATGTAAAACTTAACAAAAGATCAAAAAATGATAGAACATTAATACATTACCTCTTCTTATAGTTTTTTCACCTCAAATAGATCACTACTTAAGACTTTTACACACTTTCCAATTTATTTTCCTCCAATGATTAACAAATGTGCTTTCACTCTTGTATATGAACTTATAAAACTTTTTTTCACAAAAATTGCATTTCCAAGACAATGGCCTCCAGTCTCACTGTGAGTAGCTAGCTTAGGGACATGTGTGTCCGATTGAGAGGGACACGTGTGTCCGATTGAGAGGGACACGTGTGTCCGATTGAGAGGGACACGTGTGTCCGATTGAGCGAGACACGCGAGTCCCACGTTAGTCAGCGTGTCGGACTTCCGACACGAGTGTCGGAGAGTGTCAGAGAGTCGGACGAGTGTCGGAGAGTCCGACACCGACACGCCGGGCATTTTGAAGTGTCGGTGCTTCATAGTGGGCTGCAACTCGGTGGTGGTACCGGACGTGTTCCTCTGGTGCAGAACCAGAGCGGGGCGGCTCTAGACCACTGCATCATTTTGTTTCCTTCCATACCTCGATTAAAACTCAAATGTCCACTATCCGTTAAACATTTGTGTAGATATTGTATTGGTTTGGCATCACCTAGTTCTTTTTTCTGCAATTTATATCTCTCGTTATAAATAGCCCACATCACTGTATGATTCTCTGCATTTCTCTTTTTTAAGGTTGATAGTTTATATCTGAGTTTAACATTTGAGTCATACATGTCATGAAATATTTTTTTTCTCAAGACAATCCAACCTTCCCGCAGTGGCACGCGCTTCTAAATATACAATTTCATGATTATGTGTCCAAAATTTAACTTCCACTGTCCATTCATCCGAGAATGGATTTTTCCCCAATAATAGTAAAAGGGCAACCACAACGCTTACTAGTAGATTTTCTTAAATTTTTTTGACCTAACCCCTTCTTACATTGCTTCTCACTATAAAATTCACCTCTATCACACCTAAGAACTACATGTGGTCGCACTCTATCACCTAATTTATTTGAAGCATTAGCTGTGACAGCAAAACTACAAGATATGTCAACATTACGAGCTCAATCAATTAGCAAATCCCTAGACGAAACTGAATTTCGGTTTCAAAATGACTACCAACATTGATCTTCACATAAGATTCACTATTCAACACTGAAATGAATAAAATACGGAAGTCAATAAAACGATATCAACGAAATATCAACATTGCACTCTCACAACTACTTAATTGTTTAGGGTACCTTTGAGTCGATGAATTATAGATAACTCGATCGGGTACCGACAGGGTATGACTCGGTCCACCGAACTCGCTGTGTAGGGATGTTTGAGGGGGTATGAAATGTTCGAACTTGGAGAGATGATTAACCACCACCAACAGGCAACCGTAACCTTGAGAGCGTGGAAGGTGGGTGATGAAATCCATGTCGATGCCTTCCCACACTCGATCGGGTACCGACAGGGGTTGTAGCAGGCAGGCCGACCGTGGCAAGGGTCTGCTATTTGGCCTTTTGACAAACCAAGCAGTTAGTCACGAACTGCTGCACTGTCTGCATCATACCGCGCCAGTAAAGAGTGGCCGCCAGCCGGCGGTAGGTCGGATAGGCCCCCGAGTGCCCCGTCGTTGGTGTGGAATGAAACTCCTCCAGTAGCCGTGGTATCCATGGTGATGACGCTGCGAGGACCAGGCGATCACGAAAGTAGAGTCTGTCGCCAACAAGTCGGAAAGGTGGGTGCGCCCCTGGCGCGCTCCGTAACTCGTCCATCATGTCGTCGTTATAGGGGGCGGCCTTCACCTCCTCCTGCAAGACCGCAGCATCTCGCCACTGACAGAGGGAGATTGTCGCCAAGGTGCCACAATGCTCACGACGGGACAGGCGTCCGCGGCCGTGTTCGTCTGCCCGGTCTTGTACTCGATCGAGAACTAATAGCCCAAGAGTTTGACTATCCAGAGCTGTTGGGCCGGGGTGGAGACCTTCTGACTCCATAGATGTTTCAAGTTGCGGTGGTCGGTCCTGGCGGTGAAAGGGCGACTGAGGAAATACGGGAGCTAATGTTGCACTGCGAGCACTAAAGCGCGTAGCTCGTTGTCGTAGGCGGAGGCCGCACTTCGCCTGTCAGTGAAGATCTTACTGTAATACGCAATGGGGCCTCCTTCCTGCATGAGGAAGGCGCAAACCCCCTTCCCCGAGGCGTCACACTCCACAACGAACGGCTGGGAGAAATCGGGAATGCTCAGGACTGGTGCTGCCATGAGGGCGCGTTGCAGGCTGTTCTTGTCGTGCGGTTTGCTCTTGCCGCGCGATCTGTTCTCGCCGCTGCAGGCTGTTCTTGACACACGGTCTGTTTTTGCTAGCCGCATCTGTTTGCCGCTAAGTCCGTTGTTTGTCGTTCAACTGCTTGCCTGCAGCCTTTGCCACAGTTGCTCGCGGCTTCTTATCGTTATCCACAACCCTCTTTGTCTTGTCACCAACTCTCTTTTCTGCGTTGGTCGTTGCGTGTGTCGACCGTCGGCTATCTGTTGCTCCTTGCTTTCTCTGTTTGCAGTGTATTATTGCGGCTTCTTAATTGCTACTCCAGCCGCATTTCTTGACCGCCGTTTCCCGCCATTGTTCGACACAGCTGTTCGCTGCTCTTCTACTCTTGCCGCCTCTGTTGTCGCAGCTGTTTGCGGCCTCTTCTCGCTGTTGTTTGTCGATGTTGCTTTATCGTTGTTCTTCAGTCCTCCTACTCTCTGCTTAACCGGCCCCTGGTGTTATTGCTTTCATGGATTCGACTGATGCTTCCTCACTTCCTGGACGTGCTGATGTTCCTTCCCTTGAGCTTCGTGATGAGCTCCGAATCACTACCATCTCTCTTCGTAGAAAACAGAACTTTGTTGAATGGGTTCACTCAGTTCGTTGTGTTCTGCAGACTAAAGACCTTCTTCATCACCTGACACGGACTCCTCCCACTACTGAGGAGTGGATACGCGATGATGGTCGTGTCTAGTCCTGGATTCTTAATTCCCGGGAGACCGAGCCGTATCAGATGACCTTGTATCACGAGACGGCCCAACCATGTGGAAGGATCTTCACTCCCTTTATTATGGAAAGGATGGTCTTCGGCATCTGTTCGACATAATCAGTGATCTTCAATCCCTTGACCCGGAGCTACTGGTGACTTGACCTCCTTTATTGCCCGGGCCAAAACTCTTGTTGAGGCATGAATACAACATCAGCCTCCCACCACGGATTTGGTTGCACAACGGGAACAAAAGGAAGTAGTTGGAATTGCGACGATGATGGCCCGTGTTCCTCCTTATCATCAAAGTGTTCGAGCTCATATTCTGTCTTCTACCATTACTCCGTCCCTCTCGGACGTTTGCTCGATGCTTCTGAAAGTGACTCGTTCCCAGGATGCTTCTACACATCTAACTCCGGCTCTCCTCCAGCAGCCCGTACCTACTCTTGCTCCCTCTGCTCGTGGTTCACCGACTCGTGGAAGTCGCCATTCTCGGGGACGGGGTCGTGGTGGTCGTACGCTCTTTAAATGCTCTTACTGTGGCCGAGATGGTCACCTTGAGGCCACTTGCTATCGCAAGCATGATCTGCCTCCTCATCTTACTGCATCTGTTACTACAACTTCTCCCTCTACCACTAGTGATGACATTGCTGCTCTGCGTGCTCAACTCCAACAGTTACAAGGGGTGATTAGTCGCTCCTCTGGATCTGTGGCATCGATCTCCAACGAAAGTATATCTTGTCTCTCACAAAGCTCTCACTGGATTGTGGACTCGGGTGCAACGCATCACATCTCTCCGCAGCAACCACCTCAATACTTGGATTCTGTTTACCCCAAGTTTATCACAGTGGCCAATGGTGACACCCTATGTTGCACCGACACCGACACGCAACACACGACGCAACACGACACGACAGTGCGACACGTGACTCGTCAATTTTCAAAAAAATATCATATTCTGACACGCTGAGACACGTACATTAAATATTTATTTTTTATAATTATGAAAATCCTAAAACATTTAACAAAAAAAATGAACAATTAACAAATATTCAAATATACCAAGTCATGTTTAAATATTACTCATCAAATATTCAAATGGGAAACATTACAAAAGGTCAAAAAATGATATAACATTAACACATTATCGTTATATATCATCAGTAAAAATAATGAATTCTCATGCAAACCTTTTCCTCCACTTTCAATTTTTTTCTAGAGAAAATATCCACCTCATTGGTAGATCCACCTTCACTACTTAAAATGCTAGAAGAAGGCAAATGCATTTTTTAGGAGTAAGACTTGTTATTCTAACATTCACCTCTTCTTCTAGTTTTTCCACCTCAAATAGATCACTCATTGAGACATTTACACACTTTCCAATTCATTTTCAACCAATCATTAACAAATGTGTTATCACTCTTGCATATGAACTTATAAAACATTTTTCACAAAAATTGCACTTTCAAGACAAATTGCCTCCCGCCTCACCAAGAGTAGCTAGCTTAGGGACACGCGTGTCCGATTGAGCGGGACACGCGTGCCCGATTGAGCGGGACACGCGTGCCCGATTGAGCGGGACACGCGTGCCCGATTGAGCGGGACACGCGTGCCCGATTGAGCGGCACACGCGTGCCCGATTGAGCGGGACACGCGTGCCCGATTGAGCGGGACACGCGTGCCCGATTGAGCGGGACACGCGAGTCCCGCGTGAGCCAGCGTGTCGGACTTCCGACACGAGTGTCAGAGAGTGTCGGAGAGTCGGACGAGTGTCGGAGAGTCCGACACTGACACGCTCGACATTTTGAAGTGTCGGTGCTTCATGGTGACACCACCCCGATTTCTGGCGCTGCTCACATGCCTCTTACTCCAACCCCCTCTCTATCATCGGTTCTTCATGTTCCGAGATCCCCCTTTAACCTTCTCTCTGTTAGCCGCTTGACTCAGAATCTTGATTGTTCTATAACCTTCTCACGCTCCACCTTTGTTGTGCAGGATCGACAAATACAGAATATACTTGGCAGAGAGCGGCTGTCCAATGAGCTGTATCTTTTTGATGTTCTCTCTAATGCTCTCTCCACTGTCTCGACGGTTGATTGGCATCATCGTCTTGGACATGCTCCTCTCTAGATTCTCAAGAAGCTCTTCCAGATGTATCTCTTCATGAGTTTACTTGTAAATCTTGTATCTTTGACAAACAACACCATGTATCTTTTTCTTCTTCTTGTACTCGGAGCGATGCTTCTTTTTTATTAGTACATTCTGATATTTGGGGACCCTATAAAATTCCCAGTATATTTGGTTATCGGTCATTTGTCACATTTATTGATGATTACTCACGCGTAACTTGGTTATATTTACTTCGTGATCGTGTCAAGCTCCCGTCTATCTTCCGTTCCTTTATTGCGGAGACTCGTAATCAATTTTCTACTTGCTTCAAAGTTATTCGAACTGATAATGCGCATGAGTATACTAGACGAACCTTCTCAAATATGTGAACTGAGTTTGGTATTATTCATCAGACTTCATGTGCTATACTCCTCAACAGAACGGCGTGGCCGAGCGGAAAAATCGGCATCTTCTCAATGTTGTTAGATCTCTTATGTTTCCAATGCAGGTACCACCACTATACTGAAACTTTGTTGTTTCAACTGTCTGTCATCTCATCAATCGCATGTCGTCGTCCATTCTCAACTTTGTGGCTCCATTCACTCTCCTTTTCCCTTCAACGCCTCTGTTCTCTCTCCCGCCCCGTGTGTTTGGATGTACGTGTTATGTCCATAACCTCGATCCACCCACTGATAAGTTTGCTCCACATGCTACCAAATTCATGTTTGTTAGTTACTCTCACACCCCGAAGGGGTATGTTTGTTACTATCCTACAGACAGTAAAATGGTCGTTTTCGCTGATGTCACCTTTCGGGAAGACCAACTGTTTCACACCATTCCTACAGATTCTCTTCTACATCCTCTACCTCAACCCGCGGTTCCAGTCACGTCTTCCCTTCCACCTCTCCTTCCGACACCAACACCCACGCCCGTCCAATCCAAACCGCCTCTCCTTCGAGTTTACATTCGTCGCCCTCCCAAATTTGATGCCCTACAACAGCCTCCTTCTACCACTGTGCTCTCGCGGCCCGTCGATCCGGCATCAACATCCACGGCTCATCTTATGGCAAATTACGTCTCCTTACATCGCATTTTCCACCTCTTCTTAAATTTGGACTCTCTCTCTCCTCCATTTCTATTCCTAACTCTTTACAGGAGGCTCTTCAGCATCCGGGGTGGCGTGCAGTCATGGATGAAGAAATGTCTGCTTTTAGGTCAATCACACTTGGGATCTTGTCCCTCTCCCTCCTGGACAGAGTTGTGTTAGTTGTAAGTGAGATTTTGTGATCAAGCATGTTGCAGAAGACACTGTTAACAGCCTAAAATCACGGCTTGTGGCTTGGGGGTTCACTCAACAACAAGTACTTGATTGTGATGAGACTTTCTCCCCAGTTGCCAAGTTAAACTCTGTTCGGGTTCTGATCTTCTTAGTAGTTCACCGCCAATGGCCCCTGCATCAGCTTGATATCAAAAATGTTTTTTTAAATGACGACCTTCTTGAAACCGTATACATGCATCAACCACTCGGGTTTGAGACCACGAGGGAGTCTCATGTATGTCTGATCAGAAAATCAATCTATGGTCTCAAACAGTCTCCTCGGGCGTGGTTTGAAAAATTTAGTAAGGCTGTTCGTGAGGTTGGCTTTAAGAAAAGTTCGGCCGACTTCTCACTTTTTACTCGTCACCAATAGATCGGGATAGTCATTCTCCTGATCTATGTGGATGATATTTTAATTACTGGTGATGCATCCGTAGGGATACAACAAATTAAGCAACACTTAAACTCTGTTGTTCAAACTAAGGATCCGGGAAATCTTCGGTACTTTCTTGGGTTTGAGGTAGGAAGACGACCTTAGGGCTTTGTCTCATCACAACAGAAGTATTTCCTTGATCTTCTTCAAGATGCTGGCCTCTCAGGGTGCAAACCTGCGGAAACTCTGATGGATGTCAATCACAAGCTATGTACTCATGGATCTGATTCTGATTCACTGCTCTCGAATCCAGATTACTATCAACATTTTGTGAGAAAACTGATATATCTGGCTGTTACGAGACCTGATATCTCCTTTTCTGTTGGAGTAGTCAGTCGTTTTATGCATGCTCCACGGGTGTCTCGCCTCAAGACAGTCGAACCCATCCTCAGGTATTTGAAGACTGCTCCTGGACAAGGGCTAGTGTATAAGTCATCCTCCTCACTATCTTTGATTGCGTATTCAGATGCTGACTATGCGGGCTCTCTGGATGATCGACAGTTCGACACTCTACTACTGGCTTCTGTACCTACTTTGGAGAAAATCTTATCACCTGACGTAGCAAGAAGCAATCTGTTGTTGCACGTTCTTCTGATGAAGCTGAGTATCGTGCTATGACGGTTGTTGTGTCAGAACTTACCTGGCTTGAAAGTCTTCTTGATGATTTGGGAGTTAAACTATCCTCACCAGCAACTCAGTTCTGTGATAGTCAGGCGACCATACATATTACCAAGAATCCACTATTCCACGAACAAAACACATTGAAATTGACTGTCACTTCGTTCGGGAAAAGGTTCAGTTGAAGAAATTGGAATTGGAATATATACCTGCGTCTGGGCAAGTTGATGACATTCTCACCAAAGTATTACCACGACCATTATATCATCAGTTTCTATCCAAGCTTGGTCCCTACGACTTGTACGCTCCAGCTTGTGGGGGAGTGCTAGAAGTGTTAGAAGAAGCCAGGTAAATAGGCTCATTACTTTGGCCCATAGTGTAGCCCATTACTCTCTTAGATTAATCTGACATCTTAGATTGGGATCTCTCTTCTCTCTCTCTCTCCCTATATATATTTATTCACTCTTGTTGTAAAGTAAGTTTTTGACATTAATAAAATTCTTCACAGATTTTCTACAGTATCTAATAAACTTTTCAAGTTCAAAATATCAATTGCCTTTATATTTGCTTACTGGCTTCAAATAACAAAGAATATGAGTTATAGAAAATGATACAAACAATAGAAAATAAATGAATCAAGCTCCGAGTTAAGAAAAAGCAGATGACTGATGCACGTCTTGTAACAGAATGACTCCTGCAAATGAAATGGATTGCCAAACTTGAATGGAGGAATTCAAAAAATGGGGTGCAAAGGGATTGGTTGAGAAAGATCGCTTGCTCTTCTTATAGTTCAAATATCATGACGACACCGACGGAGGTTTTTCATATATTTTAAGATGTAATTTTGGGTCAAAGGAAGAAATGAGTGATTCAATTTTAGTCCTTATGAAATGAATCAATTATATGTGATGCAAAATTGATCTCGTACAACCATGGGCTATCGTGAAATCTTACTCAGCAGAATATGATAGTCTGCTGAATATGGTAGTCCTTGTGGCAAAACAGACTGATCTGGTCTTTCACAATAAAGTGATAGATGGAACTGACATGAAATGACTTATTAGCATATTAATAATTTTTTTTGAAAAGACATATACATCACATATCGATGATCAAGTAAAGACTTTGGGTTTCCAGCGAGCCACGCTACATCTATTTCATGTACTACGCATCACTAAGGCAAATAAACCGTCTTAAAAGCAAAGTAGCCTAACAAAAAGATAAATTTGTAATTGCATTTGCATTATACAGGACAAAATGTTTACTAGGAACAAAAATTAGACTTACAGGTGTATAATATTGACTAATTTGAAGGGAGTCAATTAAAAATAACATGCATATATAAAATAAGTATGGACTACAAGCTCAGAAATACCTCAAAACTGAATCCGAGGATAAAACACATAAATGGTTACTGCTGTAGGGGTGCCATGATGCTTGAAGTATTCTTAAGCCATTGCTATGGCTAGAAAAGAGCCTTGAACCAAGTAGAACTGTTCTGCAAGTTTTTAACATTAGTCAGCTTCATAAAACACCCAAAAGACCATAAAGCTGAATAGAAACTCCATCAGCCTAATAACACCTAACATTTGCTCCAAACAGATCTAAATTGTAATTGCATGACTTCACTAGTGTTAAAAGCATGGTACAGAAAAAAAGGTAATCCGCAAAAGAATAATGATAATATGTCAGTTTGATGCTTTTGGTCTATTTACCTGGCATCACCTAGCTGATTCGATGAGGTTACGGTTTACACATAATGTATTGTATTTAAATAAGGAATACGAATAAATCAAATGTATTGTATTTAAATAAGGAATACAAATAAATAAAATGACATTGGGAAAAAGGCAATTCAGGACACGACATCTGCAACTACAACTATATTTCACCATCTCATTTATAAACATATCTAACTTGTAGCTTCAAGCCAACCAAGAGACTTTCCTTTATCGGATCAAATAGGTGACACTTTCAAGTATCGGGAAAGGCCAACTAGTTGTGAAAATAGGATAAACAACATTACACAAGAAAAATAAATATTCTTAAAATTTCAATATCATATCTACTTCTAGTCACTTGAAACAAGTATTAACACGATGAAAAGTTATGACTGAAACAAATAAAAAAATTTCTCCTAACATACCTGCAATAAATTTTGTCATCAACAGTGCGAGTCCTTTCGAACAAATACATGACGGTTGGTCCTTCAGAACCATAAAGAAGCAATGTCGAATTATCCATATTAAGAGAAACATGATGGACTGTAGCTTGAATATCATTGTCTGTCAAGAGTATCTGACATACATATGATATAAGAAGAGAGATGAAATCATAATATTGACATCATCCACATCCATATGATTTAAATATCTCAAATTTGAATATGCATATGAGTTAAAAGTATTATTGGTCAAAGAACAATAAAACCATGAACAAAGGCCAATTAAGCTTTCAAATTTGGAGCAATAAACCTTACAATTTACATACCGCTTCCCCAGGAACTACTGGATGCGTGCATGTGCCTACAAACCCAGAGGTACGCAGCCATACAACACAACATGAAGCGCACATTACTAATAACCATCAAACCTTCAATAATACAAAGGTTTTTCATGGTACATTGTTTTAAATGTTGTATTTTTGCTGAATTGTCCAAATGATCTAATACTCTTACATAAAACTACAACATTTATCCGTAAATCAGTCATATAATCATGAAAACATTGAGAAGGTGAGCAAGTTAATGGAAACTTATTGCGTACGAACCCTGTGCAGTTTGCAGATTGTAGTAAAGGTGTAGTAAGCAGTTTGTAAAGTTGTTTTCAAATGTCTAATTAAATAAGTGAAAGCTTTGATGGTTTTACTTTGATTATTGCTGGTTTTACTTTGGTTTTACTTCTAGTTTTGGAATGATGATGCAGGCGAAAGAAACTAAGTAAAAATGAGAGGAGAAAGATCAAAATATGTTCCTTGAAATACCAAAAGTCTATACGGTATTTATACCCGTATAGAACATTCAGGAACAAGATATAAAGGCTGTTAAGCGGCAGTCAGCCGGCTAACAGTTACATTAAGCATAAGCAAACAGATAATTAAGATAATACATTGGGTTACTAAAGCATATAAAGGCTGCGCAAATTTGGCTTGTTTCACAAGCTTTACTACAGGCTACAGCTGTAGAAACAATGTAGCTTAGAGAGGGCGTAGGAAAATTTGCAAGTGCTTGTACGCAATAATTAGCCCATGCCAAAGGGATATCCTAAGGGCATTTTCTATTCAAACCAAAATTGCATGTTAAAAGTTAAGAAGTGAAAAAAAATTACAATAACAAGACCTGTGATGGAATGTGTTCAACATAAAATGATAAACAAAAAATCAATATAGTTGACATTTTTGCCAGCAAGAGGTTTACAAATGAGAAAAAGTAGTGCAAAATGTTCATATCTGTATCTCTAAAATCGGGCGACTAGCAAGAACACCCAGAAGGTTTAATAGTACTCAGTAAAACAACAAGCAATGCACCATTTTATCAATTCAAGCCTTTCTAAAGTATAATATGGCATGAAACAAAATCCCAAGTTGCGCGTACGAAATGCAAGGACCTCAGAAGGGAAGGCCGCATCCACGAATACCGAAGACGAAGATGTCGGAGAAGAAACGGGATCTGGATCGCGGAAGCGCACCGCAAGGCGGTGGACGCATTTGGATGCTACATCCCACAGATAAAGCCGGGAGGAGGAAACATCCCACGCCAAAAGATTTCGAAGTACGGTGGAAGAGGAAGGGGTTGCGCCTGAAGCGGCGGGGATGGCCTTGTTTGATGTGTTGTTGAAGAGGGGATGCTTTTCAAGCGGCATCCAGTCGAGGGTTTTCTTCGAGGACGCCGGAGAGGAGCTGAGAGGGCTTTGCCCATCGCCGCCGCTTCTGCTGCTCGGGCTTCTGTGAAGGATCCGGCCGGATTCTGCTGTTCTGTGGCTCATCTTAGCTCCAGCTGACGGTGGATTGGGCGGCGGGCAGTCAGGGGAGTGACGCAATTGTTTTTTTGTTTGGAAATCTCTCGAGAAATGAAGCGCCTCTGGGTTTGGAGTTTTAGGCTCTATTTTGGGCAAACGTCGTCGGAAATAGGATAAACAAATGAATCTCCGGCGGCGTTTGCTCCGTTTTCACCTGCCCGCACGTCTTGAGAAACGCCCCAAAAAGCTCCGTTTGGAGCAGTCACCTCCCCCCTCCGGTTCGAACTCTCTGTTTCCACCCGCCGGATCCACCCGCCACCACTGAACCAAATGAAGCCTAACAGAGTTTTTTGGGGCGTTTCTCAAGGCGGGCGGACGGGTGGAAACGGAGCAAACGCCGCCGGAGGTTCATTTGTTTACCCGCCTTCCGGCGGCGTTTACCCCAAACGGAGCCGCGAAACGCCGAACCAAATAGAACCTTAGGCTCCATTTGGTTAGGCGGTGGCGGGTCGATCCGGCGGGTGGAAACGGAGAGTTCGAACCGGAGGGGGGAAGTGGCTGCTCCAAACATAGCTTTTTGGGGCGTTTCTCAAGGCGGGCGGGTGGAAACGGAGCAAACGCCGCCGGAGGTTCATTTGTTTACCCTCCTTCCGACGGCGTTTGCCCAAAACGGAGAAGCGAAACGTTCAAACAAATAGAGCCTTAGTTAGCAGGTACAAACTTCTACATAAAGACAACAGAGGATCCTTTATACCACTATAGTGAGATAGGATACATGGATTATTTGTGGCCACTGTGCCCTATCTTGTCATAATCTCGCTGGTGTCTAAGGCTTCATTTGGTTTAGCGGTGGCGGTTGTAAAAAAAGCTGTTGTAAAGGCATGTTTGTAAAGGAAAGCTGTTGGAAACTGGATGCTGCAAACGGAGTTCTGTTTGGCTAGTATGCGTTTGCAGAGATGTTCAAAACTGAGAACTGTTTGACAATACTGTGTTTGGAAATGGAGATCCGTGGTTGAATTTTTTTTCTTCTAAACCATTAAAAAAAATTAAACGGAAACAAACAAATTCTTTTTATTAATCGTCTGCGTTGCCCGTTACTGTAAGGTACAGTTCAAACATATATAGATATTCCAGATTACATGTAAACTTTTTAAAAATATGAAAAATGCGGTCAAGCTCGGTGCAATTGATCAACAATTGAGTCACGCAATGCCACCATCTCCTCCACCCCCACCTGATTCCCTATAACATGGTCTCCACCTGAGTTTTCATTACTCTGTCCTGTTCTTCTCTGAATGACCGCTGGGTATATGAAATGTTCGTCTTCATCACAAGCACGAAAATGAGTGTCTGAGCGTGATGGGTGTCTGTGAATGTAATTATGCAAACTCATCGTTGCAATAACAATGTCTTGTTGCTTTGTCAAACTGTATGGTGGCATATCCCTAAGTATCTTCCACTTCTTCTTCCATACTCGAATGAACGCTCTATGACACTGCGCAAGGATGAGTGAGCTTGGTTGAAGATCTCTCGGCGCCCTTGTATCGGCCTGCTGCCCCTCCTAAAATCTGGTAAATGATACCGTGTATCGGAATATGGTTTTAAAAAACCACGCTGTAGTGGATATCCGACATCTACTACGTAATATTTGTCTGCAAAATTAGATATTGCACAAAAGGTGTGAATAATTGAAACCATAAACATAGTAATCTTAAAAATTTCTCATACCAAAGAGTCTCGAGATATAAAAGGCTTACCGGGTGGCGGATATGGAAAATTATAACTGGGATCCATAAGAGCACGCTGAAATATACGACTATCATGAGTTGAACCCTCCCAGCCTGCTAATACGAACGTGAAACACATGTTGAAATCACAAACCGCCATGACATTCTGCGTAGTTGTGTCATGCCGACCAATATAAGCAACTTGTTGATCAGCAGGAACTCGAGCGTCAACATGTGTTCCATCAATAGCTCCTATACAGTCTTTAAAGAATGACATGTATCGAGCATCATGTAAGATTTATGGGGGTATATCAATGAAAAGTTGATCTAACGGCTTAATGACATCAGAAGATAGTCTCTTCATTGCAGTGATATCCCTTACGAAAAATCTACTTATAGTTTCTGTGGAGTGCTGGAATCGCTCACTAGCATGATGCATTGATACATTATGCCCTAATATGTGCAAGGTAATTGCTAGTACTTCACGCGGTAGAGTTTTTCTGGATCCTTGTTACCCATATTGTTGTGTGAGGGTCGTTAACAGATCATTAAATATTACCTTCGACATTCTAAATGCGCTGAAAAACCTGCTAGGGTGCCCACAGAGAAGTTCATCAATCCATCGAGCTCCTGTTTGGCTTGATGTCATGCAAGTTGTAGTAGAAGAACCATTTGGCTTTGTTAATTGATAATTCATTGCAAATAACAATTGTTGTCCACTGTGTACAACCCCGTGTTCGCCGAGTGGGTCTGCCAAGTCAAGCGAGCGGACCAAGACGTCTGGCCCGCATCAGAGCAATGTGCGGGTGTGCAGTAGGTGGCGAGCTCGCTCCCGCCCAAGTTAGGCGAGCGAGCCGCACGAGCCGGTCCCCTTCCTTCTAACCCACTCGCCGTTCGTCGAGCAAAGTTTGGGATCCGTCATTCGTCGACCAGAGTTCAAAGCCTGGCCGCCAGCCCGCTCTCCTACTAGCGACCTGTCCGCCATCCCGCCCCGACACGGGCATCGGCAGGTCGCGGCGGCCTGGCTCGTGCTCACACAAGAGGCAGGCGAGCTGCGGGAGCTAGGTCGCACCCGCCCCATGCGAGAAGAGAGCAGTGGCGAGCTGACCTCCATACCCCGTATCCGGCGAGTAGGGTCCACAGGAACCAGACCTGGCGGTGCAGCTCAGAGGCCACGCGAGTTCAGCATGGAAGTCAGAAGCCCGAGCTCGGCACCCGCTGACCCCGAGCTCGGCATTCGTCGAGCTCATTCCAGGTTTCTTCGAGCTGAGATTGACTAATGATAGCCGACCAATGGGCGAGCTCGCCGTCCCAGCTCGTACTCTCGCAGAGGAGCTCGGCAACAGCAGGCGAGCCGGATCTTCAGGGGTAGCCGGGCTCCCCAGCTCGCACGGATCTACGAGGTACTTTTTACTGTTTTGCCCCCGCTGGTCTGCCCATAGCCCTTCAAAACAGTGGAGTTTGGCTGTTGGCAGACCTAGTCAAGGGTATTTTGGTAATTTCAGGTCAGTTTTGTTTAGTTATTAGCAGTTCAAATTCTGAAATCTATAAATTAGACCCAAGGGGTACCCTAGAAAGCATGTTTCTTGTGCTCTCTTGCTTCAGCTTTCAAGTGCTTTCTAAGTGTACCTTAGCTCGACCTTTGGCTAAGGAGGGGAAGCGCTCTCAGATCTTCCTTGTGTGTGGTGGGTCCTCCCCGCCGAGCCCTTGGGTCAGTTCTTTCTTGTTTTCCTTTGTTATTTTGCTTGCAGGAGCGAAGTAGGTGCGCGATCACCCCTTTCCCAAGGGTGAACTCCACAAGAGACCGTTTTTCGATTTCAACATTTTGGTGTAGTGAGCGTGGAGAGTGATCAGCACAGAAAA
This sequence comes from Platanthera guangdongensis, assembly GCA_039583875.1. Classification (NCBI taxonomy): domain Eukaryota; kingdom Viridiplantae; phylum Streptophyta; class Magnoliopsida; order Asparagales; family Orchidaceae; genus Platanthera; species Platanthera guangdongensis. Next base: position 168,658,298 of record CM077161.1, read on the forward strand.
CCTTCAGCGAGCTCGATGATAGGACATGGATCTGATAGGACGGACTCGCTGTCCCCCCACCTCTGGCCACGGTGGGGATGTTTGAAGATTTCAGGAACGAGGTGCTGATACGCCCGAAACATATATATAAAATAACGCAAGTGTACGTGTCGGTTCAAGTATTATAAAGTGAGAAAAAGAATCATTCCCTCGAGGAGATGGTGGATTCAGCGCTTGCAATTATTAGCTATGCCTTTTTTTTAAATTCAAGTAAATTAAGATGATGGTTTTAGAGTACTAAAATATTCAAAACACAATTTATAATTAATGAAAATAAACTAAAGATCCGGAAGGAGAATATTTTGTGTTAGTGATTAAAGATAATCTTGTATCGTGATTTCCTAAGTCTAGTGTGACAACCTTTTGAATATAGTTTTTGTGAGGACGAGTGGTGAAACGTCTTGCAATGGTTTTAGATTAAAAATCCGTACCTCTCGATATCGGAAGTTCCTAGTTCTCTATTACCCCGTAGGTGAAATAAGAACCGCTTAAAGATTGAAAACCCTAGTTGCTAACACTAAGAGGAAATCTATTTCTCCCTTCAAATGCTATACCGAATCTACGATATACTTACGCAACTCCTCTCTCGATTTATGAAGCGTAGTAAAAAGTTGAGATCTTGGCCAAAAACCTCGAATTAAAGATCATAAATTCAGTACAAACATTCACAAATTAAGAAAAGTTAATAAATTGTCATCACAAGAGACGAAGTATTCTCACAATACGAGATTAAAGCGAATTAGTTCATCACGATGGATGAAGCACACCAACAAACAAGATAGATCTTACAGTGCATGATGAAGGAAAAGCAAAATAATGCAGGAATTCGTTCTCCGAAGTGTGTTGAACAGCTCCGTCTTCAAGATCCGATGTGCCCTAGTCCTTCTTCCTCCAAGATGATTTTTTTCCTCCAAGATCCGATCCTCCCTTTTTCCCACTTCCTTCCTTTTCTATCTTCCCCAATGCTGACCGAAAATCCTCCATTAAAGAGGTGTAACTGTCCTTCCTTTAAGAGGTGTAACCGCTCATATTTTCCTAAGTGTAACCGTCCATCCTGTATTTAAAATTCTGAATTTTCGGAACAGACAATGTTGCAACATCGAAAACAGGTTGTTGCAACAACTTCTTCAGGAAATGAGAATTTCATCTTTTTCTTTTTCCAAATCAATTTTCTTGGTGTCACCTGCATGGAAACTATGGAATATGATCAAATAAGTAGAATATTTCTTAAATATAGATTTTAATCATATTTTTATCAATTAACTTCAATTTATTCTCCTTTTCAATAAATATCAGTAGAAATAATGGGCTTAGATAAATTCTATTAAGAAGTTATCAGGTGCTGGGCCTCGTCAAGTTCGCACTCGGCACGCGCGCCGAGTACTCGACTCCAGATGTCCAGATCGCGACCGCCCCTTCTCTGGGCGAGGACGCCCCCGGCAGACGAGCTGGGAAGGAAGTGGCCGAGGACGGTCGCGGTGCGAGCTCCCCGGGCGCGAGCTCTTCCCCAGCTCGACAGGCAGAGGCCGGCTCGGCGAGCTAGGCCCGTGAGATGTGCCAGCCCGCCCAATAGGGGGAGGCAGCCCCTTCAACGAGTTGGTCTCTTCAGCTCCGGTTTCAGAGGGGTTCAGGGAACCCGAAATGTCTTACTACACCGGGAAGGGAGATCCGGTCCAACAAATCCAGTGGTTTGAGGACGTGGTCTCGATCCGGCAAATGTCAGATGGGTTCAAGTGTCGACTCTTCGCCATCACCCTCGAAGAAAAGGCGAGGGAGTGGTTCCATCAGCTGCCGGCCAGCTCCATCTACTGTTTCGAGGACCTACGCCGGGGGTTCATACTGAGATTCACCATCTCGAAGAGGAGGAAGAAGGAGTCAGAGTCTCTGTTCCATATCAAGCAGGGAGTGAATGAGACGCTGGGAAGCTACGTCGACCAGTTCCAGGAGGATGTCACCCAGGTCCAGGAGATTTCGGGCCATAGTCTGATGATGGCTTTCACCCTGGGCCTGCAGTAGGGATTCTTCAGGATGGAGCTGAAGAGGGTTCCCCCCTCTCCTACGAGGAGCTGATGGAGAGGGCGACGAGAGAAGTTGACGGGGAGGCGTCAAACCCAGAGTTTGCACGGAAGCTGGCCAGGTGGGCCATGGAGGAGGAGAAGGAGTCGAGAGGAGGAAGAGCGCAGGAGGAGAGGAGAGCCGAGACACGACAAAGTGAGCAGAGGCAGCAGCAGCCCCGGTGGGGGCGTCAGGAGCCCGACCGTCGGCTGGGCTGGAGGCCCGAGTGGCAAGGGCAGGGGCCACATAGAGGGTACCAAAGAAGGGATCACCACCAAGGGGGGCAAGATCAATTCCACCCCACGGGTTGGAGACAGGCCCAGAGGCCTCGACTCCCCGATCAAGAAGAGGCTATGAGCATAACCATAGGGGAGAGGAGGAGAGTAGCCAGGAGGAGGAGGAGAGAAGTTAGGGTGGAGTTGCCCTACTGCGACTTCCATCAAGAGGAAGGGCACGCCACAGCCACGTGCCCGGAGTTCCTCGAAATGAGAGGGAACAGGGAGCAGCAGCAACAGCAGGGGTGTAACGCCCCCGGTTTTTCTTTGTTTTGTTCGATCTTGGATTGACGTTACGATGACGCATTTCCGGCCCTTCGCCATTGTAGAGCGCGGTCTTAGCTCTTTAGGTTCCTTATGTAGCCTGTTTGTAGCCTGTTAGCAAGATTCCCCAGCTAGCCGGTGTCTGTTTTGGTGACTCGGTTGGGCCTCTTAGGGAATGCTTGTGTTTTGGATTCGGGAGGTGTTAGCCCGAGTGTGCGATCGTCGGATGTTGTTTTCGACCTCACCGTTGTTTTCGTAGCTTGGGTGTTTAGCTACAGTGCGAGTTTTGGTCGAAGTCCGGGATCGTTTGCTTTCGCGTCGTTTCGACGTTTGTTTTGTTAGCTGTAATGTTGTTGTGCTGTGCGTGGCCTGGTGTGGCCGAGCTTATTAGGCTGGTGCCTTGTCTTTTTGTTTTGCTAAGGAGTTAGCAGTTTTTTTTTGTGTAAGTTTGGGTGACACGGCCTGGGTCACGGGCATGACCCAGGGCGTGTCGTGCTCGGGAAGAGCTCTCCTTTGTGTGGTCGACGAGTTTTTTGGTAGGAACACGGCCTGTGATACGGGCGTGTCACAAGGCGTGTCCCCCTTCAGTTCGTCGAGCTGCGCTCGATGGTCGTCAAGCGGTGTTTTAGTGAGAATACGGCTGTGTCACGGGCGTGTCGTATCGGACACGGGCGTGACACGGGGCGTGTCTCTCTGTTCGACGATCGGCGCTCCGCGATCGTCGAGCGGTGTTTGAGTTGGTACACGGCCTGTGCCACGGGCGTGTCACAGGGCGTGTCCCGTGTTCGTCGAGCGGAGATCGACATTCGTCAAGTGGGTAGGTGGATAGATGTGTGAGTACACGCCCCGTGACACGGGCGTGTCGGGCCGTGTCACGGGCGTGTCTGGGGCGTGTTCCGTACTTTTTCTCCTGAGAGCATCTTTTGTTGCCATGAACCGTTTTTCCTTCTCATTTCGTCCTTCCCGAGCCTGGAGAGCTTCCAGCGGAAGGGTTTTGAGAGGAGGCGGTGGTTTTTGGCCGGTGTTTGCGGGAGGAAGCTCGTTTTTCTCGTGCGATTGCGGATTTGGCTTGCTTTCGTCTAGATCTTCCCTTTGATGTAAGTTATTCTTGATTATAGGGTTGATTCTAGGAGTTAAACTTCCGTTGATATCTTTTCTTCTTCTCTTAAATGTTGCTTTTGACCCGTAGGTGGCCGATCTTGCCGCCAAGGCCTGTTTCGTGTTGCAATCGCTGCATCTTGGTAGTAAGGCAAGTGGCTCCTTGCCCTTGCCAATTTGACCCCTTTTACCTAATTACTTTGCTGTATTTTTGTTCTTTAATTCCAATCATGTTCGATTTAGGTTGTGTAGGACTTTTGGCTATTCTCTTTCTTTTTATTATTTTGTCTCGGTTTGGTGTCCAGTGGGTAGCTAGAGATAGGGTAAGGCTGTGCTTAGTGTAGTTTAAGTTTAGTTGCGATAGCCCCGAGTAGTTAGGATGGAAGGGAGGGCTGAGATTAAATTTCCAACTCTCTATTTTCGCGCGTTGAGAGAGTTTAGGCTGCGGTTTTAACTAAAATTTACGTTTAGCCTAAGTGAAAGCGCTGACAGCGTCGAGTGAGCCGAGTTCACTCAACGTCGTCATCCAGCGTAGGATTTGTGGCTAAGTATTTTGGAGTCAAGTGAGTGAAGCTTACTCAACGCCGCGTCGAGTGGGCTCGACGTTTCTGTCTTGGGTTCGTGTGTTTCCTTAGGATTGTTAGTGTGACTTTTTTCTTATTCCCTAGGGGCGGGGGTATTGGGTGTTTGACTAATTTTTGCATGCCGACTCTTGGGTTGTGGCAGGTGGTGGAGTTTTGGTGGCCTCTGGAGGGGTGGTTTTTATGTGGAGAGCTGTGGCCACCGCCTTTTGCCCCGGTTTGGGTTGACGTGTGTGGGGCCCTAGTGCTGCTACAGTTTGACCCCTTAGCCATTTTTGGATCTGGTTTTGGTTATGTATTCAGATCCATGTTTTGACCACTGCCATTTACCCACGTGTTAAGACTGTTAGTCCCTTTCCTGTTTATGTTTTCTTTTTCTTTTGACATATATGTATATGTTTTGTTGCTGTTGCAGACTCTCTTGTAGGGCATATTGCTTTTATTGCTCGCACTTGGTGTGTTTTGCTGTGCTTTAGACAGTGCTCTTTTCTTACTAACATGCCCTTTCTTTTGCTTATAGCAGTTTGATGCCGGGTTGGTAGACCCTTTTTATTTGCTCATAAATCTAATGCTCTATTTACCTTTTTGATTATTTTTTTGCTGATGCGTTTTTTTCTTGAATGCCTCAGGTCCAGTTTGTAGCCAGTTCAGCGGCTAGTTCTTTTGGAGGGGCTTGTTGGTGGCCTCTTGGGTAGCTGAGATAGCTGATCCCCGATTTTGTAAGGTAGTTCTTTACCTCTCTGTATGTACATACATACTCACCAGTGGGTTCGTGTCAGGTTGTTGACGCCCACTGGTGGCTTCTTGCGATGCTGGGTATGAACTTAAACTACTATTTTTGCCTATTTGTGGTTGTTTACTTGCTTCTGGGAAGGATTTATGTTATGTTGCATGTTAGATATTTTAAACCCTAAAAGCATTATTATATGTATCTCATGCATAACATATTTATAAAAGCAAGACACTATTTTTCCTTAGCGTAAAAGACTATCTTTCATATATACTATATTCACTTTAGAGTCGTGCATACCATGAGTCGTCCCTCGTGGACACTTATACTCATTTAGGATGTCAACTTAATTGAACCGAAGTATTTTTTGCTGCGTATAAATATACTTTTAATTGTGGACTAGCTGATCCACCGTGCCGAGGGATACGACCATTCAACATAACTGGTTATCTTTCATATTGATCAACGATTTTTCCTTAAAATCTAAAGTCTGGAGTTTTGCCTGAGCATGTGCAGTTATCCCCTGCACGACGTGACATCACGACACGTATTTTCTCTTGCTCTGATGCGGTGCAATCGTAGAGAAAATGCGGGTTGTGACAGTTGGTATCAGAGAGGGGTTGCTTGGCAAATGGTCGGGCAACCTTTCCCTTGTTTGCATTAGTGGTTAGCGTCATACCATACACACACTGATATGTCATCAGCACGTCTTGGCTAAAGCACGAACACTACACTCATGAGCATAAAGAAGTATACTGGGCATATTATGTAGTATGAGATGCATAATATGTGTTTGTATATGGATCCACCATAGGAGGCAACATGTGAGGGTTATGTAGTATGAGATGCATAGCCTCACCACATGAATGCGGCTAGCACGTTTTCTTTTTTCGTTGCATGAGAATGTTATGTAGTATGTGATGCATAATATTTTCATGTGTACGCCGCACATGACATGCATTAAGGCCTTTTTAGAATGCATAGCACATCATGCATAGCATAACATTTCATAAGCACAACGTGCCAAGCTAAAGATCTGCATGATGACATATGTACACACATGATTTTTAAGTCAAAAAGAATACAAATACATGCATTCATGGTTTAGGCACATGAGTTTGTATGATGGTGGTGAACCATCATAGGTTAAGCATAACATCATCATGGTAAAAACAACTCCCAGAGCAAGTTTTGCAGTTGAAGTTCATATTTAAGTGTGTTTGTCTGTACCAGATAGTTTTGTTCTAGCTGTTGGGCTAGGTTTTGTCTAAAGCTTGTGCGATTATAGGATGGAGAGCTGTCCTGCGATGAGATCGACCCCCCAATCTGAGGGTGAGACGTCAGGAGCGCAGAGTGAGGCATTGGTAGAAAACCTGCGGCAGAGTAATGAGGCCTTATCGAGGCAGGTAGTGGCTATGCGGGCTCAGATTCAATCTCTTGTAGCAGTGGTGGCGGGACAGACTCCGAGAGTTCAGGACCCCGCTGAGGGGGTAGCTGTTCCTGCCCCTCCTGCTCCTCCCGTGTCTTTGGTTGTGGTGCCCCCGGAGATGGCGTTCATATCCCAGTTTCAGCGGCTTAGGCCCCCTACTTATGATGAGAAAGCAGATTTCATGATTTTGGATGACTGGCTGATTACCATTGAGAAGATGTTCTCTTACTCAGGGATTGCGGACGATCAGAGAGTGATGCTCGCTGCCTACCAGCTCAAGGGCTTAGCAAACAATTGGTGGCTGAGGGAGAAAGAAAGCTTGGTGGCAGGATGCTCTTGGGAGTCATTTAAGGTGATGCTGTTGAGTAAGTTTCTGCCTTCAGTCGAGAGGGACCGGCTGATGAATGACTTCCTTCATTTAAAGCAGAGGAAACTCACGGTTAGTGAGTATGAGATTGAGTTTAGTAAGTTGAGTCGGTTTGCTCCTGGTCTGGTGAGTGTTGAAGCAGACCGAGTTAAGCGGTTTCTGGGTGGACTAAGAAGCGACATTCAGCAGTTAGCGAATGCCTACGGAGCAGTCAGTTATGCCAGCGTGGTTGAAGCTGCCTTGAGAGTTGAGGCCATTGAGAATGCCAAGAATAGAGGCCAGCAGTTGAGGAAGGATAAGCGGAAGTCCGGTGGAGGGAAGAGCCCTCAGGAACCTGATGCTGTCTCGAGAAAGAAGAACAAAGAGGTTTGTAGTTTCTGTGGCCGGCCAAGCCACCCCTTTGAGAAGTGTTTCAAAAGGTTGGGAGCGCAGAAGAAGGAACAGTGCGCGCGATTCAGGGTGCTCCCAGAGGAGACTTGGTATGTGCCTTGTGTGGAAGGAAGGGGCATGATGTTGCCCGTTGTTGGCTAAAAGATAAAGTCTGTTTTCAGTGTGGGCAGAAGGGTCACCTCAAGACAAAGTGCCCACAGTTCCAGCCTGTTCTGCAGCCAGTTCCCCTCCAGGCTTTGCCACCGCCTCAGCAAATGGATAAAGGAAAGGGGAAGCTGAATGTGCTATCGGCAAACGAAGCGCAGACTTCGACCCAGGTTATCTCAGGTTCGACTCCTCCCCAGTTGTTTCATTATGTTCCCTTTTTGGTTGTAGTTTTCATTTTAGCGTTTGTTGCCTTAGATGCGTGCGCTATTTGTAGGACAATTTAAGGTAAAGAACCGCTGAGCGCGCGTTCTCTTCGATTCAGGCGCTACCCACTCGTTTGTGGCTAAAGCCTTCGTGGAGCAGTTCAGTTTGGGCCTAGATCGTGTTAGTGGTGTCTTCTGCGTTAAGTTCCCCTCCGGTGACTCTGTGGTTACAGACCTGGGTGTCCTTGATTGTCCAATTTTGTTGGGGGATTTTCTAGCCAAGGCAGATCTGAAGGTGATTGACCTGGAGGACTTCGATGTTATCTTGGGCATGGACGGGTTGTCAAGGTACGATACAGTTATCCAGTGCAAGGGTAAGCGCTTGGACTTTGTCAAAGACAACGGTCAGCCAGGGAGCGTTTATGGGTATTCTCTCTAGGAGCCTCCAGTCATTTCTGCGGTGCGTGCTCGGAAGTTGCTTGATTCTGGCTGTTTTGCCTATGTGGTCTCTCTGGTAGGGACAATTGTTAGTGTGCTGCGTTTGGAAGAGATTCCTGTGGTGTGTGACTTCTCTGATGTGTTTCCTGATGATCTTCCCGGTCTTCCACCCGATCGAGATGTCGAGTTTGTTATATATTTGGAGCCAGGCACGCATCCTATTGCAAAGGTGCCGTACCGGATGGCCCCGCGAGAGCTGGAAGAGTTGCGAATCCAGCTGGATGAGATGTTGGCAAAAGGTTTCATAAGGCCGAGTTCTTCGCCTTGGGGTGCACCAGTGCTGTTCGTTAAAAAGAAAGATGGGTCGATGAGGCTATGCATCGAATATAGAGAGCTGAACAAGGTTACTATTAAGAACAGGTACCCTTTGCCTCGGATTGACGATTTATTTGACCAACTGCGTGGTAGTGCCATGTTTTCCAAGATTGATCTTCGTTCAGGCTACCACCAGTTGAGGATTCGGGAGTCAGATGTTCCGCGGACGGCGTTCCGCTCTCGTCATGGGCATTTTGAGTTTTTGGTCATGTCATTTGGTTTGACTAATGCGCCCTCAGCTTTTATGGATTTAATGAACAGAGTTTTCAAGGAATTTCTAGATAAGTTTGTGATTGTCTTTATAGACGATGTTTTGGTGTACTCTAAAGATGCAGAGGAGCATGATCGACATTTGCGTCTGGTCTTGGCGACTCTGAGAGACCATAAGCTATATGCCAAGCTGAGCAAATGCGAATTTTGGTTGCCTCAAGTTTCTTTTCTCGACCATGTGGTTAATAAGGAGGGAATATCAGTGGACCCAGAAAAGATCGTTGCTGTTATGGAATGGGCGAGGCCTGTTATTCCCAAAGAGATCAGAAGCTTCTTGGGCTTGGCTGGATATTATAGAGGAATTGTAGAGGGATTATCTACCTTGTCTGCGCCGTTGACCAAGTTGACGCAGAATAATGTAGCCTTCATATGGGATGACAAGTGTGAGGAGGCTTTTGAGGAACTAAAAAGAAGGTTATGTTCAGCTCCAATTTTGTCTTTGCCTACTGAAGGTAGTGAGTATGATATATATGTGGATGCGTCGCATGTCGGACTGAGCTGCGTATTGATGCAGGGCGGGAAGGTGATTGCGTACGGGTCGAGGCAGCTAAAGACTCACGAGAGGAATTACCCTACGCATGACCTGAAGTTTGCAGCTGTGATCTATGTGCTGAAATTGTGGAGGCATTTGCTATATGGCGCGCAGTGCAAGATTTTCACGGATCATAAGAGTTTAAAGTATGTCTTCACCCAGAAAGAATTGAATCTGCGCCATCGGCGATGGTTGGAGTACGTGGCCGACTATGATGTTGAAATCCAGTACCATCCGGGCAAAGCGAATATGGTGGCCGATGCCCTGAGTCGGAAGTCAGGGAAGATTTTCAATCTCTCCGCCGAGCGTCTAGTGGAAGAGTTCCTTTTGATGGACATTTCTGTGGGAAGCTGCGATTCACAGAGTAGTTTGGCAGTGGCAGAACCTTCGTGGATTACGCTTACGAGACTGCATCAGAAGGATGATCCCGATCTTCTGCATTTGTATCTTCGAGCTGAAAAAGGTGAATTGCCAGATTTCTCTATAGATGATGTGGGTACCTTGAAGTATCGTGGCAGGTTTTGCATCCCCGCAGTTGGAGATATCCGGGATATGGTGTGCAAAGAAGCCCACGGATCTAGTGTTGCCTACCATCAAGGGTCTACCAAGATGTATCATGATTTAAAGCAGATTGCCTGGTGGTATGTGATGAAGAGAGACATAGCCAGATTTGTTTCTGAGTGTTACACTTGCAGGCATGTGAAAGCTGACCATGGGAGGCCTGGTGGCAAGCTGATTCCCTTGGAGATTCCGACGTGGAAGTGGGAGAGTATCTCGATGGATTTCATTACAGGCTTACCGAGATCTCCTAAGGGGAATGATTCGGTTTGGGTGATCGTAGACATATTGACGAAGAGTGCTCATTTCGTACCATTTAAGATCGATTATCCGATGAGGAAGATAGCCGAGCTGTATTTGGATGAGGTTATCAGATTGCATGGTGTACCCGTGAGCATCATATCGGATCAAGACTCCAGGTTCACGTCTCGTTTTTGGAAGAGCCTTCAAGAGGGGTTGGGTACAGATTTGAGATATTCCACAGCTTATCATCCGCAGACCAATGGTCAGACGGAGCGAGTAAATCAGATTGTGGAAGATATGATCCGATGTTATATTCTGGACCACGAAGGAGCGTGTGATGAGCGCTTGCGGCTTATAGAATTTGCGTATAACAACAGTTATCAAGAAAGCTTGCAAATGACTCCTTTTGAAGCTTTGTATGGGAGGCGCTGCAGGACTCCCTTGTTTTGGACTGAGGTTGGCGAGAGACTTTTGTTGGGTCCAGAAGCACTCGAGGAGATGGAAACCGCTGTGAAGCTTATTCGGGAAAAGCTTCGGTTAGCCCAGGAGAGATATGAGAAGAACGCCAACCGGCGTAGATCGGACCTAGAATTTGTGGTGGGGGACTCAGTGTTCTTAAAGGTCTCCCCGTTGATCGGAGTCAAGCGGTTTGGCAAGAACAGGAAGTTGGACCCGAGGTACGTGGGGCCGTTTCTGATTGTTGAGCGGATTGGGTTATCAGCTTATAGGCTGGCTTTGCCTGTAAATTTCCCTGGCGTGCATGATGTCTTCCACGTCAGTCAGCTGTGGAAATGTGTGCTGAATGGCAGACAGGTTTTGGATTCTGTGTCTCAGTTGGAGCCGAATCTTTCTTATGTGGAGGTGCATGTCCGCATTCTGGATTCTCAGGTTCGTGCGTTGCGGAAGAAGACTATTCCTATGGTTAAAGTTTTATGGAGGAATCAGGATGTAGAAAACATGACTTGGGAATTGGAGTCGGCTATGAGGGAGGTTCACCCTCATCTGTTTCCCTGATCTTGTGCCTGACATGTTCTGTTTTATTTTTTATATATATAGCCCTTTCCTGGCTATTTCTCTCTCCTTCTTGGTAGGGGTGTTGTGAGTAAATTTCGAGGCGAAACTTTCTTTTAGGAGGAGTGGCTGTAACGCCCCCGTTTTTTCTTTGTTTTGTTCGATCTTGGATTGGCGTTACGATGACGCATTTCCGGCCCTTCGCCGTTGTAGAGCGCGGTCTTAGCTCTTTAGGTTCCTTGTGTAGCCTGGTTGTAGCATGTTAGCAAGATTCCCCAGCTAGCTGGTGTCTGTTTTGGTGACTCGGTTGGGCCTCTTAGGGAATGCTTGTGTTTTGGCTTCGGGAGGTGTTGGCCCGAGTGTGCGATAGTCGGATGTGATTTTCGACCTCACCGTTGTTTTCGTAGCTTGGGTGTTTAGCTACGGTGCGAGTTTTGGTCGAAGTCCGGGATCGTTTGCTTTCGCGTCGTTTCAACATTTGTTTTGTTAGCTGTAATGTTGTTGTGCTGTGCGTGGCCTGGTGTGGCCGAGCTTGTTAGGCTGGTGCCTTGTCTTTTTGTTTTGCTAAGGAGTTAGCAGTTTTTTTTGTGTAAGTTTGGGTGACACGGCCTGGGTCACGGGCGTGACCCAGGGCGTATCGTGCTCGGGAAGAGCTCTCCTTTGTGTGGTCGACGAATTTTGGTCGACGAGTTTTTTTGGTAGGAACACGGCCTGTGACACGGGAGTGTCACAGGGCGTGTCCCACTTCAGTTCGTCGAGCTGTGCTCGATGGTCGTCAGGTGGTGTTTTAGTGAGAACACGGCCGTGTCACGGGCGTGTCGTATCGGACACGGGCGTGACAAGTGGCGTGTCTCTCTGTTCGACGATCGGCGCTCCGCGATCGTCAAGCGGTGTTTGAGTTGGTACACGGCCTGTGACACGGGCGTGTCACAGGGCGTGTCCCGTGTTCGTCGAGCGGAGATCGACGTTCGTCGAGTGGGTAGGTGGGTAGATGTGTGAGTACACGCCCCGTGACACGGGCGTGTCGGGCCGTGTCACGGGCGTGTCTGGGGCGTGTTCCGTACTTTTTCTCCTGAGAGCATCTTTTGTTGCCGTGAACCATTTTTCCTTCTCATTTCGTCCTTCCCGAGCCTGGAGAGCTTCCAGCGGAAGGGTTTTGAGAGGAGGCGGTGGTTTTTGGCCGGTGTTTGCGGGAGGAAGCTCGTTTTTCTCGTGCGATTGCGGATTTGGCTTGCTCTCGTCTAGATCTTCCCTTTCATGTAAGTTATTCTTGATTATAGGGCTGATTCTAGGAGTTAAACTTTCGTTGATTTCTTTTCTTCTTCTCTTAAATGTTGCTTTTGACCCGTAGGTGGCCGATCTTGACGCCAAGGCCTGTTTCGTGTTGCAATCGCTGCATCTTGGTAGTAAGGCAAGTGGCTCCTTGCCCTTGCCAATTTGACCACTTTTTACCTAATTACCTTGCTGTATTTTTGTTCTTTAATTCCAGCCATGTTCGATTTAGGTTGTGTAGGACTTTTGGCTATTCTCTTTCTTTTTATTATTTTGTCTCGGTTTGGTGTCCAGTGGGTAGCTAGAGTTAGGGTAAGGCTGCGCTTAGTGTAGTTTAAGTTTAGTTGCGATAGCCCCGAGTAGTTAGGATGGAAGGGAGGGTTGGGATTAAATTTCCAACTCTCTGTTTTCGCGCGTTGAGAGAGTTTAGGCTGCAGTTTTAACTAAAATTTACGTTTAGCCTAAGTGGAAAGCGCTGACAGCGTCGAGTGAGCCGAGTTCACTCAACGCCGTCATCCAGCGTAGGATTTGCGGCTAAGTATTTTGGCGTCAAGTGAGTGGAGCTTACTCAACGCCGCGTCGAGTGGGCTCGACGTTTCTGTCTTGGGTTCGTGTGTTTCCTTAGGATTGTTAGTGTGACTTTTTCCTATTCCCTAGGGGGGGGGGTATTGGGTGTTCGGCTAATTTTTGTATGCCGACTCTTGGGTTGTGGCAGGTGGTGGAGTTTTGGTGGCCTCTAGAGGGGTGGTTTTTATGTGGAGAGATGTGGCCACCGTCTTTTGCCCCGATTTGGGTTGGCGTGTGTGGGACCCTAGTACTGCCACAGTTTGACCCCTTAGCCCTTTTTGGATCTGGTTTTGGTTATGTATTCAGATCCATGTTTTGACCACTGCCATTTACCCACGTGTTAAGACTGTTAGTCTCTTTCCTGTTTATGTTTTCTTTTTCTTTTGGCATATATGTATATGTCTTGTTGCTGTTGCAGACTCTCTTGTAGGACATATTGCTTTTATTGCTCGCACTTGGTGTGCTTTGCTGTGCTTTAGACAATGCTCTTTTCTTACTGTCATGCCCTTTCTTTTACTTATAGCAGTTTGATGCCGGGTTGGTAGACCCTTTTTATTTACTCATAAATCTAATGCTCTATTTACCTTTTTGATTATTTTTTGCTGAGGTGTTCTTTTCTTGAATGCCTCAGGTCCAGGTTGTAGCCAGTTCAGCGGCTAGTTCTTTTGGAGGGGCTTGTTGGTGGCCTCTTGGGTAGCTGAGATAGCTGATCCCCGATTTTGTAAGGTAGTTCTTTACCTTTCTGTATGGACATACATACTCACCAGTGGGTTCGTGTCAGGTTGTTGACGCCCACTGGTGGCTTCTTGCGATGCTGGGTATGAACTTAAACTGCTATTTTTGCCTATTTATGGTTGTTTACTTGCTTTTGGGAAGGATTTATGCTAGATTGCATGTTAGATATTTTAAACCCTAAAAGCATTACTATATGTATCTCAAGCATAACATATTTATAAAAGCAAGACACTATTTTTCCTTAGCGTAAAAGACTATCTTTCATATATACTATATTCACTTTAGAGTCGTGCATACCATGAGTCGTCCCTCGGGGACACTTATACTCATTTAGGATGTCAACTTAATTGAACCGAAGTATTTTCTGCTGCGTACACTACAAGAAAAACTTCATTTAACAACGAAAATTAGGAAGGCTAAATAATTTATTGCTAATTAGCATCGAATTTAGCTAGGTAAATGATATTTATTTTTACCTAAAAAAATAGCAACAAAAAATTCGTTGCAAAAATAGCAACGAATTATTTTGTTGCAAAATATTTGCTGCTAAATAGAAACGAAATATTTCCTTTCAAAATTTTTATGCTAATTATTTTAGATTAAATATTTATGGAGGGAAAGATTCAATTCCCTCCAAATATTTTCATCATACTTTTAAAAATATATATATATATATATATCATAAGTTCTTAAACAAATTAAAGAAGCTATTTATATCTTCATTCTCATCCTGATACTGTCCCCTGTTAAGATCGTCACTCTCCCACACGATCTCCCCGCCGAGCTCGTCACACTCCCGTGCGATCTCCCCGCCTTACTCCAACGAGGAATAACTAAATATATACATATAAAAAATATAAATAAATAAATAAATATAAAATATACAGAAATATATAAATATATATATTATATAAAGATAACGATATATATAAATAATTTTATATAATAAACTATATATATATATATATATTAAATTATAAATAAATAAATAAATAAATATATGTATGTATAAATAAATAACCGGATATATAAATAATATAAATTTATAATTATATATATATATATGAGTGCCCGACACGGGGCTCCGCCCCTTTGGCTACGCGCCACTTTCATCTTCTCTTGTTAGTGGCTTACATTTCTTGATTAGTTGAGAGTGATCCTGCGACCTCCCGTTCTAAATTTTTCCAAAGCCTTAGTTTCTTTTTATCACAAACCTCGCTATGGAATGTTTTAGTTACTACAATGTGATACTCTTCAAAATTCATTTGGTATTTTGAAATGTCAACTACTTTCTGTCATTTCTCCCAAATCAGGATACATACGAATAATATATATATATATATATATATATATATATATATATATATATATATATATATATATATATATATGAGGCATATGCTCTGCGGGCAAACATTATGTGCGGGTGTACGGGGAAGTGATTTTGAGGGTCAAGATGTTCTCAAAATGAAAAGTGATCAACATGAAAGTTGTAGTTCTCGGCGAGACGAACAACTTTCATGTTGATCACGTTTTGATTTGAAGCCGATTTGGACCTCGATTTGGTCCCCGAAATCGGGGGCGGCGGAACTGCTACATTAAACCATTCCGCCGCCCCCGATTTCGGGGCCATATCGAGGTCCAAGACGGCTTCAAATCAAAAGTGGTCAACATGAAAGTTGTACGTATCGTCGAGATCTACAACTTTCATGTTGATCACTTTTCTATTTGGGACCATTTTGACCCTCAAAATTGCTTGCCCGTACAACCCGTATACTTAATTGGCGGTGTGGGATTTAGTCCCATACCGCCAATTTTGGTTTTGTTTTATGAGTATATAAGGTATTTTGCCTCTTTAAGTATTAAGATGTGATACAAAGGGGAGGGTTTGACTGGTTATCCTGGCGGGCGGGTTGATTATTTTGGTGTTGGGTGGGCGTGTTGGCGGCCATTATTTTGGACTAAGCTGATAAATTGTGGGGTGCCCTAAATTTTAGAGGCCCTATATAGGTTTAGGAAGCCTATGAAAAAATATGAACGATCCTGATTCGTTGCTGTGATGAACGGCTGCGATCAAATGTTTGGTTTATATTCAACGGTTGTGATTAATTCAATGTCTCTTTTACCTTGCCATAGACATGTAATTGATACTTCTTTTTAATGTAGTAAAGATATATATATATATATATATATATATATATATATATATATATATATATATATATATATATAATATATATATATATATATATTACCGCCAATTATAAATGAATTAGTTAATTAGAAGGGTTGGTTGGGTAAGGAATTTATATATGAGAGGTCTCCGGTTCGATTTTCAACAAGTGCATATTAAAAAATATTTTTTTTGTATATAAATATTATTTGAATTTAACTAAATAATTATATAAAATACAAAACATTAGTATCAAAAGAATTCCTTCCTAAAAAATCCTTGCTAATTAGAAAGAAATAAATTCGTTGCTAAATTTAGCTATGAGCATATTAGCTACAAATTTTTTTCGTTGCTAAATTTCTTGCTAATTAAAATTAGCAACGAATTTATCTAATTAGCAACGAATTTTACTCCTTGCTAATCAAGGTTTTTTTTGTTGTGGTATAAATATAATTTTAATTGTGGACTAGCTGATCCACCGTGCCGAGGGATACGACCATTCAACATAACTGGTTATCTTTCATATTCATCAACGATTTTTCCTTAAAATCTAAAGTCTGGAGTTTTGCCTGAGCGTGTGCAGTTATCCCCTGCACGACGTGGCATCACGACACGTATTTCTCTTGCTCTGATGCGGTGCAATCGTAGAGAAAATGCGGGTTGTGACACGGGGCGTCAGGAAGTGAGGATCGAGGAGGTCCTGCCTCGGGCGGAGGAGGACCGTTGCGAAGACCGGATGGATGTCGGGACCCGAGGAGGGATCAGGGTGATCCACGGGGGGGTGGGGGGGGGGGGGGGGGGGGGGGGGGGGGGGTGGGGATAGAGGCCTCCCGGAGGGTAAGCCTCCATACCATGTATCGCTGAAGCGTCGGCTCCACATCCCAAACCCCACCCCCAGAAGAGAGGATCACCTTCACGAGGGGTGACATGCCGGATCATGAGGATCCATTTTGCGATGCGCTGGTCATCCAGACAGCCGTCAAAAATTTTACCGTCTCCAGGATCCTCGTTGATAATGGAAGCTCCGTCAATGTCGTCTTTAAGAAGGCGTTTGACGCGACGAAGGTGAAGGAAAAGAGGGTGTTGGCCTCGGATGGGCACTTGTTCGGATTTTCGGGGGAGAGGAAGGAGGTAGAAGGAGGAGTAGGGCTCCACATCACCCTGGGGGGGCAGTCCAGGAACTGCAGGTTCGTCATCGTGGATGCCTCCAGCAGCTACAATGCCATCTTCGGGAGGCCCCTCATCAGTGCATTCCGCTGCGTCCCCTCATCGTTCCATTAGTGCTTGAAGTTCAATGCCGAGGGGATCCAGGTTAGGGTCAGGGGGGACCCCAAGGTGGCGCGAGAGTGCTACGTCACCGCCGTGAACTCCATCTCTTGACAGGAAAGAGCCGAGGAGATGGAGCGAAGGATGGAGGAGGCGGAACAGGAAGCTGGCAGGGAAGAGATGGAGGTGGAAGGCTGCACCGAGGTAGAGGTGGCAAAGGGAGTCCAGGAGGAGCTGGCCGAGGCGATGGCCGTAGAAGAAGAGGTGGAGGCGGAGGTCCTCACCCCAGGGGAGAGGGATGTTGAAGAATGGGGGGAGCAGTCCAGGTTAGAGGCTGCGGAAGAGGTGGTGGAGCTGGAGGTCCTCACCCGTGAAGGCAGGATGGAGAAGGTCCGCGTCAGCGGAGGGCTGACCCCGGAAGCTCAGGGCATGATGCTGGAATGCATCCAAAAGAACGTGGACATCTTCGCATGGAGCGCTGCGGACAAGCTGGCAGAGCCCATCAGAGAGGAGGTGGCAAAGCTTCTCAAGGCCGGTTTTGTGTCCGAGATCCAGTATCCCGGCTGGGTCTTCAATGTAGTCTGGTTAAAAAGGGAGACGGTCGGTGTCGTATGTGTATCGAATTCTCTTTGCTTAATAAATCTTGTCCTAAGGACTGTTATCTCGTGCCTCGGATCGACGCGCTGGTAGACTCAGCCGTTGGTTTTTTATGTAATGAGTTTTCTAGATGCATTTTCAGGTTATCATCAAATCAGGATGCACCCCCCGGACGTCAAAGACGTCTCGTTCAACACGGGGGATGGATGTTATTGTTACAAGATGATGCCCTTCGGGCTAAAGAATGCAGGGGTGACCTACCAGAAGATGATGGATAGGGTCTTCAAAGAACAGAAGGGGAGGAACCTGGAGGTGTACGTGGATGATCTCATGATCAAGAGTGAGGATGTGGACTCTCACCTCTAGGACCTAAAGGAGACATTTGCTACCCTGCGCAAGTACAAGATGCGGTTGAACCCCCTGAAGTGTGTCTTTGGGGCCAGCAGGGGAAATTCTTTGGGCACCTCCTCACCCCCGCAGGGGTCGAGCCAAATCCTGATAAGGTGAAGACTATCTTGGAGCTGGGGTCGCCGCAGAATACTAAGGAAGTGCAACGGTCGACAGGAAAGTTGGCAGGTTCCTCTCCCGGGCCGGGCAGAAGTGCTCCCTCTTCTTCAAAACATTAAGGGGCGGGGGGAAAAATTCAAATGGACCAAGGAGTGCGATGAGGCGTTCCGAGCTCTCAAAACGCAGTTGACGCATGCTCCATTACTCCAAGGGCCGAAGGAGGGGGAGGACCTATTTTTGTATCTCGGGGTCGGGGCGGAGGCTCTGAGCTCCGTCCTAGTTCGAGAAGAGGGGAAGAAGCAGCTCCCTATATATTACGTGAGTCGGGTCCTAAGGAAGGCCGAGCTCCGGTATCCAATTTTGGAGAAGCTGGCCTTCGCCCTGATCATCTCGGCCCAAAGGCTGCGATGGTGACTGATTATTTCCAGGCACACTTCATCCGGGTAGTGACTGATTATCCCCTTCGTAACATCTTTGAGGGGGTGGAGCATTCCGGCAGGCTGGCCAAGTGGTCGGTGGAGTTAAGCGAGTTCGACATCTACTTCGTCCCCCGCCTCTCGATCAAGGCTCAAGCGATGACCGATTTTTTGGCCGATTATATGACTGAGGTGGCGGAGGAAGAGCTCCCTCGACCGACCCCATGGAAGGTGAAGGTAGATGACGCCTCGGGAAGGCATTCCTTGGGGGTAGGAGTGATCTTGGAGAGTCCTAAGGGAACTAGAATCGAGCAGACGGTGGTGGTGCACTTCCCCATCACGAACAATCAGGTCGAGTATGAGGCCGTGACAGCAGGGCTGTGCCTGGACAGGGAGCTGGGGGTGTTGGACGTGGAGGTCCTTACTGACTCCATGGTGGTAGCTTCCCAGATCAACGGGGAATTCGAGGCGAGAGAGCCTACCCTGCGGCTATACTTAGCCAAAGTCAAGGGGGTCATTGACACATTCCAAACTTTTTCCATCCAGCACGTGCCCCGAGAGGAGAATGAGCAGGTCGATCAGCTAGAGAAGCATGGTCCCCGGGTGGGGGGTACCATCACCGACCTATTCCGCCCCTCCATCGAAGAGGCGGAGCTCATGGAGATAGATCAGCGACCCTCGTGGATGGACCCAGTCACAACCTTCCTTTCCACGGGAGAGTATCCGAAGGGGCGGATAATAAGAAGCTCAGGTACAAATCGGCGTACTACCTCCTCCGGGACGGGCAACTGTACAGGAAGACTCTCTCGGGGATGTTGGCTCGTTGCGTGGCTGAGGGGGAAGCACAAAGAATCTTGGAAGAAGTCCACTCCGGGGAGTGTGGGAGTCACTCTGGGAGTCGGACCCTGGAAGGAAGGATCGTCAAGCAAAGGTATTTCTGGCCCACCCTGGGCCGCGATGCGACAGAGTTCGCAAGAAGATGCCATAAGTGCCAGCTGTTTGCCCCCCTCCAGCTACAGCCGGCCCAGCGACTCAAGAGTATCACAGCCCCCTGGCTCTTTGCCATCTGGGGGATAGACTTGGTTGGACCGTTCCCCAGGCCAGTGGACAAAGGAGGTTCCTACTAGTGATGATCGATTATTTCTCTAAATGGTTGGAGGTGAAAGCGCTGGCCAAGGTGACCTCCCAGGTTATCAGAAACTTTGTTTGGGGGGAGATCATCTGCCGTCATGGGCTGCCCCAGGCCATTGTCACGGACAACAAGCCCCAGTTCGCCAGCGCTGAGTTCACTAGTTTCTGCGAGCAGCTTGAAATTGACCTCAGGTTTGCCTCGGTCCACCACCCCAGGAGCAACGGGCAAGTGGAGGCCGCCAACAAGATCATTGTCAACCTCCTAAAGAAGAAAGTGAAAAATCTGAAGGGGAGCTGGGTGGAGCAGCTTCTCGCGGTTCTCTGGGCCCTGAGGACCACCCCCAACACAACTAGAGGAGAGACCCCCTTCAAGCTCTCCCATGGGTGCGAGGCAGTGCTCCCTGTGGAGTTCAAAGTTCAAACGTCTTGAGTTATCGCAGCAGGGGAAGGCAGAGAAGAATGACAAACCGAGAACGAGGAAGAGCTGCGACTCTCTCTTGACATGGTGGTGGAGCTGCGTGACCTTTCCGCCATCCGACAGGAAGAGGTGAAGAGGAGGATGGCCAAATACCTTGACAAACACGTCAGAGTCAAACAGTTTGCGGAAGGGGACTTGGTACTAAAGAAAGCGGATGCAGCGGGAAGGTCGGCAACCATGAGGAAGCTTAACCCAAGATGGGAGGGACCATTCATTGTAAAGGAAACACTGAGGTCAGGAGGGTATCGACTCCAGAATGTGGAGGGCGAGGCCCTAAGTATCACCTGGAGTGGTGACGACTTGAAGCGCTTTTTCCTTAAAACATGTAAGTGACACTTTGATTTTTAATGAGATTCCTTGACATGCCACTCTTGTCGCCATAGTTTGTATGAAAAGATGAAATGTACCTGAACCCCGAGCAGATCCCGCTGTCAGGCTCCCACCTAGCTGACAGGGCTGGAAGTCACTCATTGTCATCCTTAGACCTCGAGCAGATCCCGCTGTCAGGCTCCCACCTAGCTAGCGGGGCTGGAAGTCACTCGATGGTGTCAACCCTGGACCCCAAGCAGATCCCGCTATCAGGCTCCCACCTAGCTGATAGGGGCTGGAAGTCACTCGGTGTCATCCTTAGACCTCGAGCAGATCCCACTGTCAGGCTCCCACCTAGCTGGCAGAGCTGGAAGTAACTCGATGGTGTCAACCCTGGACCCCGAGCAGATCCCGCTGTCAGGCTTCCACCTAGCTGACAGGGCTGAAAGTCACTCGGTGTCATCCTTAGACCTCGAGCAGATCCCGTTGTCAGGCTCCCACCTAGCTGGCAGGGCTGGAAGTCACTCGATGGTGTCAACCCTGGACCCCGAGCAGATCCCGCTGTCAGGCTCCCACCTAGCTGACAGGGCTGGAAGTCACTCGGTGTCATCCTTAGACCTCGAGCAGATCCTGTTGTCAGGCTCCCACCTAGCTGGCAAGGTTGGAAGTCACTCGATGATGTCAACCCTGGACCCCGAGCAGATCCCGCTGTCATGCTCCCACCTAGCTGACAGGGCTGGAAGTCACTCGGTGTCATCCTTAGACCTCGAGCAGATCCCGCTGTCAGGCTCCCACCTAGCTGGCAGGGCTGGAAGTCACTCGATGGTGTCAACCCTAGACCCCGAGCAGATCCCGCTGTCAGGCTCCCACCTAGCTGACAGGGCTGGAAGTCACTCGGTATCATCCTTAGACCTCGAGCAGATCCCACTGTCAGGCTCCCACCTAGCTGACAGGGCTGGAAGTCACTCGGTGTCATCCTTAGACCTCGAGCAGATCGCACTGTCAGGGTCCCATCTAGCTGGCAGGGCTGGAAGTCACTCGATGGTGTCAACCCTGGACCCCGAGCAGATCCCGCTGTCAGGCTCCCACCTAGCTGACAGGGCTGGAAGTCACTCGATGTCATCCTTAGACCTCGAGCAGATCCCGCTGTCAGGCTCCCACCTAGCTGGCAGGGCTGGAAGTCACTCGATGGTGTCAACCCAGGACTCCGAGCAGATCCCGCTGTCAGACTCCCACCTAGCTGACATGGCTGGAAGTCACTCGGTGTCATCCTTAGACCTCGAGCAGATCCCGCTGTCAGGCTCTCACCTAGCTGGCAGGGCTGGAAGTCACTCGATGGTATCAACCCCACCGGACCCCGAGCAGATCCCGCTGACAGGCTCTCACCTAGCTGGCAGGGCTGATGTCACTCATCGGGGAAAAACATCGGCTACTCACCAGCTAACGGGGGAGGTCTTGATGTGCAAAGCAATGTCAGAAGTCGGAGAACCAGATGTCCAAATGATGAGTAACTGGAGTTGCGAAGTTAACCAAAGGGGGGGGGGGTCCAACCTAGTCGCCCAGCGCCCAGAATGACGGCCAAAAGGGGGCGAGAACCCAGGCCGCATTACAAGAGGGTCATCCCGCAAGAAATCCGATGGCTCGGGAGAGCGACAAGCCCGCTCGCCTCTCCTGGAGAGGGAGTAGCCACCGCAGCGCGGGCGGGCTGCAGAGGCAGGTCGCCGCTAGCAGGACGACTGATTGGGTCTCCTATGACTCCTAAGCCAAATCCGTAGGCGTGCGACCTCGTCGACATAACGCGAGATGAACGATCGCGAGAACGGAAAAGGAGAATTTACATCGCGCAATGATAACAAATATGCATATAAGGCGAGCGAGGAAACATTTATAAGAACAAGAATAGATAAAAATCGCAAAGTCATGGCGCGGCTCGCGCTTACATTTCAAACAGCCAAAAATGTACATATATACATATAACGGGCGAGTCGCAGGGGCGAGGGCGACGCGAGATCCTGGGCGAGAAGTCCTAGAGGTATTTTTTACTGTTTTGCCCCCGCTGGTCTGCCCATAGCCCTTCAAAATAGCGGAGTTTGGCTGTTGGCAGACCCAACCAAGGGTATTTTGGTAATTTCAGGTCAGTTTAGTTTGGTTATTGGGAGTTCAAATTCTGAAATCTATAAATTGGACCCAAGGGGTACCCCAGAAAGCATGCTTCTTGTGCTCTCTTGCTCCAGCTTTCAAGTGCTTCTGAGGGTACCTTAGCTCGGCCTTTGGCTAAGGAGGGGAAGCACACTCAGATCTTCCGGGTGTGTGGTGGGTCCTCCCTGCGGAGCCCTTGGGTCAGTTCTTTCCTGTTTTCCTTTGTTATTTTGCTTACAGGAGCGAAGTAGGTGCGCGATCACCCCTTCCCCAAGGGTGAACTCCACAAGAGACCGTTTTTCGATTTCAACACATTGATTGCTCTATTACGATAAAACGAGCCAACCAATTGTTGTTGAGTCTCCTCATCAGAGCTGTCAATATGGTCCGAGGAGGACATAAGTAGCTGCAAATACATAAAATGTTATTCATAATTACACAATAATAAATGTGCTTTAATATATTCAATTTCACCGCATTATAATAAAACAAGTCTGGATGCAAAAACATAATAATGATAAATGTCCTCTGGATGTAACAACATAAGTCTCACACCATAATAATAAATGTCCCAAAAAATATAAACATCAGTAAAAACTGTCAAACAAGTACTATGACAAAATATAAAACATGTCCATCAACTAATCCGACTTTTTCTCAAAACAAGCCTGCAACCATTTCAGACGTCGATCCTGTCGAATGCTCATAAAGGTTTCGCAATTCTGTTTCTCTCTCAAAAACATGGTGCAGTAGTGGTAGAAGTCGTAGTTCAAATCATTCATAACCTCTGGAATAGTTTCGAGCTCTGTAATAGTCTCGGGAATGGTGTACAACGATGACGATATCTGGATGCGTGGCGGCTCCATCATACAACGCCCAATAATGCGTGATGTTTCAGCAATCTCGTCCATCGTCGAACTCCTCGCTTTCTTGCTGGTCATCTTGTTTTTTTCCTTTCTCTGTCCGTTTCCCCCTCGCTTCAACAGAATTTGGGGACTCGTTAATGTTTTGCGAGCCATCTCCAGTAGACAGGTCATGTTCATCAATAGATTCTGGTTCGAAATTTCTAGAATTTGTGGTCCAAACAAGATTTCCAGCTGCTACGACCTGGCCGAACATCATATGTAATTTTCTTCTAACACTGGAGTTATTCCAGAAAACTGAAATTTTCTAGCATTTGGAACAACCTGACATGAACAATAAATATATATTAGGAAAACATTAATATTCACAATAATGTGTAGTTAGAAAGTAATCTTTGGAAAATATATACTTTTAAGCGTTCTTTCCACCAATCCTCCGAAGCAGCAATGATTTTGCGAATTGGATCCCACCCCAAACCCGTCTTACGCCCCTTAAGATCTTGCCATAACTTCCAATCCTTTTTCAACTGATCTCATTTATTCTTCATTTGATTTCGATCATACGATTTACCTGTCCGAGCAAAGAAATTAGTGGTTAGGTTTGACCACTCATCCCTACTGAAGTGTGTAGTTGGGCGATTACCTAATTCTATCTCCTTCAAGCACAAGTCGCAAAAAATCATAACATCGTTCGTCTCCTAGTTTGCACTAACACCACCTTCTTTATGTTTGTCCATAATCCTACAAAAATCTCAACAAAATTCTATAAAATCACCACGAACACAAAAAAAACACACTACAAAA